>BQMF02000160.1:0-600000 GCA_027922465.2 Turritopsis dohrnii
TGAGGGTCAATATAGGCCCACTTTTCGATATTCATAATTTTATCGAGAATTTACTATATTTTTTTGAACGGTGAAAATAAGGGGGATTTCCCCATGACATTATTAACGTGAAACGCGTTAATAAGTGTTATCGTGAATGAATTTCGATTAGTATAGAGGTTTGGTGTGTATCCCATCATCAGCTACGATTCTTTTGTCATAATAAGCGCTGAGCACACACAAGCACATACTAGTAACCATTTTCGGTTATGGACTTTTTCAGGTTTTGAAGTTCTACCATCAAACTTTTTTGAAATTGATTTTGGGTTTCAGTCTCCATCTTTCTATCTGTAGAACTGAGTCCTTCTAAAGCTTTGTAATATGTTCCCTGCAAAACCTGGAATTCTTTGTAATTGATCCTCCCATCAGTCAGCGCCTGACTTATGTTAGTTTCGAACACAGCGATTGAGGATGTAACAATATCATATAATTTTATCACTTTTTCTACTTTCTTTTGATATCTTTTGATGACAGCTGTGGTAAGTCCGGTACAGATAGAGCCGGCTAAGGCTACACCACCTAATCCTGCAGAAATAGGTATTCCGATAATAGTAGCCCCTGTTGCAATTGAACCGATGCCAGAGCCAATGGTTATAGCGCTTGAGCTAGCATTTAGTAGCATCGATCGTTCTATCGCCTTGTTGTATCTCTTGAGCTTGATGCTAAACTTGTTCTTAAGTTTTATCAACTCTTCAAATTCTGAATTTATTACGCTTGCGTTAAACTTTTCCTGCTCATTCAAATCCTCAGGAGCAGTGGGTAGTTTTGGATAAATTTTAACATTCATATTTAGAGGTTTGTTATAACATAATTAATAATAAATTATCCTCTAAATAAATAAAATGGCAGACATTGATAGATCCTTTGGAGAACATGGTATGACGACAGATGAAACAACCGATGAGACGTTTCCTCTCATACCAACTTCGGGTGGTGAACAAATAGATACACGCGGAGCGACGGGTGAAACCTCATTTGGTGGTGGAGATCAAAAATTGAACTTTTGAAAAATTTTGTTGGTGATATATACAAAAGATTATCTGAAAGGCTCCAGCAATACCCTGAGGTGTTATATACCGATCAGTTTGAAATTAGAGATGGTGAATTATACTACAAAGACAGTAGCAAACCATTGACGAGCGAAAAAATACTAAGGCTACCGAGAGATAGCTGAATATTGGTAAGAGGGGTTACGTATTAGGGTTTGATATACCTATTGGCAAAATAACAGCACGACAAGCAGTTATGCTAACAAAATACAAGAAGAACTCCCTTCATCATCTAAAATCACAAAATCGAGTGATGTAGAGCTTGAGGAGATTACGGGGAACATTGCAAATAGTACGGAAGATCTAATTTCATTAATAGACAACAATCTGTCGATCATGAAATGACTCAGACCGGCGATCTATTTGAATATCCTGTACGTGAGTTGTTAGGATTGGATAAGCGCTGAGAAACATACGAGGAGGTCTTCAGGAAGAGGTTGCGAAAAAGGTTCGAATAGAACAGCATATCGATCGAGAGAAAAACAAGTTGGAAGAGATGGAAAATGATGCAACATACACGGATGAACAACGAAAAGAGGTTGAAGAGAGATGGAGGGATTACATGAAGAGTTGAAAGCTAGGAAAGAGAACATTGATATTCTCAAAGGTAAATTAAACAGTCAAGTTACGAGCATCAAAGAAACCATTGCTAAAGTCCTCGACAAAGATACCTCATTAGGTGAAAGGATACGAACACTATTCCGCGAACAAGGTATAACAATCGTTAGCATTCTGACAGCGTTTGGTATGGCTATCGGTGTCCTTGTGGAAGCTTTGTTACCATCAGCACTGGAAACTCTTCGCAAAATCCTGACAAAGGTGGTGATAAAAAGGACGATGCAAAGGAATGGATAAAAAATAAACTAAAAGCGTTAGCATCACTTCTAGGTAGATTAGCATCTAAAGCGGCAGAGGCTTTACCAGGAATAATTGGGTCTATCGTATCATGGATACTCACTAGAGCAAAAGAAGTTGTAGGTTGGTTAAGTCAAAATTTATGGGCTCTGATTGTAGGGTTGATCTATACATACCTTGTCACTAGACGGTAACCATCTGAAAGTGTATATGTTACATGTATCGTGTAACATAATTTTTGTTGATGGTCTTCATCTTTCAAAATACCACACAATTCCACCAATACCGAGCATACTCAGAGCTATAAAAGCCAATTCTCTTTCATGTTGATCATGACTCGGTGTATAAAAGTCGCTCAATACAGGCTCTCGTGGTAGCGGTTCAAGATGATTACTAAATACACTATTGTACTCTCTCATTGCATCATTTAGTTCTACGAATTTTGAATCAGCCTTCTTTTCGAGCATGAGCTGCTTATTGATAAAATCGATCCTTTCCTGTCGTTTTTGCTGCCATTCAATCTGTGCTTTTTGTAATTTTTCTATGGCCAAATCATGACGTTTTCTTTCCTTATCGATTCTGTCTTTGGATAAACTTGAAAACAGATAGCTTGATCCTGTGAAAGCCAAAGCGTTAGCCAAAGCTCCACCCAACATCATTGCGATAGAAGCCATATTTAGATATTGATATTTTCAGGCAAAATCTTTTGTTTGATTAAGTAGTCCTTTGTCACTTCACTAGCGGCGATAATGGCAACTAGTTTTCCCGTATCTTCCAAGTCGAACTTTTGAATAGAGGGAGGTGTCATTTTTAACACCTTTTTTCCTAGCATAGAGTAGCCGATAGCGAAAACGCAGACGACTGATGCATGATATAAATCGTTGATGATACTTTTCTTGTCCATGTTTGTTATATATACATTTTTTTCTTTTTATTCCATTTCATGTTTATTGATTTTCACTGGTATTTTAGATTTTTGTGGAAGGGGGTGGATGGTGACCCACGGGGTAATATTTGCTCTTTCTTTTTATACATAAAATAAGCAAATCCACCAACTAAACCGAGAGCTATTATTCCACCTACACCATAGGTGTAATTCATAGGTTGTTCATTTGGTTTGGTGAGAGAGTCATCGGCTTTTCATTTCTTTTTGAGGTGACACTTGTTTTAATTGTTCTCGTTTTTTACGGTTGTATTCCGCCAACTTCTTACCCGCTTCAACCTTTTTTGGGTTCTTCGTTGTCACTTGAATGGGAGTCTGTTCTTCTGACATTTTTATTATCTACTGTATTTATATTATCATCGGATTTATTTAAATTCCTTTCATTGATATAATGCCTCCCGGTAATAAGTCCAACACTGAGTGGTGCTAATAATGAGCCGAATTTATAATATAAGTCACATGTAAATCTTTGAAGGGCAGAGTTTAAGAAGGGGTCAGTTTCCAGGTCATTGCTCGCATCTTGATTGTTTATTCCTAACGTTGCACAAGCCCCCATCGAATAAATGCGTATCAGTGATTTCCCCAAGGATTTTACCATTTGACCTGATAGTTTAGCCTCGTAAGATACTAAAAAGTTTTTCTACCTCTTCATCTTTGAGTTTGTTAATTTGCTCTTCCGTGTACATTTTCCCTAAGTATAGCTTGCTATTCCGGTTAAGACACACTCGAGTAATTTTTGTCTTTTACCATCTGAAGGTGGAAATTCACCCGGAACATCATAACTCTGGTTGATTAAATTATCGATCGCTGTTTCCGCCATTTTTATTAGAGAGAGGTATTTTTTTAACACAAAATAAAAGTAAAATAGCGAGATCAGCAGTATGCTTAATAACAAAGTTGACATATTCTATCATTTTGTTGTGTTTGTTATAATTTTCTTATACTCTCTTATAATTTTGTTGAAATTTGCTGTATAAGAGTTTGCTATCTCTTATAATTTTGTTGAAATTTGCTGTATAAGAGTTTGCTATCTTCTTATAATTTTGTTGAAATTTTGTATAAGAGTTTGCTATTCTTATAATTTTGTGACAAAATAATTATAAGAGGATGATGATGTTTAATAATATATTCTAACATTGTTAAATAAATAAACATTGTTTACTTAAACAATTATGTTCGATGATGAATCCTCAGATGATGATATTATATTTTCCCATCAAGATACAAAAAGGGTTACTTTTAATGATAAAGTAATGGTCCATTATATCTCTGCTTGTGAATCTCGTAGAAGTAACTGGATAGAGGCTGCTGTTGACAGAGTACGCTTTGAATCGAGGATTAAACATATTGGTAAAATTCTAGATCCTGTATTGAGACGTAAATTATTCTCTTATAGTAGTCTTATAGGAGTCTTATAACAGTCTTATAGTTTTTGTTACAAGAGTCATGTAACAAATATATCAACTGTTTAACAAATCACGTGCGTTCTTGGGTGTTCCATTCTCATGACTAGGCATGTGTGTTTCCCTCTTTCAGTTTTTCCTTGACATTTTTCAATTCTTCTGCGATTCAATGACATCGTTCTCTTCATGAATGGTGGCTAGATCGTTTCTATCTTTTGGATACCACACATATAACATTTTAGCTTGCCGTCGTAAATTTTTAGGTATAGCCGTGTATGATTGTGTAAGTAACCATAGCGAATGTTTCGATGGCGACCACTAATTGCCAACTCGAGCAAAGGCTTCTCTTTTTGTCCAATTTTTCATCAGCGATATGTCGTCAATGAGGAATAAGGTTTTATATCCAGCAAAAGGTCATTTCTTAATCCATTCATACAAGACCTTGCGGTTCAATTAAAATCACATAGTTGTCAGTCCAAACCACTTCCGATCTCTGTAGTTGATTCCACCTAAGTGGACATATAATCACGATGTAATCAAAGTGATTAAGTATTCATTTTCTAATAATTTTATGACACGATCCGTTTTGCCGCACGATGTTGGTCCGACGAATAATGCTGTGTGAGGTTCTTTCATGTAAAGTGTGTTCATTTTACTAATATAATGCAGACATAAATTGACCGTTTTGTATGTTTAATTGAGCATCCATTATTAGATATATATATGCGTTTAAGTTTCCTGCAGTTTCAGCGGTCTTTTCAATCTGTAAAGTGATGCCTTCACTCGCATTTTCAATCTTCGACCGGTCCCATGCAAAGCATTCTCATCAATTGTTCTGAAATCTAACCATAGAGCATACTTGTTTGTCAAGTAATCAGAGACTTTTACATCATGTAATCCCAAGCGCTTTCGGTTTTCGCCGACGCTATTATCTTTTGGTTTTCCTTCAGCAAAATACTTGCAAATCTCATTGTATTGTTCAAACGGCTGCATCCCTTGAGCAAAAAGTTGGTTAGGCTTACCCTCGACGATGACAGATACCTTTTCGATCTTTGGATTGTAGAATTTACAGTTTCTCGTTTGTAGGATTTTTCTTCTTCAAATAGAACTAAATACCCTTCAAAGATTTGGCAGGTGTGTTGAATGACCAATTCCATGTTGTGTCTGACTTGTTTACTCTAATTTGTCTGTGCCGCAAAACCTATCATAGAGCAAAGCCATGTTTTGATATTCAGAAGCGATTTGTCTAGCCAACGTGGGTTGTGTCACAAGCTCATATTCAAGTGAGATGTTAGATATTTTGTATTTACCTGGGTTTTTTTGACCTGCGGCAGTATTGGAGGGTCAGAATAAATAACTCGGTTATAGTCGTTAAATGTGATCTCGTAGCAAAGCCTATTCCCTAAACCGCTTGATAATATGGAATAGTACTATCTAGCATCTCAAAGTCGAGTGGAATGACAAACTTGTTTTTATAGGTGTCAGCAATGGCTTTGTCTTCTGCATCAGTGGTGTTTATCTGAAGCACCAATCCTCAATTTCATACAATTCTCTGTACACCCATCGTCGATGATGATACCCTGTCTTATCGCGTTTCTCTTTTCAAACTTGGTTAACCATAAATCTCTGTAACACCCAAAAAGATCAAAGTCATCGACTCAATATCTCGTTACCTTCGAACTTGACAGCCAACTTTTTAACGATAGCTCCCAATGTTACTGACCAATGTTCTTTTGAGTCAGCTTCGACTCGAGTTCAATATCAAAACTTAGATTCGTTGTTCCTGGGATAATAACATCATCACTTCCTAAATTTGGAAACCTAACCAAAATAGCTGATTTTGATCGATCTCACTCGGATTGTGTGTGACAATTACTTTTTGACGAGACCTTTTACACCGCGGGCAGTTCTAAGTGAACGTTCTGGATTTAACCTCTTTCCATACTCCATTATTAATTATGATATATAATTAATTATTACTTTTTATCTCGTTTAGCGGATGTGCAAAACAACGGTTCTTCCTAGGTCTTCTTTTAGCATATTGCAATGTTGATCTGTGAGTTTCAACGTGAGAGACTGAAAATACACCATTTTTTAATTTTTTGTACTGAGGGTTTTTAGGCTCAACATGTGTGAAGTCGCTATGTTCAGCCATGTGATAGGTTAGTAAAATATCACTTAGCTTTCCATTCTCAAGATTTTTGAGTGTTGTCGAGTTCAGAGAGATGCAAATTAATTTGTGTTATTTTAGCGAGCTTATTTGTTTTGATTATTCGAGGGTCTTTGGCTAATGATTTAATTTCTATATCGCCTTCTAAAAGGACACCTGCTAAAAAGGCATTCAATCCCTACTCGTGAATGTTCGTTTTGGTATCGACTTTTCAGCTTTCCCATCGTCAGACGTTTTCAATGTTATCGGTGTTGTGATTTCATACGTAACATTGTCTGCAAACATAATTTGAATGGGGTAAGATAGATATATGGTCTTTTCTCCTTTTGCGATATTTACTGTGATATACATTTCTTGTATTAGAGAATAGAGGAATTATATTTTTAAATAATAATGGAGGATATTTTTAAATATAATCCCAACGCGGCTTATAAGCCAAATGGAGGACAAGACCTTCAGATATTGAATGCTAAAGATTTATACAACAAACAATTATTGTCTCTGAGAGCGGTTCTTTCCCTGCGAGCTTTCCAAATATTTTTACTAATTACGAAATGGATGAAAATGAAAACGCATGAAAATTTGGCGGGAAACAACCATTTAAATTATGGCAAACCCAACTCAATTTTGTCACTTGGTGTGCTTCAAGTGCTTGTGGGGTCAGTTCTGAACATCTGAAAGAAAGTCGCTCTACTCCTATGATTAGAGCAGTATATCGTTTTCACGTCTATTATCATATTAGACGAATCATTAAGCGTCTGCAGACACCTCTACCTTTTGAAGATAGTTTCAACCAATACGATAATCCTTATAACAAAGAAGAGTTTTTAAAATCTGTAGTGAATACGGTGTCGATTCTGATCCTAAAAAATACAAAGGGCAATACTTTTTCAGCTCGTATCAAAAAAGACGTAGAGACTATCCAACGCCAGGTGTGAGTTATTTCACAGACGACTCCATGACACGATGGATTATAGAAAAATCTAAAGGCTTTACAAAAACAGGTCTTGTAAAAATTTCAGAGAGTGTTAGAGCATATGCTTATCTTATTCTTAGTTCCCAAGCCTCTGCTCGTTCTTCTATTTTAGGTAATAATTCAAGCTCTTTGACAGCTCAAAGAGTTTTTATGAACAACTTTGAAGACATTGTTAATCGCAGAGTTGATATTCAAGATGACATTAAACGTTATCAAGATACTTTAAATTACGCTTCAAGCAAAGTTGATTATTCTGTTGGACAAGGTATTTACATGTTACCTAGTGACATGAATCTAAACATCAAGTCGGGAGTGTCTGGTTATAATAATAAAATTCTCATATCTAATGACAACTTGAGCCTCGGAAGAAACAAAATGATTAATGTTATGCAAGAGCATCATATTTCACCCAAAGTGACTAGCTCTCCAACAAAAAATAAAGTTCACAAAAGGAAGTTCATAAAAGAGTAGTGAGTCAAACAGATTCACTCCCATCTCACGAAGAAGAGAAAATAGCTTTGGTTTTAGCGATTACCACGATGTTTAGTATATGGTATTATTATTATTATTATTGAAAACAAAACTCCCTTAGGAGAACCCTATAGGGTTTTTGTTGTTGTTGTTGTTGTTGTGATACCCTAGAGGGTTTTTTAATTCATTGTCTTCGATCTAACCGGCACTCCACCCTGGCTTCTCCAATCCACCAGCTCTGAGCTCTACTCCTAGATCTTAGACTATTTGTGTGTGACTACTTACGAACTCCGACTACTACGCACGCAATGGCCGTTCATGATCTGTTCGAGTATATTACATCTAGTCACATTGTTTTTCCCGACAACTTTTGGCACATTTTGTGGTGAATACCGGGAGCGGACGGCACCATCCAGTTCCAATCTAGCCGCTCCACTAGACCTTCCCTTTCCGGCAGACTCTGTCGCCTGTTCACCACAATTTTCAAATTATTCCGCTCTTGGGTTTTATATCATTCATTTAGACCTTAGTGTCTGCTTGTGGTGTCTCTCGGAACGCTATAATTTTGTTTTTATTTTGATTACATAACAAAATGATTAATGTTATGCAAGAGTATCATATTTCACCCAAAGTGACTAGCTCTCCAACACAAACAAAAAAATAAAAGTTCACAAAAGAAAGTTCAAACAGATTCACTCCCATCTCACGAAGAAGAAAAAATAGCTTTGGTTTTAGCGATTACCACGATGTTTAGTATATGGTATGTATTTTCGCTGATCAGCGTATGTAGTTTGCAATTATAGCCGGCATTGTGGATACATGCTAACACTTCTAAGCCCTGGCGTTTGTTGAATTTCGATCGAAATGACGGTAACCTGAATGTCTCTATGGACCAGAGAAACCTGACAGTGATAAATCACCTAGACGCAATGCTAACCATTCCGCGATATATTCAACACAACTGCGGGGAAGTGCGCACTCATGCAAGTTCTACAACCAGAACATGAGAGATCTACAACCGCCGAAGTATATATACTTCCTCTCAGACGAACTGCGTGGGGTTCGAACACACGACCTTGTTGTTACAAGTTAGCGTTCTTATCCACTAGACTACGCTGATCTGTATGTTATATGTATTGTTAGCTCATTTATGCTATAAAAATGAAACTACTACAAACTGCTTTTTACTACATTTTTATGAGATATTTAATTGTTTACAATTATGAGTAATTTGTGGTTATAATAATAGAAACTGCTTATGTGTTGTTATTTGCTATGTAATAGAAACTTACCACGTACACACAAAAAACTGATATAAAAAGATATGAAACAAGTATATAGACAATGGAATTTCCAACAGTTGAAACATTTGAACAAATAATCGAACAATCTACATCGATCATAAAGTGGAGGGATCTACCTGAAAACGTGATTTATCATGTTAAATTTGTTTCTACAAAGGCTATGTATGCAGAAGTGCAAGACGGAACGGGAAATTTATATAAGGTGTGGTTGCCTGAAAGACTTTCCATTGAATTAAATGATTATGGTTGCATCTCTAGAGAGGCCTTTGTCAGACCGAAAGGTCTCAAACAATCTCAAAAGAATCCAGAAAGACAATTCTTTGATTATGACATTATATGGCGTTAGATAAAATCTCGTCGACTCATCTTTACTAGAAACAAGTAAAGATACTTTTTGTATGAGATGTATGATTCACCAACCTTGCACATAATCAGGAGGTAATTCTGTATCTTCAGGTATCAACATCAACTCTTCTTTTACAAAAGCTCGTTCAGGTCCATCTTGAAGGTAATACATTACACGGTTACCTGGTTGATCTATCACCTCACTCAATCTATAAGTCTTCTTTGACCATATCCTATCTGTTGCTCTTTTTCGATGGTCATCGTGCTCTTCACCCGGTTGCAATAGATATCTATACAAACCATCTTGAGGTAATTTTTCTTCGGGTGGATAGCTCTCTCGTTTAGCGAGAAGTACCTCTTTCATTTTAATAGCATCTTTCAGTTTCATATCGATCATCCGAGTCTTCGTATCGTTTAATCTATCCACAAGTTTATACAAATATTTGACCCACGTAGATGATACCTTTTCCGAATCGTTCAGTTCTTGAGCATCTTGTATTTTGAATAAATTTTCGGCAAGTATCTTGTTCAACGCCTCGACAAACGCTGTATGGGTATGCTTATATTTAGTAGTTACTCTTTTAATTTCGACGTTATTCTTCCCCAACAATTTTGTCACATCCGCTTTGAATTCTGAACCGTTATCACATTGAAATACTTTTGGATAGTTTAAGGGTCCAACTCTATAGATATCTCTTATCATATCGGCAACCTCTTTGGCTTTCTTAGTCTTCAAAGGTCGCGCCACCTTGTAACGTGAAGCAACATCGATACCGGATAAGATGTACTTGTATTTATTACCATACAGCATATCACTAGGCATGTACAATATATCAAATTGGTGAATCTCATTCGGTTTAGTCACTTCATAATGTGAACGTTCAACGTGTTTCGGTGCGGGTAAATGTACTTGCCACAAAGCTTGTTTTGATAGCCATTTCTTAATTACCTTCAGTTTGAAGCCGAATCCTCTTAGATTGCGAACAGCCTTTTGTCCTTTCCACAAGTTTTGAGGTTGATAATAAATCTCTTGAAGTTTAGTGTCTGACATTTTTATTTATAAACAACGTTTATTTAGCTCATTTTTTTTAACAAAAATGACACGAGAAAAGTGACTTAAACGTTGTTTATTATCTTTATATAAAGATAATAAACATAAACATGACCGACAAAACAGAATCAGATTACAAGTCAATGACTCGTGACGCTTTACGAAAATTATGTGCGTCACGAAAAATAAAATATGCTAACCTAATGAACAAAGCTAAATTACTCGAGGTGCTTGAGAAAAATGATGAGGATCCATCTTATATTCTCGATCCTGATACGAAACAAACGGTTAATAAATACTGTTTAAACTGGATAAAAAATAACAGAGAAAAATATCTCAGCTCTCAAAAACGTTATAACGCTAAGAGAGAGAAGAGAGTTTACAAAAAATAAATAAATTGACCTCGCTTTTGTTACTTAATCAACGAGTAACAAAAATAGAACACAAAGGTTACGAATCTTTTGGATGAAAAATTGGAAAATGATAATTGAAAATTTTAAAAAAGTGATTTAAAAAGATATAATCGTGATATATATATTACAACATGACTACTAGAAAAACTGTTGTTGAATTAAAAGCTCTGGCTAGAGAACGCGGTTTACATGGCTACTCAAAACTCAGAAAAGCTGAGTTGATCGAATTATTAGCAAACCCACCTATCCGACCTGTTCCACCACCAAGACCTGTTCCATTTATTCCTACCCAACAAGATATGGATATCTTTGAACAGCGAGAAATGTCGAAAAATAGACCTGTTGTGAAAAGTAAGTTGGATGAATGGAGAGATTGGTTGGTAAATCATGTACCTAAACCTATTAAGGAGAAAACTAGTAAAGCTTTCAAAACTTTGAAAGATAAGATTCTCAATCTGTATAAAAAGGTTAGAAAAGAGAGAGATGAAGATGATAATGTTGTTCGAGAATTAGATCAACGACCACAAATCAACTTGATTGAAACCCATCCAAGAATGAACAGGTATGAGGTTACCGGTAATTTGAATTCAGAACTATCAAATATAATTTTCAATCGAATCAGAGAAGATATCAAAATGCGTTCGAGGATTGTTTATAGTTTTACCGCTAAAATTTATCGAGGAAATGGGGAACTTGTAAAGTATGAAAAGACACTTCCTGGAGAAGGTACTTATACGAGTTTATCCGCAATCGAGGAGTATATCAAACGATGTGAGTTAAGACGATTAGATTTGGACGATGATGGTGTTTGGTCTAAGGCGTATCTACCAGCGGCCGAGGTTTTCGATAGTCCGGGTGTCTATCAGGGACGTGTCGAATTTACTAGAATTATCATAAAAGTCATACACAGTAATGAACCGCTCATGGGTTGTGGTCCTCTCCCTGATTGGCTTCGTAAGAAGAAATGTATTCACGCTATTGATGATAAAAAGGACAATCTGTGTGTATGGAGATGTCTTGCTATCTACTTTGGATATTGTGATAATGTGGCAAGACCTGCTGAACGTACTACTACCAAAGCGTTACAACTAGCTCGAGATTTTTATGATGATCAGAACCTAGAAGTTGAGGATGTACGAGCTACAAAACTCGTTGATTTTGAAGGTATTGCCAAAAAGTTTAATGTCAATATCCGTTTATATGAATCGAAAAACCAACAGGTTTGGAAATTGGTGTTTGGTAAAAACCAGTTCAGAAAAAGTTTACCTTGTGTTGATATCGGTCTCTACGAGGGTCATTGCTTCTACATAAAAGATCTTGATGGTTTGACACAACACTGGGAATGTGTCGGTTGCGAACAGAGATTTAACAGACACGACAATTATAATAGACACGTAACAGAAAATCTTTGTTCGGGAGGGAAAACCAAGTTGATATGCAAAGGAGAAAAGTTTAAGCATATCATGAACAGTTCCGATAAGGTATTCTATGGAGGTAACACCCAGTTCAGTTATGCCGGTTGTCGATGGATTGAAAAACAATCTGAAATCACAGGCAAACATATTCATCACGCTCTTTGCGGTCATGGGGGTGAGAGATGTGTGAAGATTAATAATCGCGAGATTCTTGTGGATGGATATGAACCTGAAAGTAATACTGTCTATCAATATTATGGTTGTAGATGGCATGGATGTCCTTGTATAAATGGCGATCCGAAAAAATATCGAGCTACACTCGACATGGAGACAAAAATTAGAAGTCTTGGTTGTGATGTTATTTCAGTTTGGGAGTGTGAAAAACCAGAGTTTAGAGCTGTTGAGCTTGAAAAGAAGTTTGTTCCATACCCATACTTTATCGTGTTTGATTTCGAAACGATACTCCATAAACTCGACCAACAAGTTACGAGTGATCTGACTTTTGACACTAAACATATCGCAGTCAGCGTTGCTATTACCGATAACTTTACAAATAAACCCACCTTTCTTGTAAATCCGGATCCGGAAAAGCTCATCAAAGACTTTATTTTAGATTTAGAAAACAGGTGGGTGGACATCTCGAAGTGTGTAAGTGAAAAATATTATTTGCCTCACAAAGATTCGCTTCCACCCCCTGTAGTTATGCGACACGAAGCTTGGTGTAATCAGGTTCCTGTGCTAGGTTTCAATAGCGGTAAATACGATCTCAATATGATCAAGAAGCACTTTGTTAATCATATGACAGAACAGGCCGGTTCAATCTCTGTGGCTAAGAAAGAAAACAGCTATATGTTTTTGACGACCGGTCAGTTCAAATTTTTAGATGTGAAATCTTATCTTGCACCGGGTCTTTCTTTTGATGGTTGGTGTAAAGCAAACAATTGTGAAGAACAAAAACTCGTCTTTCCTTATGAATGGTTGGATGGTTTTGAGAAACTTTCTCACATAGGCACTGTTAAATATGAAGATTTTTACTCGAGTCTCAAGAAAAAGATTTTAAGGTTGAATTTGAGAAACGTGGATGTGTTACGATGTTGGATTGGTTAAAAGAATATAACTTGGCTGATGTTGTACCGTTTGTGGAAGCTTTGGAGAAGACGCGAGAATATTATTATGGAGACGATATCGATATGTTGAAGGATGCTGTATCTATTCCTGGAATTTCGATGACTTATGTTTTGAACAAAGCGTTGAAAATGAAAAAGAAAGGAGAGCCCGATTTGTATGCACCCGGACAACCTTGTACGTGTAAATGTTCGAAGGAATGTTATAAACAAGGTTGCAAAGACTGTTCAAAAATACGGAAAGATTGTGAGGCGTGTCCGAAAAACAAAGCTTACGAGTTGTTGAAAACCGGTATGGTTGGTGGTCCGAGTATTGTGTTTTCCAGATATGCCGAAAGAGGTGTGTCAAAGATACGACCTCATAAATATAAAAACGCTAGGGATTGTGAGTCTGTTGTTGGTTTTGATGCGAATAGTTTGTACTTGTTTTGTTCGGGACAGGAGATGCCCTGTGGAAAGGAGAGTTACATTGAGATCGAAAATCCTACAGATCCGGAGTTTTTGAAAGAGTTTTCCGAGGGTGTATGTGACGGTTCTATTTTTGGTTTTTGTCAGGTAGATATTCATGTTCCAGAAGAGTTAAAAGCTAAATTTGAAGAGTTTTCACCTCTGTTCGTTGTCGATAAAATTCCTGAGAGATTAGTACCCCAACATATGAAAGATTATCAAGCAGCTACAAATAGGATGAATGTCAAAGGAACTAAGAAGTTGTTGGGGGTTTGTAAGGCGAAGAAGATTTTGTTATATACACCGTTGTTGAAGTGGTATATAGATCACGGTTTGAAGGTGACTGGCGTATATAAAATTCTGAAATATACAGCGAGCAGGCCTTTCAAATGGTTCCCTAAAGAAGTAACCGATGCGAGACGAGATGGCGATTCGAACCCTGCATTAAAACAACTCGGTGACACTCATAAACTGAAAGGTAATTCGTTCTACGGTAAAATGATTGAAGATCTCGAAAAACATACCAATAATACGTACACAAAATCAGAGGAAAATGTCGATAAGGCGTTCAGAAGCCCTTTCTTTGACGATCTTGAAGTCATTAATGAGACGTTTGAGATCAAAGAGAGAAAACGTCAAGTCAATATAAATCGACCTTATCAATGCGGTATCGCCGTGTACCAATTTGCTAAATTGAGGATGCTTGAGTTTTACTACGACTTTCTCGATAAATATATTGACAGGAGGGATTTTGAATTGATTCAAATGGATACGGATAGTATGTACATGGCTCTTTCGTCTAAGTCGTTGGATGATATCGTTAAACCCGAACTTAAGGATTATTATTTCAAGCAAGGTAAAGCAGAATTTTTGAGTACGAGTAAATACCACGATAGAACACCGGGTTTATTCAAGGCGGAGTTCAATGGTACTCGAATGATTGCGCTCACGAGTAAATGTTATTTTGCGGAAAATCAAGATCTGGGTAAATCAAAGTTTAGTTGTAAGGGAATTTCAAAAAGGCAAAATGAAATGAGTTGGCAGCGATACAAAGAAGCTTTGGATGGTAGTAAGGACATGGCACAAAATACAGGGTTTAGGGTAAGTAATCATAAGATCGTCACGTACACACAAAAGAAACTAGGTCTAAGCGCTTATTATGACAAACGAATCGTAGCCGATGATGGGATACACACCAAACCTCTATACTAATCGAAATTCATTCACGATAACACTTATTAACGCGTTTCACGTTAATAATGTCATGGGGAAATCCCCCCTTATTTTCACTGTTAAAAATATAGTAAATTCTCGATAAAATTATGAACATCGAGGGTGTGGATGAAATTACTCTCGCCTACTACTAATTTTGAAGTTCGCTCTGTTTGTTCCGAACGTGAAATCACACATTTTGAAGTTCTGAGAAAACGTGAACGCTCAAGGAAGAAAGATGGCTGAAACTGCTGAGCAAAAACCACCGAGCATTCCACTGTCGTGTCGCTTACCCTCTACAGGAGCTACTACTGATTGAAACTTTATTGAATGTACTCTTTTGTGCCCATTATAAACAATCCTCTGATAGCCAGGGCTGATCACATCACTCAATAAATGTCTCCATCGGTCATAAATTAGGTTGAGAATATGATTGTTTATTATACAAAGTTCAGGTACAGGCCTAGCAAACCTAAGTACCATATCTGAGTATCTGCAGGGATATGCATACCTTTTCAAAAAACACATTCAAGGCCATACACATTCGTGCTATTGTAGCAAATTATTCTCTCAGGAATTTCTAGGGTTGTTCTGAGAATTGGAATATCATCTTTTTTTAAAGCGAAATTCAGCCAGACACTCATCTTCAGCTAGATTATTCAAGCTGAACTTCTCATACCTCCAGTATGGTAGATACAGATTAGATGATTTTTCTAAACCCAGAAGTAATAGAAATTCTTCATCATCAATAACTTTATCATAATGAGCAAGGTGTAAAAACTCTTTTTTCTCCATTATTACTATTTCAGTCTTTCACGCTTCTAAGTTTGTTTACAACTTAATGCGCCATTATGAAGTCGCGCACTTTCTTAATCTCCGTTTTTACACAGAACGAGAACCTAACTACGTTCCCGTTCCCGTTCCGGTTGTGAAATCTTAAAGTCCCTACAAACCCCCCCCCCCCCCCCCCCCCCTTCCCCCCCCCAAAAAAAAAAAAAAAACAAAAAAAACAAAACAAAACAAAACAAAACAAAAACAAACAATCAAACCAAAAACAGAAGCAACAATAATAACAGCCATACGGGTTCCAGTCTGAGTTCACGGTTGGGTTGGGAGTACTCAATATTAGATCTTCTTTCGATTTTCCTCAAAATCGTAATTACATTTCGGGTGCTGCGTGCCCAGACGTAATTAAGGAATTACCACCTCTTCATCCACCATTATGACTTAATTTTTTTTTTTTGCGGAAAATCAATGTTCGGCAGTGATCTCGTCGTTTTCCTTTGGTAGATTAGCTGGGATGATAGATTTTTTTCCATCGAGGGATTCACAAACGGTTAACGTGATACTTCTTTTGTCATTGGAGCCCGCCTTTTCACCTTTTCTTGCCATTGTAACAGTATCGGTCGCAACAACTTTAGACCGTGTTTAAGGCATCAGGTATCAGCCGTGAAATTTCGTGAAGGAACTGAGATTTAACTTCATTCCATATGGACCGCGCAATGGTCGGTCTTGATGTTGTAGCGGCTCCTCGGCGCGAAAATTTCGTGCGTTTACATAAAGATCTCACCCAAGATCGAGTTACAGTAAAGTTGATATATTGACCGAAGTTTTCAGGATTTGCTTCGATTTAACCCATAAATACTCCTCTGATAACATGTATGTTCATCCCACCCAGTTCTTAGGGAAATTATCATTGAATGCAACTTTGAATCAAGTTTTTCGTTCAGTAGCAGTGGTCTGCCTCGTTTTTTCCCAATCTTGACTGGCCAAGGTCGAATGGTGCTTTCAATCAAGTTTGGGTGTGTTTTCCTAAATTTTCTTAATGCTGCTGCCGTGCCATGTGTAAGTGAATACTTTGAGATTTCTTGCTTTTGATTTTCTTTATACGTGATACGTTTTTTACTTGAGGATGCATGTAGTCTTGTTTCTTGTAAATTGATAGTTTCTGGAAGATTTTGTTTCAAAGACTGACACACTTCAGATACATACATTTAGCCCATGAGCTAGGTCGATTTCAGGGGGCTCAAGCGAGGGAGTAAGGTTTGATAGGGGTTTTAGCATCCACAAGGCATATATTTTAAGGAATAATATGTCCCGCTGTGTGAATCGGTAGCTTTTGACCTGAATTTGATGGGTTTTTGGACATGGTCAAATCGAAAATTTCAAATTTGTTTGACCATTAAAGTTTAACGCTCTGTTGAACCGAAGGAATTCTTTCAATTTTCAAATCTGACATCATTGGAGAGCTGGCAAAATTCCCTATCCAACAGTGAAAAAAATTATTAACTTTATCCAGTTATTTCAGTTTCAAATTCATTTGAATTTTGCATAACAGTTTTTGAGACTCATACTGTATTGCCATCCAAAAGACTTTTCCCGTGTTATTCCACAAATGTCGATGTACCAACACAAGAAATACGTAACGGGCATCTTCCAAACTTTCCCTAAAATTGTGAATTGACCCAGAAATCATTTTGAAATGTTGATTGTCATTCAGTTTTGCAACTTCAAACGTCAAACAAAATTCAATTTAAAACATGCTTGAATGTGTCACATATTCCTTTTAAATGAATTATCACTGAAGATAAATGTTTCCTGATTATTAAATTATAACCACATGTGTCTGGAAATACACTTCACTTTGGTTACTACTGTCTTTGGTTCAGCAGTTCTATCGTTTCATGGGTGTGAGATGTCTGACAATTATACATTTTATCCTCATTTCATCCATACATTGATATTGATTACTCTTGATAATGCGATATACACACCTGAAATAGCAAACCAACTGATAAATTAATAAGAACATAAATTTCACAGTCGCAAAATCATAGTAATAACTTATATTATTTTTCCTAAGGAAAATCATTTTATATAATTAAATCATATTAATTATTAGACTGAATTCAAATGGTATACATAAAAGGAATATAATTATACAAGAACAAATTATTTGATCCATTGTTTATTAGAAACCGTTCGTTTTTCAGCTATCTAATTCACTTAAAGGATTTCTCGAAAACTAAAGCTACTTTATCCTATTAGCCATTTCTTTAGGCAAATTGTGTTATAAAGTTTGACTTGTGTATACATTATCAATGCTAACACTACAATGCAGTTACTGTATGTTGAATAGCAAATCAGAGAATATTTTTCAACTATTATAAGTGGGTAAATGGTGTTTACAGTTTTTGTTGTAAAGCAGTCCGATTTAATTGACAAAAGTGACAGGGATTGTATCCTTTCAAACAGATTAATTCTATCATGATGTATACTATGCTGTTCTGATTATATAGACATTAGAAATAATCAAGGTCAATTTCTTTCTGCATGCAATTTACTAGCCCCGCAGCGTATAATACGTCACATACTGTATCATACGTTTTCCAAATAGCAATAAAAATTCAAAATCTCTAAGGACATATTAACAAAATTTTGGTGGTCTCATTGCAACTGATGAGATGATTATACAGGTTTTTCTTTTATCCCGACACAGGCTATACTTTGAAAATTTTTTGCTCGCGCATTCAAAATGTTATCTGACTGCATTCTACTTGGAAAATCTGATGTGAGCCAAATCGCCCTTTTTGTATGACTCTGTAATGGATTTCATCGAGTTACGGCAACTGAAAATGCATTTCTCTGTTAGTATTTTCGACAATATTTTATGTTGCCAAAATAGCTCCGTTCTGCATAGCTCCACTCCGCAAAAAAATGAACAGGAAATGTCGCATTATTTTATCATCTCATATCGTTTGATTGCATCAACTAGAGAGCATTAATGCAAGTATCAGTTGCTTATAAACAAAAAACAAGCCACCTGCAACTTCAAATCATATTCTGCATAATACGATTTTGATAGTTCTACAACATATTAAACAAAAAAGAGAAATTGAATAGAATTCTGAATTTGGGAAGGTGCCGATATATTCAAGTTATTGAAACAATGATATATCTTTTGAACTATGGAGCTTTCTTTCCATGGGTCATCTACTGGTGATATTGGTTGGAGGAAATCGAGACATTTGTTTTTGAGCATTTTGACATTTACAGCTGACACTTGCAATATTTGTTTTTGAACATTGAGATTTGCGACATTGACCATTGATACATGGATGTGGTAAAGCCATTTCTAACTTTGCGACATTTGCTGTTGATCATCGATTTTGCAGTTGCGACATACCCTGTTGATTGCAGCATTTACTGGTGTAACAAAAGGTATTCTAATTAAGTAAAACCTCGTTGAAAAATGTTGATGGAAGAATAGTTTGAAAATATGGGTAATGCGAAAATACAACTTTCTCTTTGGAATATATGAAAGAAACTCATCTCTACATCAGAGAACTTGTTGAGAAGTACACAAGGGATAGGATGGTTAGAGAAAACATTGCGAATTCCATATCCTGTAGTGTTAAGATCGCAGTACCTCTTGCAGGTGTGTGAACAGCTGATGGAGAGCAAGTGCATAGAAATATAGAGCTAAGGTTTCTAGACAGTTGTAAATTCATGGCAAAAACTTCAGATAAACTGTCCTCAAATCTGAATGATGAACAGTGTAAACATTTTCCGTTGTTTTCATTGACACCATCAACTTAGGTTTCTTAAACAGAAAAAATAGATAGTGCTTGTTAAGAGTCAGATAACTTTGTTTCATGCATTTCATTTGGGATAATAGGAGTTTCATTCACATCTACGTCTACATCAACATCTTCATGCATGTTAATTGGATCTGTTCTATTCTTACAAAATTTGCGTATGATAAGTATATGTATAAAATAATCAACGATCCTCAGAAAAAGAATGTGAAGCGGTTTGGGTTGAAAAGATCTTAGTAACATGTGCGAATAATTATGACAATCGCCAGGGTGATGATGTAACAGTAGCCTATTTTAAAGTGTTTGCACATATTTCTCATAAAATTGCAATGTCTCAACCAGCGACCAGACGAATTTACAATGAAAAGTCGGACGAACCTCCTGTGACAGTTTTTCTTCAAAATATCATCAATAATGACATAAACACTAACAACTTTCAAAATCAATTTTGAGCAAAACTTATGAAATTCTAAATATCAGCAAAAACAATTAAATAGGTTTTGAAGCCATCGTAGAATAGGGTCCACAGAAACCTCTCTATACGATATATTTCATAATTATCAGGTTGCCGTCCATGCCTGTTATAGTCTGTGCGTTTCAGCAACTACAGCTGTCATCGACTGGCAAAGTTTGAAATTATTTATTGGCGATAATTATAGGATTGAAATGCATCTAAATCAACCAATCAGCTATCACTAATTAAATACTAACTATAGTAACTGAAATTATCTACGCAGATCCCGGATGTGGATGTGCGTTCTGAATGTTCGTAATATTTTAAACATTTGCTTTTTGTTAAGCCAGTAACCATATTTCAGGGAGTTGGTAAAAAATACTGTTGATATGGGTCTTTCGATCAATACTATTTATCGTCTCGTTCACCTTTCTAGCTGTCCAAACCTGGTATTTGATCTTTTCATTTTTCCACTCTATAGCATATTTTTGTTCCAACTATGGTCTGACATTTCGTTTTTATCCATGACACCATTGATATCATGTATTCTTGAACACGATTTTTCTAATGTACACAGCATTGCAATCCATACAAGGGATTTTCATAGACAATATTAAACCGATTTTCAAGACTTATTCTGTCTTTCCGATTTGACAGTAAACTACCCCAGTGTTTTTTTGAGTGAATATAAAGCTTATTTTGTGTTCTTTAATAACTGGACGAAGTATATTACTTGTCTCGGGTAAATAAGGCATTGAGACTTTTGCTACTGTCTCATTCTCAACACTTGTTTGACATTTCTTTCACATAGATAAGTTCAAAGTGCAATAATATACAAAACTTTAAATAAATCTAAAAAATTGAATTGAAAAAGAATAAAATATGCGAACAAGGTGAACGAAACCAATCGCAAAGGCTGACTCAAATTGAGTGATATTTGCTTATTATGGTCGTTTTCTGTTATGAATAGATATGTCGTCTCTGAGAGCAGTTATTTGTCGGTGATAATAGGATATGTGTCGCTGTAAGCAATATCGTCATCGTCAATCTGATCCAAAGTTAGGATAGATGATGGCTGTGTGGTGAATTCAGAAAGTGCATTATGTAAATGGCCTAATTAAAAACTAAAAAAACTAAACCAAATTATAATCCAACATATGTAATGTATACAACTGCTAGGACATTTCATCTTAGGTCTTAGGATCAAAGCGGGTGTTTTAACATTTCTAGTATACGTGTGAAGGCCTGGCATGCACAATAAACAGGTGGTATATGACAAAGTGAAATATGATAACAGCAATTGTAAATTTGCAAATAAATCTACTGCAACTCACCATTGCAAACATTCTTTGGATCCGTTTCTGTATAAGCTAATGGTAACTGCATGCTTCCAGTTTGGGTTTGATCAAACTGAAATTTCGTACGGTGTTTGTATCAGTTTGATTAGGAAAATGCATTGGGTTTACTCGGTTTGTCAAATCCATATGTCTTGTTTGGAGTCGTTGCACAATGACCGCACGACGTCTGCTTTTATTCCTATAAAAGGATTTAACAGCCCCGTAATTCGTTTGCTGGGATATCTCACTTCTAGTATTCAAATTATAGTCGAATTACATTTAAAACCACATTTAAAAACTTTGAGAACAACAACCACAATCACCACTCCCATGTAAGTTAGCATTTTCGGTTTGATCTTAATCGTTTGAATAGTCGGTTTGGTTTTAGTAGCCACGTCAGATGTAGGTGGAAGCAGGTTAGGGTAATAAATGTCATCTAATAATGAAGACATAAAGTGGACATACAAATTTGATATGCCATTCGAAATTTATGTCTAGCTTCACTGGCTTTTCAGAGGAACGTATGTGCGGAAAGGGTGTGTATCAATCTGTTAAGGATGGTGCAGTAATCTATTAAAGCTCAGATTATGAAATATTGGAACCGATAGCCGTAGAGCAGAAAAAACTGAAGTTATCGCCTTTTTATTCATTGCGCATGCGCGTAAAATATTATCAAGTAAGCTCATCTTATTCAGCATAGTTGATTTACTTTATGAAATATTGAAATTGATAGCCCTAATTGGATATTCTTTTGTTGATTACAAATCTGCGCAAAGTTGTATTGCAAAACTGCGCAGCTTCCAAATCACAAATCTGCGCAAAGCTGTATTACAAAACTGCGCAGCTCCAAAATTACAAATCTGCGCAAAGATTATTACAAATCTGCGCAGGTATTACAAATCTGCGCAATTATTACAAAACTGCGCATAACACTCAGTTAATATCCTGTTTCAATTTTACTGTTACTGTGTCAATTTTACTCCTTTTTTATTGATAAAGAAGGGGTAAAATGAAGAAGAAAACTGCATAAAATTTTACTGGAAAACTTACATGTTCTTGTTCCAGGAGCAAAGGCCAAAAATTGATGTTTCAACGATCCGCAAAATATTTCCACCAAAAAGATTTTACCACCATAATAATACATTACATACCGAGGGAAGTCATGCGTCCACTATGATAGATATACAAATCAGCTTCACAAAAACATTATCCCAATGCTCTGCATAGGACGTGTATTTTTGAAATATGTGTTTGTCAAAATCTATATAAATTACAATCTACGTTCCAGTAGACATTGTTGCTTCACTGCCATATCATTTTTCATAGTGCATTTCTTTTAATATCTGTTCGAAGCTTTAAAGTTTCCGATCAATCTTTAGGGGGTTGTTTTGAATGATGCAATGGAACTGGTTTTTCACAATAGCCTGATGACTTTTACATAGATAAAACATCACTAACCTAATAGATTACATACCGGCCTGTTTTAATTGTATTTTCTGTGGAATATCTATTAACGCACACCATAAAGGTAGTACTTACATAACGTGATCAGCAAGTCAAGGAATGGAACTGGTGAATCTCTTATTTAACAGCCTCTTTTCACATTAGTTACCCGAAAATATCCTGAGGACATGGTGTTTAGCTTTAGAACAAGATCGTTACGTCTTTGATAGTTTATTTTCAGAAATCTCCATTCCATTCCATTCTTTCAAACTGAATTTTGGATTGAAGCAGAAGAGTGAAAGGACGTTAGCGTACCATTGCATCAAATATCGACTGGTGCTTATTATTTTTGGACGTGAAGTAAACCCAGCTCTGCTCCCTGAAAACAAAATCTGCATATCAGGGAAATGTTTTACTAAAAGGAGTAGCAATTTACTGAGCTATGTGGTTTTAGTAAACCATTTGTAATCCTGAATTTGCACCAGGCTTTTTTTATCATAGGTTTGAAACTCTTTTGTGGGAAATTAACAATTAAAAATAATGTATTTTTTCACCAAACACTTAAATAGACTTCGAGTAATACGTGCACTTTGAATTACGGAGACAACTTTTTGTTTTGGTACATTATAATGGTAGATCTTTATTCGCAATTGGTGTATAGACTTTTTTATTTCATTCTTATAAGAAAGTCCATTATGGGTTTAAACAGCTTCGGATTCCTCGCAACTTAACGGAACATTTCTCGCATGTTAAAAACATTTGAAATAAGTAATATTTACACATACCAGAACCGTAAGAAATACCTTCTATTTACACATACCAGAACCGTAAGAAATACCTTCTTTTTGAATTTTTAAGTAATTTTTTTTCTTTTTATTATTTCTGAGAATTTTACGACAATTTTTTTGCGGTGACATTGCTTTGTAGACTGATAACCGCTTCCTTCTCAAATTTACCGCACCACATAATTTCTTCATATGTACCCCTGGTTCGATATTTAGTTCTTCCAGTGTATCCAAAGCAGCCTTCTGTCCATAATTGAAATGGCTGATAGCATCAAATGTTGCAAAACACAATGTACTAAGCCCAGTATGTGTAGATTTAGGAACGCGGTTCCAAATGGTACCATTGAATGATTCGTTGGCATTTTGTGTCTTCCCGTGCAGACATTTCTTCAACATTGACTGTTTACAGAGATCAGTGTACGCTGGCAAAATTGCTTTTCGAACATCCAAAGGCAGTTCACCTTTAGATTTATATAAGGTTGTGTTGTTTAGTTGGCCAAGGTGGTACTGGCACCAAGAATCACTAGCATTTGTACACGACTGATACGAATGATATCTAGCAACATTAAATTTAAATTTAAATTTACTAAAGAGAGTTCGTCCACAACTAACGTCAGAAGCAGCAAAAACTATATACAGATCGATGATCGAGCCAATCATGTTATACTGCGCACCAATACATGCCGTATTTCACACCAAAGGGAAACAGATCGAGAAAAGAGCTTTAAAAATCATCGGCAAAGCAAACGATAACGATTTATCAAACAAAGTCCAACAAAGAACCGCAATTGAAGTCTTCAAATATCTCTATGGTATTAAACCAAACATTAACATCCTCGCGATCCTGAGATTTGATCACGAGATTTACACGAGGGGAAACGGAAATCGGTTGATCATCCCAAGTTGCCGTAATGACGCTGGTAGGAAATCCTTTACCGTCCAAGGAGCATTAATATTTAACAAAATTCCACAAGACTGTAGAAAAGAAATTTCTTTTGTAAACTTTAAAAGGTTTATCTCAAATTTTAAGTTTTGATTGAGTTCAATTGCTTATCTATGTCTAATTTGCAAATTACTTAGTGACCTCAATTTCGTTTTCAATCTCAGACTCAATTCTTTTCTTATTTATTCTTGCCAGCCAGTATGTTTTATATAGTTTTTATCTTATGTTGCAGGTCCTTCATTTATAGCAGAATTTTATTTTTCTGACGAAGTCAACCTGTGTAAATATGTTTTTAATAAATAAATAAATAAATAATGGTACATTGACCGAGACAAGCTTCCTCATTGCGTCTAGATTTCTAAAACTTTGCCTGAGAGCAATTCCAAATAATTCTGCAAAGTGTCTATTTTGGCATCAGTTAATCTTCCTCTACCTCCTTAACCATTGGTGTTTTTCTTTAATTTGCGTAAACGACAGCCAACAGGTTTTTGGTAACGACCTACACACTCAAAATTTGTAACGCTTTTACCCGTACAAATGTTCTCAACAGAAGAAAATGCCTTGCTATCGCCATCTCCATCTCTTTTTCATACTAGTACAACCCTTGCATGATTTGGAAAGAATAGCCACATCAAGAACTTTCCCTGTATCAACAGAGATAGCAGTAGTAACACCACAGAGATAACGGTGGTACCATCAACCGAAACACCAACCTCAGCGCTTTTATTATTTTCACGTAAAATGGCTGCAGCATCAGACATATTCTGTTCAGCAACAGTTTTTGATGCTTGTTTAATTCTAGTTGCCATATTGTCATAGCTTCTGGATGTCATTCGTGGTGGCATATTTAAATAACCGCATAATTTAGATATAAGTGAGTTGTCCTACACCAATACTACGAAAATCGTCAGACAGCTCTTGCAGTAACTTCCATTGTTTTCATTCCTCTGCCTTTATCACCATTACTTGTAGAAACTTCATTGGATGTATAAAATTCCTGAATAAATGGGCAGGAACTGCAATGAATTTTTAAAAAACTAGAAAGTCCCCTTTTCTTTTCAACAACATATGTCATTCGAGGGATGTGTTAAAACAGCTCGGACACGCCAACAACTACAAAATATTGGCGTCGTTATGACTTTTTTTACTGAGTTTTTTTCCTTTATTTGGGTTTCTTCTTTCCTTGTTGTACTTTTTCTTACTACTTTGATTTGTATAACGTCCTGCATCATCTTTATCTCTAGTTCTTTCTTCTTTCTTCTCCATTACAAAATCAATCAAAAAACATAGAACTACAGCTTTCAGTATTCACTTTTCAATCAGTTCAGTCAGTTTATCCATTTCTGGATTGGTATAGCCAAAAACTATACGAAAAGGTATAAATAACAGACCACAGAACTTAGGACAAAAAAGGCCATAAAATGACTGTTTTGAGGGTAAAGAAACAACGTAAAAAATGTCCAAAGAAATTTTTTACTAGAAGGTGTCACAAAATCCTATTTTCCTCAAAATGCATTAACTTTTAAGGGGAAAAAAGTTTAGAATAAAAAACTACGATAAATCTTGGACAAGAAAGTTTCTTTGAAAACTTAATTTGATTATATAGAGAATCCACATGTAGTCTTTCCAGTTGTTTAACTTAGCAAATAATGCTGGAGTATAAAGTCTGTTAAAGCATTAACATATGAGACATTCGACATAGAAAACATCGTCCTTCTACATTCCACATCAAATAAATTATTACGTGAAATAATTCTTAAGTCACCTAAAGAACGAATAAATCAATATGATGGATGTTATTTTCACATTTTTACTTTTTTCATTTCTCCTTGAGATTTTCTCATTTTACCCTAATTTCAACATCTCCATAAACAAAAAAACTTTACGATGGTAAGAGTTGCTGGACTGCATTAAAAAATTTTTTATTACAAAAATGCAGAATCTCATTAACACCATTATTCTTTATCAGTTATTCCTACAATTGATTCAATATTTCTTCCATCGGTTTTACAATTAATTTGGCGCAAACAACTTTATCTGTCAAAGCCTCCAAAAGACCTCTCATTAAATACAGTAACAGTTCGATAAGTTTGCCATAACTTTAACATCACTTTATGACTTCCATTACCACGTAATAAAATCACTTCGCAATAAATCGGGCTTAAATTTCAGAACAACTTAAAAGCGCCTTCCACATTTTCCTCAACCACAATACTATTTGGTTGGAATTTATTTCTACGGTAACCATTTGTTCAAGACATTCAACATCCTTTACTATATCCAGTTTGCAATGAACTTGGATGGGCGGTCCCAGTTCTACGCAAATGCTGCAATCAAGATTTCTTTCAATCTTCGTGATATTCGGATTGCGTTTAAGATCGCCATCTATTGATTCTTTCTAGCAATACACAATTCATCCATATATCATTAAACCTGGGTGCGGTCCAGGTTAATGCAAAAGCTCATTCCAAGATTGACTCAATCACAATAGAATTTGGTTGAAAGTTATTTTTACGATAACCGTCTGTTCGAGATATACACCGTCTTTCACTTTATCCAGTTTGCAATGAACTTGGATGGGCGGTTCCAGTTCTACGCAAATGCTGCAATCAAGATTTCTTTCAATCTCCGTGATATTCAGAGTTACGTTTAAGATCGCCATCTGTTGATTCTTTCTAGCAATACACAATTCATCCATATAACATTATACCTGGGTGCGGTCCAGATTAATGCAAAAGCTCATTCCAAGATTGACTCAATCACAATAGAATTTCGTTGAAGGTTATTTATACGATAACAGTCTGTTCAAGATATACACCGTCATCTACTTTATCCAGTTTGTAATGAACTTGGATGGGCGGTCCCAGTTCTACGCAAATGCTGCAATCAAGATTTCTTTCAATCTTCGTGATATTCGGATTGCGTTTAAGATCGCCATCTATTGATTCTTTCTAGCAATACACAATTCATCCATATATCATTAAACCTGGGTGCGGTCCAGGTTAATGCAAAAGCTCAATCCAAGATTGACTCAATCACAATACAATTTGGTTGAAAGTTATTTTTACGATAACCGTCTGTTCGAGATATACACCGTCTTTTACTCTATTCAGTTTGCAATGAACTTGGATGGGCGGTCCCAGTTCTACGCAAATGCTGCAATCAAGATTTCTTTCAATCTCCGTGATATTCAGAGTTACGTTTAAGATCGCCATCTGTTGATTCTTTCTAGCAATACACAATTCATCCATATAACATTAAACCTGAGTGCGGTCCAGGTCAATGCAAAAGCTCATTCGAAGATTGACTCAATCACAATACAATTGCAATAAATTTGGCGGTCCCAGTTCTACGCAAATGCTGCAATCAGGATTTCTTTCAATCTCCGTAATGTTGAGTTGAGCGTTACGTTTTAGATCAGCTTCTTCTGATTTTTTTCCAATACGACTTTATTCTCCATTTTGCCTTAAATCTTCTTTTTTCTATTTTGCAATGAACTTTGGCGGCGTTCCTAAGTTAATACAGAAAATACATTCAAATTCCCATCTGTCACGATTAACTATTTGAATTTTCTCTTTAATTAAAATCTTACTTCTGCAATAATTGTAATTGCTTTGTGCATTTCACAATAACTTTTTTTGGTACTCCACTGTCCAGGTTTCGGTCCTGTGTTTCTTTGGATCTTCTTTCTTTGTTCTCGACTGTTTTGGATGTTTAGGCTCTGTCTTCTTTTGTCGAATCTAGAGAAATTGTTATTCAGAAAATTATTATCGTCTATTTCTGTCTATTTTCTCATTCCTTCATTGCTTTCAATTAACTTGATTGCTATTTCTGATATTGTTACTCTCTTCTGTTATCTGCCCAATGCATTTCCTAATAACCAGGCTCCAATTCTTTTCAATAATTCTATCAAACATCTTTCTTGTTCATAGTCTCTGTGTATTAAACTTTCCAAACGGATTTAGGCCTTAAATGTAAAGTGAGTCTGTTTGCTACCTTGATTTATTGGTATGCTAGAAAACCATTACATTTTACATTTTATTTCCTTTATTTTCCTTGCTGTTAAACGTCAGCATACTTTTATGCGCATTGTGTGTCCCGTTTTATGAAGATAGTGCATAACCATTTTCTCGATTTGTACCAAATACCTTCTGGCGTTTTTATGTAAGCCTTATTTACACTAGCAAATACATTACTATTGCATATTTTCCTTACTGTAAGAAATGGTAATGATTTATGACGTTTGATTTAAAAACGGTAAAAATTTTACGCGGAATCTCAGATGAATGAGTTTAGATGTCTGTTTTGTATAATGCAAGTTAGTTTTAAAATGCTGTACCGTTTGTGCCATATGACTTTTGTTATCAAATAAGTTGTAGTTTTGTTACATGATGTTTCCACACTGAATGAATCTTGAGTGAAGTTGCATCTAAATACGTGTAGAGAACCTTAGACCTGTTTAAGTTTTAAAAGATCACATGAGAAAATATCATCGTAGTTCAACGAATTTATCAATGTTATTGTTCACTCATTTTGATTTTATATTCGTTTTATTATTATTATTATTATTATTATTAATGAAATGTATTTGGCATTTCCACATTACATGGCTATTCGTCCAAAATTTTAAAATATATGTACATTGTTAAAACATTATTATAAATATATTATTATATAAATAACAATTAAAACCTTGGTTTAAAAGGGAGAAGTAGCTGACTATCCATTTAAGTTGATAACGAGAGTTATCGGTTGACTGCTCCGGCCTACCGTTTACATAAGATAAACCAGCCTGCTTTACGGAAATACGAAGATATCGTAGAGTGGGTTAGAATTTTCTGGAGATTTAATTTAACCGGTTTTTGAAATTACATGGGAAACAGTTTTACAAGACCGTCGTAGAATTTAGTTGGTTTAACCTGCAAATTCAATGCGGCCGAGGTACATGCAGAAAAACGAAAATTGTTGACTCACCAAATCTGAAATTGCGATTCAACATTTCGTGTTAAGTATACGCTATTCCAATCTTTGTTGTCTTTGTTGATTGTTTGTTTGTTTGTTATTTATGTCTTCTTCTTGCGATTTATTGCTACTGTTTGCTCTTTTCGTTACTTTACTTATCTGATTGTTTATCCCTGTTGTTGCGCTTGTTCCATTCGTTGTTTATCATTTCTCATATTATTTGTTATTATTGCTTGTTTGTTCTTCATGTTATTTCTGCTGCTGTTTGTTGTTGTTCTTCTTCTTATACTCTGCTGTTTGTTGTTTGTTTGTTCTTCTTGTTGTTTCTTTTATTGTTTCTTTTATTTGTTGTTGTTGTTGTTGAATATTACATCGTTGATCCATTTTGCATTAAATCTGGCTGCGGTTCCAGGTTTGTGCAAAAGGTCTGTTCCATGTTTGGCTACATCATGCAAATATTCCGTTGAAAGTTAATTCTGCTGAATCTATCTGTCCAAGATTTACGAAGCAATAGACTTTAACAAGTTTGCATTGAACTTGAGGTCGAACCCAAGACTATGCAAAAAACCACATTGAAAATTTAGCTCAATGACCTTGACATTTAATTGAGAGTCTCTTTAAGACCACGACCTGATGATGATTTACTGTATTACATCATTAATCCATTTTGCATTAAATCTTGCTGTGGTTTCATATGTATGCTAAAGTTTTATTTCAGATCACGTAAATATTTTGTTGAAAGGTATATCCATTATAACCATCTGTACGAAGGAATGGACTTTGCCCAGTTTGCAATGAACTTGAGGTCGAACCCAAGACAATGCAAAAGCGACACTCAAGATTTAACTCAATCACCATGACATTTTTGTATTAGATCTGGCTGCAGAAAAGTTCTGTTTCAGATTTTGCAGTAACAATTAAGCATTTATCCAAGATCTTCGAAGCGATAAACTTTATCCTGTTTGCAATGAACTTGAGGTCGAACCCAAGACACTGCAAAAGCACATCCAGGATTTAGCTCAATCAATCTTTGAGACCATTATCTGTTGATGATTTACAATACTAAATCATTAATCTTTACTGCTGTTTATTGATCTCCTTGTTCTACTTATCCCTATTTGTTGTTTATTGCCGTTGTTGTTTACTGCTTGTTATTGTTGTTCTTTTCGTTGTTTTTGAATTCATGTTTTTGTTTGTCTGTTGTTTATTTTCATCTTGTTTGTTGTTATTTCTGCTGTTTTTGTTTTCTTGTTGATGCGTGCGCTGATGTTAGTTTAAGCTGTTCTTGTGAGCATTTGTGACGTCAAATTACTTTTGCGACTTTTATATCATAATTGTCAATCCAGTGAAATGATAGAATTTGACGTTATGAAAAACCAGAATAATACTGGTTTAAGCGTGTTTTATAATTGGGCGTTTATATTAGAGTTTCACAGTACATCCCATTAAAATAGACTCCATAATAGTGAAGTTGTTTCGTGTTTGTTAAAAGAAATATCAGGAATTGTTTGCCATTTCTGTCTGTATGTGACAATATTCAACCGAGAATGAGAAAACATTTAATACTAAGAGGTAGTTTATACGATCGAACTTTCGCATTGTCTAATGTAAATCAATAGGCCTGCGATTAGACATTGTCAATACTTTTACTTAAGAATGCAAGAGTTTTTATAAGTACAGGTATACATGACAAGGCAAAAGTTCGACCGCATAAACTACGCTTTACTGGCTTCCCGTTGTAACTATAAATGTATCATGTAATCTATCGTTGTTAACTCCAACCTGAAGTTGTTTTTTTACATTTATCGCGTTTAACTAACAAGATACAATCAAGCTATCTTAATGGTGTGTGTCTAACATGTGTCTCATATGGACAGGGAAATTTCTCTCTTGAAGGAAGCTTCAGTAGACCTCTTCGGGTCTCTATTGCGCCTAGGTCAATCTCGCCTCATTTCTAATGTTTCAAATTACTAATGTAACTAACAGTGATAAAAAAATTCGTGTAACATTTTCCCCTCGTGTATCGCTTCTTTTCAAAAACCACGCATAAAACGTGGCATTAGTATGCGGTTTGAAAGCGAGGTGAAAACTACTGTGACGTAGTTTCAGAAAGGGTCTATCGGAGATTAACAGGAAACGGAGATGAATTTCTCAAGATTATACATGATTAAACAAAACTTATATATTACGTTTCTTAATAGATTTAACAGAATGGTTCATTTTATTTTGGATACATGACAATGGAAACATGTATACTTTATTTGAAAGAAGTGATGTTCGTTCGATTTCTTTGTTCTTATCCAATCATGTATTACGATTTCGAACTCAGGTTCCCTTACAGTGACCAGTGATATAAAGGAAATCCAAGATTGTCGTCATCGGAATATTTTTGTCATTGATTTTCGGTCAGTGAGCATCTATTATTATTCGGCATCAGGAGGGATTATGATAGTGGCAAGCTTCAGCATGATGGTAGGAATAATCTCATCGTGTGTCTAAGGACTAAACAATATCATGTCTTGTAAAAACTTTTGGTGTGTATTGTGGTATCGTTTAATGTAGGACTTTTGTGTTAGCAATCTGTTCAGAAAAGAACGGAGTTGTCGGGATCAAAGAATATTAAAGAAATTCTTATGACAAAGCTTTTCAACCTCATTCAGAAAGAACAAATAGGAAACTGAAGACCTATTCAAGATTAAACAAAATCTGAATACACCTTTCACAAATCGTTTTGCGTCAACATGAAAGCGAGGCTGAGTGTTGTAGATGAAGTAAGACATGGTGACGAGCAGTTATAGCAGTGGTTGAGAGGGATATTTAAACGATTTGTTATTGGGAGATATTGAACAAATGATACACATAATCAATGAAAATACTTATGGTAATTCTCAAGATAACAACGACAATGCTTATTCGAGTTCCTGTTCTGTTTTGTTCCGTTCTCTTATCATCAGTATTCAACAACATTCAACATCACTTATTAAAGAACTTCCATTATTCAGTATCAAAGAAATTGAAAAGAATCGTTTAAGCTTGGAATACCTTATTACATGAAATGTGTAAAGCAAGTAATAACGCACATTATCGATTTAAATGGATCAGTTTAAATGGATCAGTTAGATTTTTACCTGTTTCATTTTCAATGGAAAGCGTTTGAAAAAGTTGTATTGTTTTCTTGATTCCTACTGTTTTAAATAAAAGAAGAGGAGGAGGAAGCGGGGTCACGTGAGATACATAGCGAATTAAATAGAAATATAGTGCCAGTGGGCAAAATCGTCATAAAAAAACGTGCAAATAATATCCTCTCGCGATATTCTCCACGAACAACGATGCACGGCGCGCCTGAGTTCGCAGCTACTTTTATCTCTGCGCGAAATTGGTTTCTCAAAGGCGCATTGGCAACATAGGCTAGTTGCCTAAGCTCATCTTAGGCGAAGAAAATTTGCCTAAGAAGCCATGGGTTTACACATTTTATTTCATAAATTCTCCGTCGATCTAACACTGGGTTTCCCAAGTTTGACTCGCTCAACAGAATAGAGCCCAGTCCTCACTTCCTCTTTCTAACTTTGTTCGTGAAGCGAACAGACGCACGTGAAATAAGAGTTTATAATCCGCCATTATCTTTAAAAAATTTCCAAAAATTAGAAAAGAATTCAACGAAATGGAAGAAGAAAGGGATCGTCGTAAGGATGTTCCGATCATTTCTCCAGTGTATGAAGCTGTTGGCATTCGACACGATACTGACGTACAACACGAGGAGCTTGTAGCTGGAATTAACTCGATTAACGAGCCAGCACGACAGGGTGTTGTAGTTAACTCAGAGGCAGAGACAACCCCAACAAATCGAGGCCGATCTAAATCTTCTTCAAAGAAAAAGTCCCGAAAAAGGGAAAGGTCCCCCTTGGGATCAACTTCAGAGGAGGAGTTGAAGCCAAAAAAGGCAACGAGAAAAAGAAAGAAAAAGAGAAGAAGAAGGTATTCTTCAACTTCATCTTCATCATCAAGTTCATCAAGTACCATGTCTGGTAGTGATGGAGGTGAAGAGGCCAGCCACACACCGTTTAAAATAGTACCCAAAAGGGACGAAAACAAATGGGATTTACCAGCCAAAATGGCTGAGTATGTAAACAAACATTTCCAAAATTATATCCCCGACAAGGACATTGAGGAGGGAGTTTTAGCTAAACATCCTATCCCTTCCAATTTACGAACAGTAAAAAAACTAGATGATTTTTTAAAGTCATTGCTAGAACATAACACCTCGTGTATTACAACCGATATAGCCATGGAGAAGTTCCAGGAAAAAATCGCTCAGGTCATGGGACCTTTGGCATCCTTATGGAAGGGCCTGGAGGACGTGATTACCTCGCCCTCCGAGCATATTGAAGTGCCTGTTCAGGAGTTCGTGACTCTAGCTGAAAAGAGCATTATGTTGTTGGGGCAAGCATCAACGTCTGTTGCGTACATAAGGAGACTAAATGTCCTTAAGCAACTCCTTAAAGACCCTCGTAAGGCCAAATCGGTCTTGAAGGAAAAGACCAACCTCATAGAACAAAACGACGAATTTTTGTTTGGAAAAAAATTCAGTGCACACATCATTGACACTGAAAAGTGTAGGAAGAGAACTCTGGAAGTTTTTGCAGATGTTGGCAGCCGAGCATCATCATACAACGGATTTAAAAAACCCTTTCGAGCAGGCCCTGCACAAAATAAAAACAAAAGTCCGGCAAGTGCGGGGCGATATTACTACTCCGGTTCCGCGATTAATCGAGGCAACAACGAGGGAAGACAAAATGGTGGCAGAAGATATTACTACAACTCATCAACAGGATCTGGTAAATATGACCTCTTACAACAAAAAGGAAATGGCACCTTCATCCAACAGAGTTCCGAAACTGATTCCTGTATCAACACTAACAAAAGTTCATCCACTTATAAGAAATTTATTTACAAAACAAATTCCAAATGTTCCTCTTGCAGGAAGATTAGTGCACTTCCTCAGAGCTTGGGAGAAATTAACTCGAGACCAAGAAATACTGGCAATAGTGAAGGGTTACAAAATCCCATTAATTCATCCTCCCACTCAAGAAAAAATACCAAACCCTGCACATATGACAAAAGATCAGTGTTTGTTAGTGGACCAGGAAATTCAGGAAATGTTGGAAAAAGGGGCCATCAGAAAAGTGGAACATACTCCAGGGGAATTTCTAAGCAATATATTCCTGGTAAAGAAAAAGGATAGCGGAAACCGCCCTGTAATAAATCTGAAAAAGTTGAATGGTTTTGTCCCATACGAGCTCTTCAAAATGGAAGGTTTACATTGCTTGAAGTTCCTCCTGCAAAAGAACGACTACCTTTGCAAAATAGATCTCAAGGACGCTTATTTTTCTATTCCTCTCCAATCTCAGTCCCAAAAATATGTGAGATTTCTTTGGACAGGCAACCTTTACGAGTTTCTCTGTCTTTGCTTTGGCTTGGGACCAGCCCCCAGGATCTTTACAAAGCTTTTAAAGGTACCAATAGCATTGTTGAGACGAATAAATATTCGTTTGATCATATATCTGGACGATATCCTTCTCATGGGGAAAACATTGGAGGAAATTTACACTGCCAGGGACACAGTGATTTTTTTATTACAACACCTGGGTTTTGTGATCAACAAAAACAAATCACTCTTCGAACCAACGAGGCAGATAGAGTTTCTAGGCTTACACATAGACTCTCTAAAAATGAGCCTATCCCGGACTCAAGAGAAGATGAAGAAAGTTCTGCAACAGTGTCAGAAGCTATACATATATCCAAAAACCTCAATCTTAACCTCGACAAAACTAATAGGAACCCTTTCCTCCACAGTTCAAGCTGTCTTACCAGCCCGGATAAATTTTCGTTACCTTCAGATGGATCAAATATCAGCTCTGAAAAAACAAGGGACGTACAAGGGGTTAGTGACATTAAGCAATTTAGCCAAGGAGGAACTCTTGTGGTGGGTAGAAAACTTAAAAGTATGCAATGGGAGAAACATTCAGGTGCAGGAACCCAACATGATTATCCAAACCGATGCTTCCACAAAAGGCTGTGGGGCCTATTGCAAGGGGATAGCAACAGGAGGGAAGTGGTCCAAGAGGGAAAAAACCTACCACATCAATGTGCTGGAGCTTCTGGCTGTCAAATTTGCAATCTTGACCTTTACGAAAATCTGTCCAATTTACACGTACATGTTCAAATAGACAACAAGACTGCTTTGTCATATCTATTAAAGATGGGAGGCACCCACAACCAATTCCTTTTAGACATCAGCAAGTCAATTTGGCACTACCTACTATCTCACAAGATCACAGTTACTGCAGAGTATCTGCCAAGCAAATTGAATGTCAGGGCAGATTGGGAGTCTCGGAATGCAAGGGACAGTTTAGATTGGAAACTAGAAAGGAAAATATTTTGGGAAATTACCAAGCGCCTAGGAATACCGAGAGTGGATCTATTTGCCTCTCGACTGTGCCACCAAATCCCCAGATACATGGCATGGAAACCCGACCCACTCAGCATAGCTACAGATGCAATGCAACAGCCTTGGAACCAGATGTTAGGGTTTGCATTTCCTCCTTTCAGTTTAATAAGTCGAGTCCTAAACAAAGTACTGATGGAGAAAGTAGAAAGTTTAATAATCGTAACACCTTTATGGCAAACCCAGCCATGGTACCCCCAACTGTTGCAGATGTCCATAGGAAAACCAATTATGTTGCCCTTAAAGGCAGACCTACTATTATAATAATAATAATAATAATAATGATATATTTCACAGTATCTCCAAAATTTTACAATTGGCTCTTCACCTGGAAATTGAGAAGATTATGTATATGCAGCGTCTAAAAAATATCGTATATTAAAAAAAACAAGAGCCAGATGGCGCAAAACGGTAGCAGCAATTGTACTTATAAGTTATGAAAAGTTACTACAAAGCTCTTTGAGGCTTGTTTTTTCTTTATATCTCACTGGTGGAAAACAGGCATAACGATGATATGTTAAAATGATAAGTTAGTGTAAAAAGGGTCTAATCATAAGCCACCAGAAATTAATTTATTAAAAACAAAAGAATTATACATGCGTGAGCTGTATATTTTTTTATAAGAAAACTTTTTGTAAGAAAATGTGTAGAAAAAAACCACGCGCTTCAAAAAAAAAAATATGTTTTTAATTATAATTTCATGAAACCAAAAATGAATTCCAACAAATAACTGCCTTTTTGAACAAGATCTTCGAAAGTCTTCTTAATACACAAAACAGTGTTGTACCTAACAAACGAGGTAATAAGAAGTTTTGAACTGATAGGCTTTACTAACAAGAAAAACTATATAAACAAATTTTAAGTATCAATGTATTTTCAGTTAGCATAAATAGCTAAAACTTCCATTTTTATGCAGATCTATTTGATTAATATTCATTCTTTCATGAATTATTTCATATAACATCAAAGAAAACGTCCTTTTAAATGTTGATATGTGAAACCTTTCGAAGGCTGCGTTTCTTCATTAGAATTTACATTGCGTTATTAGCAGAGTCTTGCAGACTCTAAATCGCAGACTAATTGCCATTTCGGCCGGAGTAGGAGGAGGAGTAGTAGGAGGAGTAGGAGTCCACGGGTGTTTTAATACGGTATTCGCTTTCGCTGCTACCGTAATAATGGCAGAAATTAGAGAGACAGTCGTAGTATGGGACGTGGCTAGGTGTGGATAAGGTGAAGGTAGAGTAGAACCAGATAGTCGTAAACCAAAAAGAATGTCGACTGAAGTTATGAAAACTAGGAAATGGGACATGACTAAACCTAAGGACTAACGTAATGTAAACCGATGTGTAGGACCAAATTGAGGTTAGAACCGAATATTAGAAAAAAAAACTGTTAATATATATAAACTTATAAATTAATTCCTCCATGGCAGTAAAGATAGAACTTGGACTCAAAAAGCAATCTAAAACCTAAAATAGGACTAGATGAAGGTAAGGAGATATGATAAAGGAATATTGGTAGCATTGGTCTTGTTGGAAGTGCGGAATAGGGCTAGGAATAATGCCAAGGATAGGAGGACTTATTAAAATATACTGGTAAACTAGTCTAAAACTTAGCAAGGCTCTTTGCAAGGCCTTGGTCTAAAAAATGTTTTTTCGTTTCACTACAAAATATTTTATAGTTTAATTCATCCCGACACTTTTGCGGGAGTCTGTTGAATACCCGCGAAGAATCGTATTCAAAACTATTCACAACAATGTTTGGACAAGCCAACATCGTACCAGCATGTACAGGATTTCTCAAACCTTCACGAGGCGGCATTCTTTTCATTGGAAGGAAACTCGGCCAGGCTGACGAATTTATGGACTTCCAAGCAAGCTTAGCCATACTAAATTCTGATCGCTCATATATCGGTAGCCATTTCAATGAAACCACGTCTGATATGTTTGAGTAGCCGCCTCTTACGAAACTGGCACTTGCATTCTGGACTCTTTGAAGCTGTTGATGAAGGTATGATGGTGCGTTCAGGAAAAGTGCGTTACCGTAATCGAGTTGGCTTAGCACCAGTGATTCGGCTAGCTGCTTGCGTAAATGGTATGGTATGAATCGTTTGATACGGGACAGAGTCTTGAGGGTCCCGTATGCCTTTGACGTTGCTTTCTTTACATGGGCGTTCCACTTCATATCCTCACTGAAGGTTACACCGAGGAGCTTGAATTCTTGGACACGTTCGATAGTTTTCTCGTCGAGCGATTTTATCTCGTAGTCGAACTGATGTCGCCTGGCCATTTGTTGGGTTGTAAAGAGCATAGTTTTTGTCTTTTTGGAGTTGAATAGTAGATTCTGGCTTCTCGACCATCGCTGGAGATCTTTGATATCTTTATTGATCTTCTCAACGCAATCGGCGAACTGAGGTGGTTTTGTGTGGCGATATAAACTGGTGTCATCCGCATATTGCATACATTCGGCATTAGTATTTGTTGGCATGTCGTGAACGTAGATGTTGAACAGAACAGGGCCGAGGATACTTCCTTGAGGGACTCCGTTCAGTACAGTCAGTCTGTTCGATTCTTTGTCGTTGACTTGCACGAATTGGCGGCGATTTGATAGGTAACTTGACATGGTTAACAAGGCTGATTTTGAGAAGTTAAGTTTATGGAGTTTTTCGATCAGTATTTCAAAGTTAACAGTGTCGAACGCTTTTGAGAAGTCAGCCATGACGGAGAGAGTAACTTCACCGCTGTCCATTGCCTTGATGATATCACTTTTGATTTTCATACACGTGGTGTTAGTACAGTGTTCTTTTCGAAAGCCGGATTGATGGTTGGAAAGAAGTTTCAGGTTTCCGATATAATCAACGATTTGCATCATTAGAATTCTCTCTTATACTTTCGATAGGATGGGGAGAATCGATATTGGCCGGTAATCTGAGGGTTCTGTCGGTTGGTCGATTTTCGGAATGGGGGTGATCTTTGAGATTTTCCATTGGTCTGGAAAGGAATTCTCTTCGATTGCAGTGTTTTATTATGTGGCAAATGGGACTAGTGATTTCATTAATGCAGAGTTTTAAGAATTTCGAGGGTATCTTATCTTGTCAGGTGGAACAATCATTGCGAAGGGAGAGGATTGCTTTCCTTGTGTCTGAGTAGGTAATAATAATAATAATAATAATAATAATAATAAATGTATTTCAGGGTAATCCATTTACATAGCTATTCTCCCAATATATATATGTACATAACAAAAAAAAAAAAAAATAAAAAAAAAAAAAAAAAATTCAAATATAAAATCAGTCCTAAAAACACAGGTAAAAACATTTTATTCTATAAAAATATACGTGCATAGTTAAGAACAAAGTCGACATGAAAGGAAAAATTGGCGAAAATTGAATCAAAATTGATTGGACTACGAAAATTGAATCGAGTAAATTGACCACTCAAGAAATGTTGCAAGACCAGGTGCAGATCCAGGCCTCAGTCGAACCCTGTGCAGAAGAGCTGAACCAGCGATTGGCGAATGGGTTGCTCCTCTCCACAAATTCAACTAAGGCCTGGATCCGCTACTGCAAAACTGAATTGGGGATTGAGATAGAAGTGAAAAATTCATAAAAATATAGTCATAAAAACACAAGTAAAAGCTTGGTTCAGTGCTTGCTAACATATGGTTATGGTTGTGGTTTTGGAGAAGCTGAATGTGTTTGGGTTGACAGGAAGTGAATCGGTAAAGTTGCGGAGAGTTTCTTCAGGCTTAGCTACAGAGCTCAAGAGCCTTACTGCTGTGGTGTTGTAGTGTTCATTAAGTACATTGGGATCTGCATCGATATTTTTAGGGCTAGGGTTAAGAATTCGATGGATTGTGTTCCAAACTTCTTTCGGGCGTTTCGATGACAGAGCTTTCTTGTAAAAGTTTGCTTTCGTATTACGGATGTCTTTTTTCACCTCGTTTCGAATTTTACGGAATGTGGTCCAAGCTTGTTCGTCGTGTGGTCGCTCATGTGCACGTGTGCGAAGTTGATTGCGTTCACGAAGCTTTGCAGATAGGTTGAGTTCGTGTAGCCATGGAGCTGGTGGTCTAGTGATCTTACATTTGACAAGTGGCGCGTGTTCATTTAAACAAGATAAGAACAGTTTATTAAAGAAGTGCAACTTATCTTCTGACGATTCAAGTCCGTAAACGGTTGCGAAGGGGAGCTTTTCAACATCGGAGACGAATGATGCAGGATTAAAGTTGGTTTCGATGCGGATGTTTTTGTATCGTGGTTCGAAACGTGGTTTCTTCACGTTGAACATCACATACGGACCATCATGATCGCTGATTTCGTCACAGGGAAGAACGTTTTCGTAGTTGATTTTTGGGAAATTTGAGGCGATATGATCTATCAGCCTGCGGCCATGTCTGGTGGGTTTGCTTATGTGTTGCTTGAGGCCATGATTTTGTAAAAGTTCTCTATACTCTTGTGCAATCTCAGAGTTCTCAAGCATATCAATGTTGGTGTCGCCGGTGATGATTATTGGACCTGTCCAGATTGTTGATACATACGCCAAAAGTGTGTCGAGCTTGGTCAGCCATATACGTTTGTCTGCAAGGGTAGGGCTTGGTTGATACATAGCAGCTAAAAGAAAGGAATCGTGTTTACCTTTGATCTCCATCCACATGTGCTCGATAGTGTTGTCTCTTTGGGTGATGTCATCTCGTTTCTTGTGTTTGACCGACTCTCGAATATACATGCCGACACCGCCTCCACGTTTCTTGTCACGATGGTGGAACTTGGGGACATAGCCTTCGATTGATACATGCTTGAGGAGTTGCGGGTTGTCTTTGAGCCAGGTTTCAGATAGTGTAATAATGTCAAACTTATAACTCCAAACCATTCGTTCGAATGCAGAGAAGGTCGAGGTTATCGATTGGGTGTTGAGATGGCAGATACTGAATCGACCACGATTTTCGTTGAGGGCTCGATGATGTTCGTCTTCCTTTAGATTTTCGTGCTCAGCTACTTGAATATCTGTCAAATCGCGAACACCGAAGAAAGGCAACCCAGTAAGCAGGCAATTGTGGCATGTCCACTGGTTAAGTTTATTAGAAAAGTTTTTCACAGTTCGATACATGCATTTGACGTGAGTTGTTTGATGACAAACCTTGCATTCGAGGCGGTACGAGTTCTTGCGGACTGTTTTGGTGCAGACAGGGCAAGCAAGCGGGCCCGGATTCATTTCGATATCGCCGGAGATGATAAGTTGAAAGGTTGCCGAGTGGTTCGCGTAGAGATTGATTGGTGCACAGAATCTCCTTTTGTTGTTGTTGTTGTTGTTTTGACGTCGGATCAAGTGTTTATTTTGAACTTGAAAAGTTGATTCATTGCGAAAGTTTTCGATTTGATGTATAACAAAATACATTATCAGAATCAGCACGGTTTTCTTCATCTTTTGCAGCAAAAATCAGCACACTTCTTTTTAATTTGAGTGAAAGTTTTAAGCAAAACAAATTTATTTTCACTCTTTTGACGTTAGGGAAACTACCATCCTCTAATAACGGCAGGATCATTACAACTAGCGGCCTGGAAGGTTTCAGGAATAGCTTGGAAAACGAAGGAATTTCAAGCCTTGCTGCCAAACTTATCTCTGAATCACGGAGATCAAGTTCCATTGCAAATTACGAGTCGGCCTAGAGTAAGTGGTCTAGCTGGTGCTGTAGGAAAAAGGCTGATCAATTTCGAGCACCTGTAACTGATATTCTGAATTACCTGGCAGAAATTTTTCAGGAAGGCCTACAATATAGGACATTAAATAATCATCGATCTGCAATTTTGGCTTATCATGAATTTGTTGATGGTGTCCCAGTAGGTAAACATCCGAAAGTATGTGCCTTGTTGGCAGGAGTTTTCAATCAACGACCCCCACAACCGCGCTACACTTTTGTATGGGACGTTGACATTGACGTTGACAGCAATACAACATCTTAATATTAACTTTATGGTTAAAAGTAAAGACTTTTATAAATTTTACTTTAACAAGTTACATAAAAGCTGGAGAAGGGGAAAAGCTCCCCCTAGTAGGGAGCTTAAGAAATCGAGGACGGCAATGTCTAAGACGGCGGTTGTATCAGACGGCGAAGTCGACGTTGACGTTTTCTTCAGAACGTTAAGAAAGTAGATGGCGATCGCAATTAAAATTTGTAAACAAATATGGCTTCCTTGCGGGAAGTCAGAAATGTGCTACTGCTTTCACATTCTGAAAAAAGCATTGATGAAATAGAATTTTTACTTCTGTATCAGTCAAATATTTCAAGAAATCCAGATTTTCCATACTGGCAATATACTCCTTTCCAGTTAGATGCTTTGAACGAGTCTGAATGTTTGGCTCAGTTCCGTTTTTACAAGCATGACATATATGCTTTGGCTGATTTGCTGCGTATTCCAGACCCTGTCATTTGTTATAATGGCACAAAAGTACCAAAAATCGAAGCTCTTTGCATACTTCTCCGAAGATTGGCTTACCCCTGCCGATTCGGAGACATAATTCATCTATTTGGTAGATCTGTACCCGAATTAAGCATGATTTCAAACTATATTTTGAATTAGATTTATGACCAATTTAACAGCAAATTGCACAGTTTTAACCAAGCTTGGTTACAGCCTGCCAATCTTAGAAAGTATGCTGATGCAGTGCATGAAAAAGGAGCCTCTCTAAATTTTTGCTGGGGATTTATAGATGGAACCGTGCGTCCAATATGTCGACCAATTTCCAATCAAAGAACGGTTTATAATGGTCACAAGAGAGTCCACTCTATTAAGTTCCAGAGTTTAGTTGCACCGAATGGCTTAATTGCAAATTTATATGGACCAATGGAAGGTAGACGCCATGACTGTGCTTTATTGAACGCATCTGGCTTACTGCAGAATTTACAGCAACATTCCGTATGTCCCAATGGTCAAATTCTCTGCATTTATGGTGATCCAGCTTACCCCATTCGGCCACAGTTAATGGCGCCTTTCAAAGGAGCCCGTATTACAGCTGTTTAAAAGTCATTCAATGAAGCCATGAGTAAAGTTAGAATAGCAGTGGAATGGATATTTGGGGACATATCTAATTACTTTGCTTTTATGGACTTCAAAAAAAATTTGAAAATAGGTCTCAGTCCAATTGGGAAAATGTATGTTGTGTGTGCTTTATTGCACAATGCCCGAGCATGTTTGTACAAGAACACAACATCATTATATTTCGGTGTTGACCAACACTTGAAGAATATTTTTCATGAACACAATTTTGTAACAAATATTTATTAATAGGGCTCAGTTGACATAGTATAATGCTTCTTCTTAAAAAAAGAGTCAAATATGTTTCAAAATTGCCAAGAAACTGCTATCAAAACAAAATTCATAAACATAAGAAAATACAACATAAACACAACAAGCAAGAAATGGGGCTTTTTCATTAGATTTACTTCTTTGCAAATTTCTCTAAAAGTCCATAGAGTATTTGTGTTTGGGCTTGGTGACTCTGCATAAATGTTTGTGTCATTTGCTGCATTTGGGTCATCGAGTTACTCATTAATGTGATTAAATTATTTTGTTGGTCAAGAGATGCTTCCCTGTTGCTTTTTTCATTTTCAAATTCTTGCTTTCTTAGCTCTAATTCTTTTTCACGGTTCTCAGATTCTAAAGTCATTCGTTCCTTTAAAAATGCAAGGGTATCACTCCCTGTGTTCCTTGACTTCTTAGGTTTTGGAGAGATAAATTCTCCCTCGTCACTACTGTTAAGTCTTTTTTGAGTCTCTTTAAAGGTTTCAAGAGCTTGCAAGCGCATATGCTCACCCACTTCTTTGTCATCTTTCTTTTTCTTTTCATTCTGTGAACTTTCATTAACTAAGAACTCAAATGTTCGTTCAATAATTTCTTCCAACAAAGTATCTAGTTCAGATAATTCAACATCAATGCCACTGGCTTTCAATTCATCGTTCCTCTGTCTTTTATATTTTTGTTCCAACAGCTTAAATCTTTCTCTAACAGCTCGTGCCGACACAGTAAAACCTGGTATAAGGTTCAAATTATTGCTTATTTCACACCATGCTTGACCTCGCTCTCTTGTTTTTTCTTTAAACTTGTATGGTTCTACAACAAGCATCTCCCTTCCAAGCAATATATCTTTCTCCTCACTCCAAGTCATTGGGCTAGAAAAAAGAATTTGTACAAATTGAAATTTCAACCCATAAGATGGAAACTCACCAATAAAGTAATTACAAGATGAAAATTATTTTAACTGATGGACAATCCTCATCATTTCAGGCAGGGTAAACACTCTTTTTTCATTTTTGGTAAAAGCCAAAATGTTGCCAATTTACAAGTTAAAAGGTTTCTCCACAGCCACTGGCAAATCATAGTGTATTTTGTATATTCTTTTATTGTTTAAAACAGTTCTACTTACCCACGTTTTACATCAGAGACTTCCCCAGTTTGTTCAGCCATGTTGAAGTTATGATAACAACGCGAAATCTTGAAAATCACGTCTTCGGCACAACGTGAGTGGGTTTTCCTCAGAGACACGCATGCGCATTTCAACAAAATTTTGAAATTCACCGTCTCAGTGATCGCCGTCCTCAATTTCTTAAGTTCGGTAGTGTCACTTATCAAGCATATCCGAGCGACAAGCGGCTTTGCGTAGTAGAGACCTTGAATGAATACATTAGTCGTTCTTCTAGTTGGCGAGTTGGTGAAAGTGACTCTCAACTTCTGTTAGGTGTCCTTAAACCACATAAGCCCGTGACATCCTCTACAATATCAGGGTGGTTGAAAAAAGTCCTTGCCAGAGCTGGAATTGTATAAGTACATTTAAGGCACATTCCACTCGCTCAGCATCCACTTCGAAAGCAAGTTTAAGTGGGGTACCTATGACAGAGATTCTTAAACGGGGGCATGGTCCAGCGAAAGTACTTGGCAGAAGTTTTACAACAAAGAAATTGTCCAAGAGGGTAAAATATTTCAGGAAATGGTGTACAAAAACAGTGCCCCGCGCTTTGAACCGAAGAAGTGAGGACTGGGCTCTATTCTGTTGAGCGAGTCAAACTTGGGAAACCCAGTGTTAGATCGACGGAGATTTTATGAAATAAAATTGAAGAATTACATAAGGGCGCGTAGCGCCCGCAATGTAGTTCCGATTTTATGAATAAAATCGGAGGAAGATCTAACACTGCCCTCCCACCCACGACCTTTAGTGGTATAATTGCCATAACCATGTTTCAATTAACACTAATCTTGATTTATTTAGGATTCCGCAACCGCAGACGCTGAACATTATTTGTTTACAAGAAATATATAACTTAGTGCGGCATATAAATTGTGTTGTATCTTTTTCTCTCTCCCCTGCATTACGTAGGAACGGCAATGACGTTCGGACTGGAGCTCTATGTTCTGTTTCACGAGTCAAAGTTGGGAAACCCAGTGTTAGATCTTCCTCCGATTTTATGAATAAAAGCGCCCTTATGTAATTCTTCAACTTTAAATGAATGAACGAGAAGAAAATTTGCCTAAGGAGCCATGGGTTTACACACTTAAATGAATAATCACCAAACAACTGTACAAAACGACCATGGCATCTTCCGAATTGGACCCAGTTCAACATGGATTTGCTAGAAGACGTTGTTGCAGGCTTTTAATAGCAATAATGATGGGAATTATTATGAAATTTTAAATTTACCTAATACATCTGTTGAAGACTAACTTCAAAATCTAGGAAAGGTAATTTTTTGCGAAGCTGAGAGCTATGTCTCTTCTGTTGTTTCTGCAAAATGAAAACATTGTGGCTGCTGCTTTAAAAGCAAGTGTTTTTTGTAATATAATCATTAACATGGATTATTAACACCATAATTCTTTGTCCATAAATATGATGACAGTTAATTATTAGCTCAGTTATATATAAGTTTGTTTGTGTCAACTGAACCGAAACCGAAATTATTGATTTATGTAAACATATTTTTGCTATCAGTTTCTGGTAACCAAAAATACATACAGTAAATGTTGTGAAATTAAGTTTAAATAAAATATTAAATAATAAAATAATAATTTAATCTACTTCGTTGTTGTATATAGTGTTATTATATTACTATTAATATACTATTTTTATGGAAAAGTTTTGCGTGTGATGTTTTGAGCCCAAGTATCTGGTAACTATTTGCACGGTTCAGCATCATTATTCTTGTTAGGGTTAGGGTTAACATGACTCTCTGGTTTTGAAAAAGATTCTGTGTCCAAAATGATATGAACAATAATGACAGAGCTGAAGAAGTTGTTTAACAAGCCCATTGTTAGTACATCATATTTCATAAATTATATAAAGTTTTTAAGATATGTCTTTCATTTTTAAAATCTTGCATTCACTTTATGCAATGCATATTTATGATGTAATAAGATAGTATATAATAGCCAAAACTTCTTTTACGATAGGGAGTAAGTGCTTTCACTAATACTATATACTAATAATATATCTTTCTAAGTCACTATAGAGAGTAAGGTCTTTCACTCTGAGTGAGTGATAGGAGAATGAAGTTATAGTATATTCAGAGTTTATACACATCAACAAAATTAATAAATCTTATTACATAAATTATGTGTTGTATGATTTGATGATTTTTAATCAAAATATTCAAGAAAACAGAATTTCCTAAAACTAAGACTGGAACAACTTTGAGAGTTCGATCATCCCTTAAAGTATCATTTTGGATGCAGGAACTCTTCAGAGGCGGATCGAGCATTTTGGGACACCTAGTCAAAAAATATCGGAACATTCATGTTACCCGATTGATAACCGGATTTCCCGAAAAATGTCGTAGCGCTTCTCGACAAAGTTTGTTGCCTAAACCTTACAATTCTTGTTGGGCTGTTGGCATTAGACATTTATGAGACTTTTCACTGGGTATTAAGGTGATCAGAAAAAAGAAGTCATTTTTTTATTATTCTGATGTCCATGCAAAACAGAATATTTATTCACTTTGCCTACTGACTTAACTACATTGAAAACACCATGATGTTTGTTACATACACATCAATCACTCATAGTCACTGTTTCTGCCAATATCAGGCTTCATCAGCATGCCTAGGTTCGCATATGGAACCAGACATGGACAGCAACATAGCACATTGATTTACACATTTAGGCAAAAAGAAATAACATGTCTAAAGCGAATTAAACAAAGTTAAAAAAAATTATATACATGTGTTAAAACTAAAATGATATACCCTTCATATTATATACAACATTTAAGGAAGTCATTTGATAAATGAGCTTTTATGAAAGCTAACACTTTATGGAAAACCTCCACACATCCATCGCACACATCCTACCATGCATTTGATAAAAACATTAACATAGTGTTGAAATTCAAATAAAAATGAGTAATGAATAACTTCGTATCCATAGATACAAAAGAAAATAAGAAAAGCTAAAATTAAAGAAACACAAGTAATCTTTTTTTCTGGTGATTAATTCAAATAAATTTCATCTTCCTTATCAAGTTTATCAGAACATAAATAAAAAAAGTCCATCTTTTGGCAGAAAACCTGTCAAAGATCTTAGATATTATACCCAAAAAATCCTTAGCGAATAGATATACATGAATGACAAGCCATTTGACTTGTCAGCTGACTTAGTATTGTGTAAAGCTGTCTTTGATTAAAATCCTTTCACACGTATGTGAATACACAAGATCTTACAAGTAACATTCCAAGGATTCTCAGAGCCATTTTGATACCATCAAACCCAGTATATTTTAAAATATAACACTCCCTGCAGGAGGTAGAGCATATAGCCAAACAATGACTGGCCCCTAGCAGAATCAAGACGTCCACATAGAAAAATGGTATATGAGTATAAACAGTTTCGCTTTTCGGTGATATTCTTACTTACTTTGTTGAACCAATTTGTCTTTCTTTGCTTCTTGACTAAGAAGTGTGATAAATGAAAGAAGCGTATTGATGAAAAGATTTTTTACCATCTACTGATGCCTTTTCATGATTTTTATTCTAAGAACAGGCACTTGAGCTGGGCCTTGACAGCTTGAAAAAGTAGATTCTTATTTTTAAGTGTCATGTTAGGAAATTTATCAGCAAAGAGAACACAAGGTAAACAAAATCACTTAAAAGCCACTTAAAATTGTTTAGCCAATCAATGCAAAAACTACGACCATGAATGGTAAATGAATGTTACCATTAGACAAGGCATCACTTCTAGGATTTATGACTTGATTGAATAGAAATTTTAACTTATCGGTGCCACATTCTGGGTAAATGGTACTGATTGGCCTACAGATGACTGGTGACAACCCAAGAATTGCCATAAAGCTTGACCAAGTCTTGTCATTAGTAAAACTTGAGCCTCTTCTTTAATTAAATCTTCTGCAAGTTTACATGAGTCTAATGCAGAATGTGAAACCAATAAACCCATCAGATTTTTATAATTATAGAAGAAATTATCTTTCCCTTTTTGAAATGCCTGTATTATTATGCAAGGGTGCTTAACATAATAGGAACTGTTAAGAAATAATTCTAATGTCAAAATTCTTAATGAGTAAACCAAAGAATTATTACCTACCAAAGCAAGGGATACAGAACTAAACAAGCAGTTACCTGTCCGCTGTGATCAAATTATCATAATAAAAATAAAGCTATATCCTTTTATTTACTTGCACACGTCTTACGTACCATATTGAGTAAAACATTAATCTGATCAGTCATACTTGATGTACCAAACACATTATCAACAATGTCTTTCACATTATGAGAAAACTCCGTGACGAAAAAATAAATCATAGAATCGCAACTCAAAAACATCCCAGGCGTCGCTCGCCACCCATGTTCAGTATGCGTTGTGTCGCAGAATTTAACTCGTGTAAAAGTTTCTTTTCAGGCATTAATTTTTTTATTTCATTTCTTACATTCAGAAGATTTAAAACAGAAACAAATAGCAACATGGCTCAGAATATATATTTATACGCAGAAGAGAAGTAACTTTAATGTAAAAAAAATGGCAATATATAACACAGAACTGTTTACCCAGACATACAAAACCAAACATTACAAAATGTTAATTCAAAACAAATTGATACCTTCCAACTTTTTCCTTTGTTTCAAAGTTACTACTGGACTGCAGCCATTAATGAATTTTTGAAATGATATGCAGTCTGTTCTTCCCAAAACCATCAACGTCATGATTAAAACCATGAGTTTCATTTCTTTATGCTTTTTTTATTATTACCTAAAAAATTAATACTTGAATTGTAATACCGAAAACCTAATCATGCTATAACAAATTCAAGTACACATTTATCCTAAAGATAACAATTAAAAACAAAATTTAGTCTATAAAGTCAACCGATACTGTGAGTCAATACGGGTTCACTCAACACTGGAGCTGAACAGAATAAAGACTTTTACCTGGCATACACAACCAAACATCAAATTAATAAAAATAATTGAAACAACAAAATTCCCTACTTTGACCAAAACCATAATTGAATACCCAGAAGATATTAAAAGCAACAAATAAAAACATAATGCTAAACTTATATACCTAGCAAGTATGTATGTAGCAATTAACATAACACAAAATGAATGCCGTAAACAAATATGAACTGAAGAAAAATATACCCCAGCAATGCTTCTTTTTTGTAGAACAATCGCAATGAAATACATAATCCATTCTTCTCTTAAATAACCTTCTCAACATACCATGTGTTTCATTTATACATTTATAAATTTCGTTTATAAATAGCTACACTTTTTCTTTTCTGACCTAAAAGAAAAAGATTTCAGTAAAGAACAGCTATATACAATACTTACTACTACTGCAACCATATTTAAGCAAACCAAAACAAAAGGCATAAATGGCTGGCAGAAAGGCATGCAGACAAAGCATCAAACATCGTCAATAGATACAATTTGACAGCATAACACGTTCCCTACTTCCACAGCCATGAGAAAGTGAAGGGATGTCGTCCCATTTGTTATAGTATATTATATTCTTTCCTTTCTCATTTAGATTATGTTCATTGTAAAACATATATTAGTGGGTCTTGGTCACCAATTTGTCCCGAAAAAAATGAAATTTTTTTTCCAAAAAAAGGTCAATACTTTTAATATTCTTTTGTGTCAAAATGATCCCGTACCTATGGACTGTAAAACCCTAAGTTTGCCGGGCAGCGGCTAAAAGAGAAAAAAAGTTATTGCCTATGACATAAGCGGACCCTTTAATTTTTTTAAACCGTACGTAACATCAGTTTTTTCCCTGTGAACTCATTGAAATTTTGATAGGAAACATATTTTTGCTACAGACCATTACCAAAACATATATGACATGATACAAAACAACAAAACTTATGAATATATTGCTAAATCAGAAGATATTCTTGAAAAAAATCAAAAAATTGCTTGGAAATTCTAAATTCTAAAGTTTTGCAAATAAATTTTTAATGCTTTATCATGAAATGAAATTGGGTAAAGGCCTGAAAATAGTATAAAGAGGTCCTTAAGATAGTGAAACAACAAAAAAAACTCATACAGAATATCTATGCTCTACTCAAATAGATCCAAAATTCCGTAGCTGTATAGACCAAACATAACCGTACGTAACGTTTTTTGGTAAAACATAGAAAGAGCAGTTTTAAATGAAAAAATGACCTGCTAAAGTATTTTCTAAACATCCTAGATAAAAATAACTCCAGAAACTAACCCCAAAAATACATTTAAGGTATCAGCACCTTTTCTGTGTTACGTACGGTTAATAAAACCCTAACGCTGAAGAGAAATCTTGGATTTCAAGTTGAAAAAGGAAATAGTTGATAAAATGATATAATTGTATGTCAATTATATCATTTTATATTATATAAATTGAAATCAATTAGATTCAATTGTGTAAATATTGCATAGCCCAAACAGCTGTGTTTTTGTGACTTGTATCGTCAGAAAGCGAACCAATGCAAGATACTCTCCCTTCTGACTGGTATAATACAACAGTGTTTATTGAAACCTGCTTATCGTGATAATAAGCACTTTTTTCTTGGCGGCACTGAAATATTTTGGCATTTTCTGACCAATCCATTCTGATCATAGCGGCCTTATTTTCATCATTTTCAACAATTTTTCTTATGTTCTTAATGCGTCGAAATTGTTTCTTCTAACCTTTTGAGTTGATCATTATTGAAGTCGAGCAACTTATCTAATGTGATTTGAGGCATTTTCAATGCCTCAACTTTAAGTTCAGGATTTAAACAAGTTTTACACAAACTGGTTCCCCAATCCTCAGGCTTTGACTTCCTGATATTAGGCGGAACATAGCGGGTAAAGCTTCTAAGAGAACATTCAATCAAAGTTTCCATCATGAATCGTTCATGCAAAATCTCAAGAGTGTCCCTGCGAAAGCGAATCTCATCATTTTTCTTGTCAGGGCACTCAAAAGAGTTTTGATTGTCCAGCATGAACTTCTTCTCCAAAACCTCGAAGGGGTTCTTCATCATCTTGAAACAAACGTTCTTCCCTAACCCTAATGTTTGAGTCTCTCAAACGCTTTTTGACTGGAGTGTAGCCTGGTGTTGAAGCCATTCTTTTAATAGTTTTTCGCTTTGAATTCGGTGACATACTTTTGAGTATGAATGAAATATCTTCCGTACTTTTGTTGCTCGTGCTGCTAGTGTTAACACCAGTAAGATAGTTGGCGTTTGAGTCATCTATTTTCATTGACAAGACCAGACATCTTCACTTGAAGTGCCTAAAAAAATTGAAATACTGTTTTAAATGTTGTAAAAGACAAATCATTATAACAAACAACAATAAACAATACAAATAATTAAACCCGCAATTATGTGGAAAGGAGAGGATGAGGAAGGAGGTTCATATTACCTTGAATATTTAATAAATAAATGTATATACTTACAGAAAGTTTTTCTTTTGTTTCCCTTTGGTTTTTTCTTCTTGTTGCCTGTCCTCGATTAGTTCGACATAACTTTGCGCGTTTCCTTCCACGGTCAGGATGAAGTTTGCATGATTCATCCTTGCATTTTCGCCCTAATGGACACTTTCAAGTTTTGCTCTGATTGCAGCCACTCTCTTTCTAGTCTCCTCTTTAACTTTCTCATGATCATAATCTTTCTTATTCTTCTGCCTTTCTCTGTATTCTCTGACCCTCTGAGCTGATGTCTTTGGTTCTGGGTTGAAAGGTGAGAGCTGAGGAATTCTAATTTCTCTAACTCTATTTCTTGTTTTCATTATACTAACAGCTATTAAACAAAAAAGAGAAGTTCTAAATACCTACTAATGACTTTAATCTCTTAATAGAATAAGTTTCAAGTAATATAGACTGGTACCGACAAAAGACTACTTCTCAAACTCCATATTCTAATTTGCGCGTTACGTACAGTTTAGGGGAAAACCGTACGTAACACTTAATCCATGGTTCAAGATCAGCACCTATATATATATTAAATGCTGATGCCTTCCAAAATTGTCTATCAATACAAGGTTTCAGAAAATAGAAATGAATTTGCTGACAAAATCTTGTGTTGGTCAGCATTGTCAATGTTACGTACGGTTTTTCATCGTCAATTTCCAATTCCGAGCCTTAATTCGATAATAAAACAATCAAAAATATATTTCTCCCCCCAAAAAATGATCAAATCATAAACACCTGGAGTCAAAAGAATTGAAATTTCAGAAAGTAATGAAATACACCCTTGGTCTGAAATAATATAGGCCTACAAAGGTGGGCGTTACGTACGGCATGTTTTTTCGACCGTCGTCGTTTTTCCCATCCATCGGCCAAAATTAAAAATAATTAAAAAATAAATGTTTGCCATTTAATTACAAGCATCTTTACAAATCCATGCCAAAAAGATAGCAAATTACACCTTCAGTCATGAAAATATCAGTCATTGAACTTTTATCCCTATGAAAACCGGTGTTACGTACGGTCAATTTTAGCATTTTCTTGTTAATTTTTAAAAAAATCAAATTTTTCCAACAACATTCAATTATTGCCCCTAATACTCTACCTGAATGAGAAAGTTTTTACATGAAAAAGAACAGCTAGTTACTTTTAGAGAAAGAGTCAAACCAAAAAACCATGTTACGTACGGTTTCGGGACAAATTAGTGACCAAGACCCTAGTAACTAAATATACATGCAAGGAGGTTCCCTTCATGAACATAGTCTTTTACTAAACAGTTGATCTAATCATTGGAGTGAGATTTCGTTTTGGACTGAAATCATGACAATTTTGGAGTGCCCGATCGAAACGTGCGAATATGCAACCCCTGATATTGACATGGCTGGTGCCGTCGCCATCCTTAATATACACGGAAGCATCCACCAGAACGCGCAAGGACAGATGGTGCCCACTGTCAGAGTCCCGAGATTGGAACGCCCCAAGATCAAAATGAATGCTACTTCTGAGGAATGGAACGCCTTCAGTCGCAGGTGGGATACCTATCGGATCGGCTCAGGCATCACTGACACATCTGCCGCAGCCCAGCTCTTAGAATGCACTACAGAGGAACTTGGTAACATTACGTTACGTGCATATCCGACCTTCACCACCTCAACACGTGAAGAGGCCACACGCATCCTGAAGTCCCTTGCAGTTGTACCTGTTGCGCTAGGCGTTATTCGTGCAGAACTTAGCTCCATGATTCAGGTTGCTGACGAACAATTCAGGACATTTGCTGCCCGCGTCCAAGGGAAGGCAGAAACCTGTGAGTTCAAAACTACATTTAGAACCCAATGTACAGGCTGTGCTACTGTTTTAAATGGGGAAACATACTATACTGACGAACGCATAAGGGATGTTCTGCTGAATGGGATTGCTGATATAGACATTCGTACAGAGGCACTCAGCTCTCAGAACATTCACGACAAACCGATTAATGAAATTATTGCTTTTGTTGAGACTCGTGAGATAGCTCGAAACGCAAGTCCTTCAATCGGTGTTTCGAGTGTATCTGAGTATCGTCGCTCCCGTGGGAAGCCTGCGACCAGATCATCCTCTCCTTCTGCAGTCGACAAAGCGAAGACCGCCCCATGCCCCGGTTGCGGATCAGTTTTCCACCTTTACACACGAAAAGAACGGGTTGTTGATGATATGCTTCACTATGACACTGACCTTGAACAGCACTGGTGGAGAACGATAGACTTACTAATTAAACTTGGGTCATCAGGGACTGTGTTGAACCCCAAAAAATTCCAATTTGCACAGAAACAAGTTGAGTTTGCTGGATTCCTTGTTTCTGAGAACACTATTGAACCTCTTCCCAAATACTTGGATGCCATCAGAGACTTTCCGAGACCTCAATCAACAACAGATATCAGAAGCTGGTTCGGACTCATAAACCAAGTTGCCAACTACGCTCAGCTTCGCGATCACCTTGAGATATTTCGTCCGTATCTTTCCCCTAGACACCCGTTTCAGTGGGATGACGAGCTCGACAAAGCGTTTGAGGAATCCAAATCCGCAATCATCAACGCCATCCGTAGGGGTGTGGAAATCTTCGATCTGCAGAAACCGACATGTCTTCGCCCGGATTGGTCATGCAAAGGTATCGGATATTTCCTCCTTCAACAACATTGCAACTGCCAAACAACAATGCCAGATTGCTGCCCTGGAGGTTGGAGGATCACTTTGGCAGGATCGCGTTTCCTTCAGGATGCTGAAAAACGATATGCACCGATTGAGGGGGAGGCATCCCATGCTCGGCCATGCATCCCATGCTCGGCCACTCAAGCCACTTCACCCTGGTGACAAGTGCTACGTGCAGAATCAGGTCGGGAACTACCCGAAAAGATGGGACTGATCAGGAACCGTTCTTGAGTCGTTAGGTCATGATAGTTACATCGCCAAGATCGACGGATCCGGTCGCCTGTCTCGACGAAACAGACAGTTCCTTCGCAAGTTCGAACCTGTATCCCCCAGAATCCCATCGGCAGCTCTACGCCAATCTCCGATCCCCTTGGCTTCACCTTCACGACCATGCATCATCAAATACTTGCCACCGGTCTCGGACGTTCACCCAACTGTTGCATCACCTCCACCGTTTACCACCAATATCACCTCGCCAATTGGGCATCATCAACCACCTCCTGCTTGTCGGGGTGCCCGAGAAGCTAACATGCCTACTGCTGCACCAAATGTAGGAGAGCCAATTGATGAGACATTGAATGTAACAAAGGACTTTCATCTACTCAACGATGTGAATTCCAATGTCGTTCCATTAATGACTGGATCACGTCCTCCTCGTATGAGACGTGCAAAGAAACATTACGAACCTGAGACTGGGAAATGGGTCTCCCTTTAGTTATCGTTCATACTATGAACTAGGGGGGGATGAAGGAATGTCGTCCCATTTGTTATAGTATATTATATTCTTTCCTTTCTCATTTAGATTATGTTCATTGTAAAACATATATTAGTAACTAAATATACATGCAAGGAGGTTCCCTTCAGAAAGGAAAACAGTCATAGCTGTGGGACCATTTTTAATTGATCTGTAAATCAAATCAAATCTTCTTTACTAACTATAAAAATAATAATAGCGCGCGTTACCAAAACAAATTACTCTCGTCTTCGTTTTTCATCCAGTAGCATATAAACTAAACGAAAGAACTCATATAATAACATATCTATTCAAAGCTATAGTATTTAATCTTTCAAAACTAAATTAAAACCATTCCTTACTGTGTAAATAAACATCATCTTGTTCTGCATTTCTTCACTACACTTTCTTCTGTATAGCGATATTAGATAACTAAAACGTAAACAAACATTTAAATACATTTAAATACAAATACATATACCTAACTTGTTCTTTTATTAATCAAAAATAAAAGTTTTATAATAATACCTTTTGTTCGTTCGATCTTTCTGCAGCTAATTTTTAAAAACTTCATTGCACTTCTTCTGTATATCTAAATATGATTTTTCATTGTAAACAAACAACTAACTCACTTACACGTGCCACCCGTGTTCTTTTATTAATAAGAGTAAAAGTTTAGCAAGATAATAAAACGTTTTATAATAATAACAATACCTTCGTGCATACAAACCTGTGTTTCTTCGTCAGTTCTTTCGTCGATTTGCTGCCTAAAACAATCAAATTTAAATTAAAATATTCGTATACAAAAAGAAACACGTCTTCTTCGCGAAGTTTCTTGCTCACGAAATGATCGTTGACAAATTTCGAACGAAGAAGATTGCATTGCTCGCACTCCTCCAAAGACGTTTTTCGGCTGATTTCCACTGCGCAAACCAAAAATAACAAAACGGAGGAGCATATACTAATCGCGGAAAATAAAAAAAAACGCTCTCGCATCTGCGTGGCTTTACGACGAAAAGGGAAAAAATAAGAAGGTTTTGACCGTGAAAGAAAAACCAAATATATCACTCTCTAAAATAAAAGTGTGACACACAATCGCGAATTAGTATAATAAGACTAGTATCCCATGTAAAAATTTTTTACGGGTTCTAATTCTGAAAATGACATCTCAAACCTGGTGTCGAAAAATTAAATCACAGCATGATGAACAGAAAGAGTATCAGTGCTGTAAGTACTTTAAACTTTAGATATAGGAGCGTAGAACAGTCGTTTTACTTGGAAGATCTTAAACCCATCAAAAATAAAAATACGCGCTGCGTGTGCATTGGCTTTTTTCACTTTGTAAAATAAAATGTATCGATTGAAGATGCAATGCAATGGTTGCCAGTGATGAAAAATCTAACGTTAATACGAAAAAAAAAACACTTCTCACCCTTTTAATTAAGAAACTCTAGGTATTCCAGCTAAAGCATTTTTAGTTCACTATCAACACTGGAGTTATGAACAGAAAATTTTTTTAATCGGAAGATCTGACACACATCAAAATATTCATAATACATCTTTCATGATAGTACTGAAAATAAATTGTGCGTACAGGAAAACAACAAAAATGCTGGATAAATAAACTGTGTTCTAACTAAATAGATCTATAATATTTTAACTTTGGTTTAACCTCAAACAAAGAGAATATACCTATCCATACTAATTCACATCATCGTGTTAGTAAACAACAACATCTTCTGCAGCCATTTTCAAACACTTATAAACTCTTTACTTTCCATATTTCATATCTGAAAACAAAATAATAATACTTTAAACTACTACTAATTTAAACTACTACTTTCCAGCACACTTTCCTACTGTAAACATATACTTAAAACACTTTCTTCTGCTATTTCTTTTCCACTGAAATTACGCTACCATATATACACTGAAAAACATAAAACTACTTTCTTCGTTTGGAAAAACTGCTTTTATGCTTATGTGAGGTAACTTTCTCTATTTTGCAGAAGATTTTCTACTATAAACACACACTAAATACCTCTGTAAACTTTCTTTTCTTTCCAGTAAGTGTAGTAAACCTTTCACCTTTCACCTTCGTCTGCTTCGTGCTAAACTGTCTGTAGACTAAGGGATTTACTAACGGATTCCGTCGGCAACCAATCAAAACGGCGAAAAAAAAATTTCTTGCGTTTTGATTGGCTTAAAAATAACTGACGTTAGATGCCCCGTGCTATTATACTAATCGTGAATGTGTCTTGCGTGGTCTAACTGCCGCTATATGACCACGATTAAGAAGATTTTGGCCGTAAATTTTTAAAAAACCGTCACTCTCTAAGTTAAATGTGTTACACACGATTGCGGATTATTATAAGTAGATAAACAAGCTTATAAACAATTTATATATATACACATGACTCATCACACAATACATATTTGTATTTTATGTCATTTAAAACCGTCAATTATCTACAATTGTAATATTTAATACTTACTGAAGTGTGATGAATTTCTTTTCAGATTGTAAGCGGTCTGGTATAAACTTTTCAGCAGTAAAATCACGAAGAACTAATCTCGACTTTAATTTTTCTTCAAAATCCTCTCCAGACGAAATTTTGTTTTCAGTTTTTATTCTAAGTCTTCCCTTAATTTTTCAAATACCGACCTAAACTTGGTAATGTCGCCGTTACTCATCATTTGCTCTATGAAACTTATGGATGCCATTTCTTTTGACTGAACAAACGTTTAGGATGATAATGCCTTCGGACGAATTCTTGCGAAATTATTACACAGAGAGGCCTTATGGGATGCAAGATAGTCAGAAACAGAGAGTTGTGGGATGCAAGATAGTCAAAATAAACCTTGGGTTCCCTCGGATTCCATTATTTTCACTGTTTGACATGTACCCTGGGTTTTATATGACTAAGTAAGAACTAGCCTGGTCCGTTTCCATAATCACAAAAGGAACAATTGTCCAAGACTGGAGAAATCGCAGTTAAGCGACTTTTACGAAAGCCGCAAGAGAGCGGAAGTGCGTACAAAAAGAAGAAGTACAAACATTTTGAAGCTGAGTTTTTCACCTAGTCACACTGACTAGGTTGACTAAGTCTCGGTCCGCCTCTGCTCTTTGGAGATTTATTCCTTCATTTTATAAAAAACACCTAACATTACGTCTTCGTAAAAATGCTTTTTTTCATTATAAAAACGTTTTAGGTGGACTTCTTGTTTCCTATTTGTTTCTATTTGTTCTTGGATTTGTTTCAGGGATCAGGATTCCCTTAAGTTAAAATTATTATGTAACCATGTATCTTTTCTATGGTAGTATACTATTTGATTTGATGAATGCTAAGTGCAGAAACCTGTTTGGTTCACATATTTTCCTGCCTGATAATGATCAAGAAGCTTATCTATAACTTCGATTTGGGTCATTTTATTTGATTTCTTATTGAGCTTGTACCATAGGGTGGCTAGAGCCAAGAATAGTCTTTTCGGACTCTTCGCCTCAACCATGGTGGGGCCTGCGGGGGATACTATATCTTCAGCCCCCCTAAAACAAAAAAGCTTCCGCGGCCCATGGGAAACCACACACACCACATGTAATGATATATATAGCTTTTTGACTCTTCTGTTTACAAAACGTTGAGAGCTTTTCTTAGTTAGAAAAGAATGATCACAGTTCAAGATAATTATAATTTTCTTCTATAAATTTCCTCTTTTCATCTTAAAATATGTATATTTTCCTTAGTATACAGATTATTATCTCTTCTCTGAAAGTGCTCGACAGTCAGGAGCAATTTTACTTGTAAAAGGGTGAAAAGAAGAAAACTTTAACTGATAATAACTGAACCCACTTTCAAAGTACGATTTGCAAACCACAAAAAATCTTTTAACCATCAAAAGTACGAAAAAGAAACCCAACTTTCGAAAGAAGTCTGGAAAATCAAACGTAACAACGAAACACCGAGAATCACATGGAAAATCAAAAAGAAATGCCGTCCCTTTAATCCGACATCGGACAAATGCGACCTATGCCTCAACGAAAAGCTAATACTTCTGGAATTGTTTGACGATCCTGACGCAAATCTAATGAATTCGCGCGACGAGCTAATATCAAAATGCCGCCACCAAAACAAGTACAAAATGAACTCTGACGTCAAAATTTGACGAAACCACTACATTGCGAAAATTTTAACGTTTTTTCAGTTAGCTGATGAATCCGTAAAGGAAGAAACTTAAAGTTCTAACAAAAAAAAGTTTTCTTCTTTTCACCCTTTTACAAGTATATTTTCCTTATATATATACTATATTTTTATATACAAATGGCAACGCGTGGTAACGCGTTGTGTTTCCCTTGTAGCATTCACAAACATGATGGTAACGCGTGGGTAACGCGCGGGTAATGCGTGGTAACGGGTTACCTCACTATGAGCGCGTTTCAAGAAAATCCCCAGTTCAGCCATCACACTTCAACGGTTCACAGACATTGTTTTAAATGTTTTGAAGGAAATGTGCTGTAATGTCGGTGCAAACAAAGCTTTTGTAAAAGAAATGTAGCCTTTACTTTAGTATTAGTTCTGCAAAGCAACGTGCACACGGTTATGTCCTTCCTGCTGTTTCCTTCAAACACGTGTTTGAACTTCACGATTTTCCAGCGACTATCCATTATTTCTGTCTCGCGGTCATCTGTGGTATTGAATGCACCTCTGTAAACAGTTGGCGATTATAGGAAATATAGCTACATCCGAATCTATGACCACGTCAGATGCAAAGTGGTTCTTGGGTGCGGGCAACTTCACAGTTTCGCCTTCCAATAACAGGAGCAAATCCTTCCAGGCAATCACATCGCGACTGTACCTAAAGTCCTGCAAAAGTATGATGTCTGCGTCGTCTGCTCCCACCCAAGCGTACTTGTCACTTGAGGGATTTTCAAATAGCATGTCTCCGGAAATAGATTTCAATGGTTTTAACATGAACGCCTTGGCGCAATTGGATCGGCCAACTATCATCAAGTTCCTGAATTTCCCTCGGCCTAAGGTGAGGAACTCGCGCACGTATTCCGCAAACGTCTCCTGCTGTATACCATTTAACTCGAGTACTTCTAGGGCACAAGTAAGCCACTCACACTGTTTCACAACACAAGGCTGACCCACAGCTTTACATATTATTTCCATTCGCAACACTTTGCGACTTGAAATATGTTGTGATGCCAACTTGAGCAGCCAAGATTTACGGATAAACTCATCTATGCACTTTTCCGATCTTGAAAACAGAAAGGAGGCAAGGTCGCATTAACCGTTCTGTGTTCGTTCCTCCGCTTTCGAAAACAGTTCGGTGCAATTCTAAATTTGATGTTTGTAAAAGTTGAAACCTCCAAGTTTGAAAGTCTCTTACTGCCAACCAAGCTTGTTGACGTGGAAGTGCCTTGCTGACTTTTTGCTTTCGAGAAGCACGATACGCATTTGTAAAAGTTTTTGTTCTCGGTGAACCTACTGCCGAGAGATCTGGGTGGCCTACACTATGCGCCATTCTTTGTCTTGCTTGCAGACATATCTGTATGCGGAGATGTAATGGTTATGTTTGTCCGAAAAGTTGAAAACAATATTGTGTTTGTTTTGAATACTGATCTGAAGACCATTTCTTGTCACCGGAAAATTTCAAACAGCAGTGGAAGCCATTTTCTATATGGTCGTCTATACAATACGCATAATGACAAACTTTCATTCTACCACTTCCAGCATCAAATTCGTCTGCTAGCATTTTTCCGAAACTCTCACGAGTGGGGAATTTACTTTCATCTGCCTGTGTGAATAAGTAACAAGATACTGTCTCCGACCTACACGCACGTTTTCTAATTGAAAATCTTCCATTTCGCAATTTCTGAAGTAATTCAAAACTGTCTTCACTTCTGTCTCATTAAGAATTTCGAATTTTGGAGCCAAAAGTTTGTTTTGATTTGATGTAAACACACACGGAAATGTAGAATAAAGATGGCGCCCTGAACTGTTGTAATAGAATAGAATAGAATAGAATAATATTTATTCGTCAAAAAATAAAAAAAAATTAAATACAAAGTATAATGAGTCAAAAAAAACAAAAAAAAAAACAAAAAAAAAACGAAAACAAAAAAAAAACAAAAACTGTTGCCTGGATAAGGAGATACTCCAATCGTGAGAAGCTAGTTGCAAGTTAGGTAGTGACTTTGAAAAAAATCGGTGGCGAGATTTTTAAGTTGGTTATATGAAAGGGAAGCTAGGTCGATGTGTTTATAGGTAGATTGGAGGAGATTCCACCAAGATATTGATTATTAATGTATATAAATTAAATAAATGTATTATAAAGGAATTAATGCCATATATCATCGTGATTATACTATGTTTAGAGAGAAATCCTGCTGACTTACCTCTGGTATTGAAGGAATGGGATAATTTGGAGAAATTGAAAGCACTATGAATGTGATCAGGAATTTTGTGATTAAGAATTTGATGAATGAAAAGAATATTTAGGGTTCTTGTCAAATCAAAGATCGAGAGAAGATCAAGTTTAGAAAAGAGAGGAAAAAAATGAGTTCTAAAGGAAGAAAAGGTAATAAGACGAACTGCAGCTTTTTGAAGAAGGAGAATTCGATTATTATTAGTAGATTCATGCAGGGCCAAGACCTGGCAGCCATAGCGCATATGAGAGGAAAAGATTGCATGGTAAACAGAAAGAGAAACAGATTCAGGCAGGAAGTGACGTATTTTACTCAGTGCACAATTGGCTCTTCGAAGTTTAATTGAAAGCTCATGAATGTGTTTTTTCCAGGAGAGATCCTCATCAAGAAATACACCAAGATATTTAATGGACTGGCTAGGTTGTTGTTTCCTCCCACCAATTTTGACCTTGAGTTCAAAATTCAGTGATTTTGATTTATGTCTGAACAAGATAAACTCAGTTTTACTGGTATTAAGAGAGATTTTATTTGCATTAAGCCAACTAGAAAGAAGTTTTAAATCAATGTTAATTCTTTTGTTCAGTGACTTCAATGACTTGTTGAATTGGAGGAGGTTAGTATCATCAGCAAAATGGTAGATGTCAGAGTAGGCAAGAGCATAATGTAGATCATTGATGTAAATTAAAAAGAGTAAAGGTCCAAGAACAGACCCTTGTGGAACGCCATGTCTTATGGTTTTTAAATCAGACTTAAAGTTTAATATTTTGACAAATTGTGATCTTTGGGAAAGATACGACCTGAACCATCTGTTGGTGACGCCTCGAATACCATAGTATGAAAGTTTGTTGCATAAGATTTCGTGATCTACAGTGCCAAAGGCTTTTTGGAGATCGACAAAGACCCCGATACCAAACTGAACTTCGTCGAGGGCTTTGCGAATACGCTCAGTGATGTTGATTAAGGCATGAGTAGTAGAGTGCCCTTTCCTGAAACCAAACTGTCTCTCGTACAGATATTTATGTTGATCAAGAAAAGAAGAAAGGCGAGAGTACATGAGTTTTTCTAATAGTTTTTCAATGTTGGACAAAAGTGAAATAGGACGGTAATTAGAGATTATTTTTGTAGACAGGAACAACTGAAGAAATTTTAAGGAGAGTGGGAAACACACCAGTGGAAAAAGAAAGATTAAAGATTTTTTGAAGAGGATTAGAGATTTCATGTTTGAGAAGTTTGAGTATGGATACATCAATGCTAAAAGGACCACTAGCCTTTTTATCAGAGCCGTTTCTAATTAGCTAATCATGTGGAACTCTTCATAAAGCTTTATTTATGGAAATATTATACGTTTTTAGTGTAAACAAAGGTTATAGAGGATGTATTAAGTGGCATTTTGTTTGTAAATAGTTCTATGTTGTGTTACATTATACCATAGGCCACCACCGACCAAATGTCTTTTCTGTTGTGTTTTATTATATCAAGACAATGGCCACATTAATTGGAATAAGCACATGTTTGTATGACAGTCCCTCAAAATTCAGTGACATTGTTACTGAAGCAGTTCATTTCCTTCTGCCACGGATTAACTTTCTTCACGCCGTTGTCAAAAACATTAGTAGAGAAACGTGTCTTTGCTTTGAATTTGTCTTTGTTTTGAATTTCTTTCTTATTTCTTTTTCGTTTTTCCTCGTATACGTATAATTAGGGTTTCACTTCACTGAATCGGACAGGATAGTAACGGATAGAACGAAATTTTTGATCCATGCATGCGCAATAGTAAAAATCCTACGATCCAGATTGACCCAAAGCGGATCTTGAAGTCTATTAAAAATCTTTAGTTTTTCCTTGGTCTGTTTTCAATCTTTTTTTCACTAAATGTTGACTTTTTTGTTGTTGTGGTAGTTATTATTCATTTTCATTCAAGAGTGATGTTTGCTTGATCAAATAAATCAAATACTGTTGCTGTTCTCGCACTTTTGCTTTCATTACAACCACATAACACTACAATTCATGTTGGAGGGTATGTTCCAGCGAGCAAAAGCATCCAAAAGTAACTGCGATGAAGAGAAATTTTATTGAAATAGTGTATATATTTCTATAGAAATGCACTTTTTTTGCAGTGATTTTTCAACAAATTTACCCACTGGGCAAATTAACGCGTGCTGATCAGGAAATGGATATCAGTAGAATGAAAAAATACTATAATACTAAACACGAATTAGCACATTATACACTGTTTAACTCACGTCAATGCCCTCAGCGTCCCCTACGCAGTTTCGTAAAGATTTACCCAAATAGCTATTCAATGATCGCGTCGTTGTTTTTGTATATTTTTTACAGGCTATTTCTAGATCAGGAGGCCGCGAATCAATAGTTCCCATAGCTAACTTGGGCTTTAAAACAAACGAGTAAAAATACTAATGCTTGTCCCAAATGTAAAGTTGAATTATGGCAACATTGTTAATTGTCTCACTGGAATACCATACCTACCATACATATGAGTACGAGATCCTCTTATAAACATTACTGCTAACCTGTGGAGATTGAAACAAACCTTTTTTGGACCCGCGTTTCATTTCCGCCAACGAGTTTCTTCACTCATGATACCATTTATCGTAAGTACGACAAACATGAAACTGTTTATCGAAATTACGACAAACGCAGCTCATCATTATTATTCAGTGAAGGTTGGAAAGTAATTTCCTCGATCAATCCTTACAGACAGTTGACAGTTAACACTACCACCCTTTATTTCACTGGTAGGGACAAGAGCTTGTCATTATATGTGACCGTCCAGGGGATTTTGTTAACAAACGATAAAACGTTATCTGAATAACGTTTTATGGTTAAAAAGAACAAAAGAAATAACGATATTTATCGTTCTTCTGCAACGTTAATACGATACTCAAGTAACGTTATAACGTTATCACTGAAACGATAATATCGTTTTTGTAACGTTATAATCTTTAATCACTAACGTTATAACGTTTTATCGTTATAGTTATAACGATATCATTGTTTGCCAAATAAATTCGTCTCCTGTTGATTAGAAAACACATGAAAGACAACAGAACAGGAATTGCACTTTAAAATTATGCCAATTATGTTTCAAAGAATAAATAATCTAAGGAGTTTATTACAGTTGGTATTGTTTGCGAACAAATTCGTCTCTTGTTTAAAAACACACGACAGAAAACACCCAGAACATTGTGCTTTAAAACTTATCCCGTTTATGCTACATAGAAAAAATAATCTCCTGAATTTATTGCAGCTGGTAAAAAATTAGTTTAAAAAAACAGGGGAAAAAAATCAATTTAATACGAATACGATCAATCAAACATGTTGCTTCGTTTTAAGGATTTCAACTAGGATTTCAAAGTCACTTAGGTCGCATATTTTAACATATTCACTCTGTTATGATTTCATTAACTTTCCGGAGGTAAGCAATGATTTTTCCACTAAAAAGCTCTATTCAACAGAATAATTACAGTAAACTTCCAGTGCACAAATCATAAATTTTTATATTTATCCCAAAGGGATACTTTTACAGTACAATGAATGCAATAACATAAAGTTAAATGCGTAGTCATTATACAGTGTGTTTCGTATATGTTGGAAATGGAAATTTTAAAGCTGTTTTTTTAAATGAATATACCGGATTTCAAAATAATTTTTACACCGTTGGAAAGCCATTTTCAAGTTCTTTCGGATAGTATGTTTTTGTGAAAAATGAAAAAGTGGCTTTTGAAAAAATAAGGAAAATGTCTTGGAAAAATGTAATTAAATTTTTAATGGTCGATTAAGATTTGAATGGAAAGAAAAGATTTTTTGAAACAATAGCAGCAATTTGGAAAACAATAAACAAATTTAAGCTGTGTGTTCACGGAAAACGTTAAACTTTTATGTTTTAAAATATCAATTTGGGAGTCTTAGCGCAAACATAAAATTAATAAAAAATTTGAATGGATTCAGTGTTTTGAAACAATAAGCACGATGAAATTAAACTACGTGTTAATCGACCATTAAAAATTTAATTACATTTTTCGATGACATTTTCCTTATTTTTTCAAAACCCACCTTTTCATTTTTCACAAAAATATACTATCCGAGAAAGAGCTTGAAAATGGCTTTCCATTGATGTAAAAATTATTTTGAAATTCGGTATATTCATTTAAAAAAACAACTTTAAAATTTTCATTTCCAACATTACGAAACACACTGTATCTAACGTATTCCCAATTATATTAAATGTTAATTACCTTCGCAGTTGCAAAATCTATCACCCCCGGTTTTCATCAAATCCTTACAAGTTTGTAAACACAAGAAACATGCGACCGAAGTGACGTTAAAGAATTATATCTTGCGATCTAATTTACTTTTTTGAAAAATTATTTCGCCCTTTGAACGATCAAAGATTGAAGTTTGTCTCACAAAAAATTGAGCTGTTTTGCTCTTTTCTACAAAAAGCTTGTTTTTTTCATCTTGGTTTTTCTTCTTCCATTTTCATTATTCTTCCAAATCTTTTTATATTATGAAAAAGTGCTTTTTAAGCTTGACACAGCGCAAAAAGAATTTTTGAAATATCTCATAACCTTCAAATTTGCCAAGCATTTATAAAAACTGTGCAAGTTCATCTGAAACGTACTTTAACATCAGTTTCTTTTGACTTGTTTGCATATTAACATGAACTGATTACCTGGTTCTCATCCAGTTACAGATAAAAGATACGATAGTAACTTCATAAGCTACTACAAATAGAAACCGTCCGCTATAATTCTATTTTAAGTTGTTCGACAGGATTGCTATTGCAATCCCTTGGGGGAAAACGTTGTATTTCAAGAAGATGTATTTTCACTCAGGGAAAGTTTTCAACTGAAATTTCCTTTTTGTAAAACTTTTTTTAGATCGCTACAGCATTAATATTTTTGTTAAGATCTTGGAAGGGCCGCATACATACTCTTTATGGGAAATTTCTTAAATATTTAAATTTGGCTTCATGCTATATATGAGAAAAACATTAGGAAGATCTTTTATTACGGTAGCAGCGAAAGCGAATATCGTATTAAAACACCCGTGGACTACTACTACTACTACTACTACTACTACTACTACTACTACTACTACTCCTCCGGCCGAAATGGCAATTAGTCTGCGATTTAGAGTCTGCGGGACTCTATCAAAAACGCAAAGTAAATTCTAATGAAGGAACGCAGCCTTCGTAATTTGGAAGCTTTTTCATATCGAACATTTAAAAGTAGATTACCTTTTATTTTAAAAGTACATAACCTGATATTTTATAACTTAATCCACGAAATTAGAATTCATTCGAATTCTAATCAAATAGGCACACATAAAAATGGGACTTTTAGTTCATTACGCTAACTGAAAATATATACTTGATATGCTGCTTTTCTTGTTAGTAAAGCTTATTAGTTCAAAATTTCTTATTACCTCGTTTGGTTTGTTAGCTATTACATTATGTTTGTTTATTAAAGTTTTCAAAGATCTAGTTCAAAAAGGCAGTTTATTTGTTGGAATTCAATTTTGGTTTCGTCAGAAATTATTATTATTATAAACAAACTTTTTTTTTCTACATAAGCTCTTACGAAAAAATTTCTTATAAAAAAAACACACAGCTCACACATGTATAATTCTTTTGTCTTTAAATAAATTGTTGCTGGTGTTTTTGGTTAGACCCTATTTACACTAATTAATCATTTTCATCGAATTTATCGTTAATGCCTGTTTTCCACCAGTGAGATATCTTAGAAAACATCCAGTAAAGAAGTTTTTAGTACTTAAAGTAAAATTTCGAAAGCATTTGCGTGAAAAGTAAACTTGCTGCTACCGTTTTGCGCCATCTGGCTCTTGTTTGCATTGCATTGCATCTACATTTTCAAAAGATTTATTCTATAACTACAGACGAGTTTGTAGACGAGACACAGACGAGTGTAGACGACTACAGACGAGTCACAGACGAGTGTAGACGACTACAGACGAGTCACAGACGAGTGTAGACGAGTCACAGACGAGTCACAGACGAGTCACAGACGAGTGTAGACGAGTCACAGACAAGTGTAGACGAGTCACAGACGAGTGTAGACGAGTCAAAAATGATTGTAGGCCAGTCAAAAATGATCGTAGACGAGTCAGAGATTAATGTAGGCCAGATACAAACGTATAAAAATGAAGGAATGGATGACGTTGTATGAAATACGATTGTTACATCATTACATGCTAGCATTTCATGTGTGGTCCGCTGGAGGTAACAATCATTCCACGATATAGATTTTCTCAACACGAATGTGAGCATAACTTTTTAAAGCCTGAGCATTATTCTTTTATGCTGTTTTCATTGTTCCATATATTCCATTGTTATATATAGACACACACTGCACTCCTCCACACAACTTATTTCACGATCCTTTTTCTCAAATAAACTTCTTTACCGCTCCCTCTTAACCGAAACATGAAGAAGATGTTACGCACACGTACATATTTTATTTTATTTTATATTTACTCGTAAATTTTCCTACCAATGAAATAATTTTAACCGACAAACCGTTTTTGATTCATGTCGCCATACTCTCTGTCTCTTCAAAAGCGAAGGAGAGCTAGCTGATCTTTCACTTTCGAATGTGTTAACAAAATGTTGTAAGGTGTAACACGATTTGTAAAAGAAGTGTAGCTTGCAAACAAAATAAACGATAAAATAATGGAGAAAAAACGACAGGATATAACCCCGAAAAAAGATGGACGAAGGCCCCAAAAAAAGGGTTGCCACAAAAGTTAAATTTCAGGGTATGCTTATTTTTTAGATTTCTGCGAAAGCAAGAAAGCTATTAAAACCGGCTTTGGTTCTTCGTTTTTTTCTTACTGTCCAAACCTAGCGGTTTTTTGAAAATTCATGCGTGCTTTTACATGAAACCAAAACGTCGTGCTGCAACGCATGTCACCCAGCGAAGAAACCCTTTTAGATTTACAAGTTTCTTTGGTCAATATTAAATGGATTTTTAAGAGCATATACATATTTTAAGATGAAAACAAAATCTATAGAAGAAACTTCGATTTTTTTTGAACTGTGATCATTCTTTTCTAAAGAAGATTTCAACATTTTGTAAACAGAAGAGTGAAAAGGTATACATTTGTTGTTTGTTTTTAGTGAAAACACAAAACATCTTCGTTTGTTTCATGTATGGGCTGTTATTCTTTTTAAGCAGTGGATACTGAAGCTCAGCTCAGAGTCCTCATCAGCTCCAACATAAAAAATGTGGGTCTACTGATGCTTTAATGTAATGTTTTAATGTTTGATGATAATTTTTTAATGTTTTAATGTTTGATTTGTTTTTAAGTTATAAATTGTCAATGTCCTTTATTAAAAATGGCTTTCCTAATTACAATAACAAATTCAAACATCTTCCAATTGCCTGTAAACTCAATACACATCAAATCATGTAACAAACCAAAATTTCCTTTCAGTTATGTGTGTGGTGAGACTTACTTAGGTAAGTTTAGAGCATAGGTATATATATGTTTTTAAATGACCAAAATCTTTGTTTGGTTTTTGTGTTTGCAATACTGGGAATTACGTTTGTAATTAAGAAGATTGATAGTACATATCAAATGTTTAAAGTTTATGATTTGCGTACGTAGTCACTGTGTGACATCTGAAAATATCAATATAAACATAAGCTGATTTTGTACTCCCAAAAGACGGGATGTTTCATGTCATTCAGATGTTATTAAGTTTATCGGTGATGTATACGTATATGCAATGAAGTTTCGCATAGTGTCAATTACAGTTTTGCAATGCCTTTGGGTGCATATGAATGTAATCAGAAATGTAATGTTATGTTGTAAAAATCATTCAACCTTTCTTAAACTTCCTACAGATTTTTTTTAAACTGACCATGAATTTTAACTTTAATGAAGAATGTAAGTGCATGCCATATTGTTAATCTTATTTGATAAGAAATAGAATAGAAATAGAAATTTCTGATATGAGTTAACTATATTATGTATGTTGATTTCAGTCGATATAAATGTATTTTGCATGACCAAAATTTATAATGTTCTTGGAAAAATGTTTTGAGTTTATGATCATACTCATTAAGATATCTGAAAGGATTTGTGGATCTTTTATATTATTTTGTATCAACAAACATGTTGTTCAGTTTATTGGCAGTTACATACATTATAATAAAGTTTCACATTGTGTCAATTATGCCTTCAAAATGTCCTGAGAAGCACGTAATTAAGAATGTAATATATTGTAGAAATTATTCAACCATTCAATGATTCAAAATCATTCAAGTTTCAAGAATGCTATTATAGTATTTCATTTTTTTATATTTTCAGTTTCCAAGTGATTTTGCAGAAATCTTTCTGCCCGTTAGGGCATCTTGTTATTTATTTATATTTTGCCTTCGAGCCTTTTGGGAAAAGATTCGTGTAAATGAGTCATGTTTCTGGTGACGAGACAAAAAACTATAATTCCTACCACTACACCCCCTTCTCACTTAATTAGGTTTTGGTAGTGATGAAGCGAAGCAAGAAGCGATGGAAATCAGTAGCGACGACGATGATTGTGTGATAACAGGAGGTAAATTCACTGCCTTTTTTGCATACCATAATGATTCGAATAAGCGCCCAGGGTGAAAATCAAAAGTTTGATAAGCACCCAGGGTGCTTATTCGAGTTTTACACCTGTGTTGCTGAGTCTGCTAAATGACGTGCTCTACGTGCCTACGTGCCTTACGTGCCCTACGTGCCTTACGTGTCCTACGTGCCTTACGTGCCCACGTGCCTTACGTGCCTTACGTGCCCACGTGCCTTACGTGCCCACGTGCCCTACGTGCCCACGTGCCCTACGTACCTTACGTGCCCACGTTTCTTACGTGACCTATTTGCCCTGCGTGCCCTAATGTCATTATTATGACGTCATAATGACATTGTTTTTTTAAATCAAGAAAGGCACTGCACAATGCTTTTAATATGCATCGTAAAAACTTTTAACTCGAATGTGTTTATTTTCACAATATATCATGTATACACTTAAGCATAAAAATGTTATAAATTTAACAGTTTAAAGAACCCATTATTTGTGGACTAGTTCGTTTGTCATATAAACACCGCTTAATGTCTTTGAACAGAAGAAACTGAACTTGATAGTTCATACGTGCAAATAGCAACACAACATAAACAAAGGAGTTACCATCTAAATTAATAATGGGATGGTTTACTTAAAGAACTACGTATAAAAAAGAGCGGTAACAAAGTCGACCAACCTAAGAGTAACTATATAAAAGCTATTGTGATTGATACGTTAAATTGCATTCTTTTGCAATTCGTTCACAGTCCTCTACAGTAACATTTCCCAAAGGTACGAAAGTACTTGGAATTGCAATGTTTGACCAGGAAGGAACGTTTTTGAAGCAGAATTCTTTAACACAGAAATAGAATTTCTGTTCAACAGAGCGGTTGCTTGCATAAGGAACGGTTAAGGCACCATCCACTACGAAACATTCTGTACCTTTTGATATAATCTTTTTACAGCGTGGTGATGCGCATTTGGCACTCCTATTTGCTTTTAGATGATATGCAAAGGTTTGTATTTGTCCAAACTTTTACGAGTCTCAATGTCTAAGTTCTCTGAAAGTTTTCGATTGCACGTGTTTTTCTTATATAATTCCGCCAAATGAGCGTATATATATAAACAACCCCCTCGATTATTTTTCGCAAAGACGCCAATTTTGTGTTCGTTCTTTAACTTGCACCTGGTTAATTAATCAGACGGGGGTAACAACAGAGATAGAGTGTGTGTGTGAAGTCCAGCGTTAACAGATCATCGTAATATTCTTGGTAGTGCGGTATTCTTTTTAGTAAAGAAATCTCTCTTTCATTGATATTCTGAATACACTCCTGCTCTTTATTATACGATCAATAAAATCAAAATACAATGTACTCAAATGAGCAGCAAATAGTATTCCTTCATTAAGTATCTCTGAATATTCAAAATTAGGTGTATATAATATTTTCCAAGTTGCAAAAAAGCATCCGCTGGGCACGTAAGGTACGTAGGGCACGTGGGCACGTAAGGCACGTGGGCACGTAAGGCACGTAGGGCACGTAAGGCACGTAGGGCACGTAAGGCACGTAGGCACGTAGGGCACGTCATTTAGCAGACTCGTGTTGCTTTACAACAATATTGCTTATGTAAAAAGTGTGTAACGAAAACAGGGCACTGGGGACAAGCGAATCACGTCCTCTCTCTTTTAAATACTGATCCTGCTGAGTAGCCTCAATTTCAGCGCCTCTATTCGTTTTCTGACAGCCTAGATGAGCGGGGAGCGTTGAGAATGAGCTGTCTTCCTGTCAGAAAGAGCTAGCTATCTATGCAAGGAAGTGTTTCAGGATGGGATGGATAAACCTGGGTTCTACGCAGCAAGCATTACAGAACTAATTGTACCAAACTCTTCTTCCATGCTAGTTAACGTTCTTTTTTTTTGCTCTTGACTGTTCTTAGTTTGTTCTAGCTTGTTCTTAGGTTGTTCCAGTGTGCAATAACTTCATAGACATGTTGAATGTTTGAAGAGCAATGAAGTTTTAATTTTTCTTTTTCTTGAAAAGTTGTGTTTATTCTCATAATAGAAGTTGTGTTACATAGTACAAAGCAATCGTTTTCATTATTACCCAAGTCAATAGTTGTCTTTCCTTTATGTACTTTACAACCCAAAAAATTATTTCCTCTGCTTTATATAATTTACAACAAAATTATTTGGTAAATCAAACCTCAAAGTCATTCTTAACTTGTTTAAACTTATTTGCTACTCGTCTACAATCATTTTTGACTCGTCTACACTCGTCTGTGACTCGTCTACAAACTCGTCTGTAGTTATAGAATAGACCTTTTCAAAAACATACATTCGATATTCGATATGAACTCTCTGATGCTTTGTCTGAAATCACGTTTTTGTTTTATATAGTTATCTTGTTTTGTTTGATAGCATTGTAAATAAAAGAATTTTCTAACATAATACATCCTTCCCTGAAATTCAAAACACACCATCGCAGCTACCAGAGAAAGAGTTAGAACTGCATGGGGAAAAACAACCTATTGTATATTAAATTGACCGGAGAACGAATTAATTGTTTACTTCGGAAATGGAGAAGTCTTCCATTTAGTTTATATCAAAGTGTTGTAAACTGAAAAATCTGAAAGAAATTTCATGGTGATTACTTTCGCAAGAACTGCTAGAAACTGTTTTCATAACCGTATAACGTTTTATCGTTATGTTGTAATAGGCCTTTCAGGTCATTTTTTATTTGCGTGGATTACTTTTTAAAATCATTTTCATCGTATTCTACAGACTTTCAGCTTTCCAACGAGGGGTCAACCAATTTTCTAGCCTTCCTAGAACTGGAGATATTTCAATTTTTGTATGCCTAATTTAGGGTAATTTTGGACATAAATTTGAATGGAAATAGCTGCGATTTTTGGCACAAAGACGGGGGTCATGTCACATAAAATGTGCAATAACACAGTAGTTTTGACGCAGAATTATTTAATATAAGATTTTTAAAGTGTATTTCAGTATTCACTAAATCCATGTTATATAATGCCACGCCCGTTTTGCCTCAACGATTTTAATGATTGGGACCTAGGACCGGGACCGGGACCCGGACCAAAACCTAAAAAACTACAAAGTACTACAAAGAAGATGCTGAATAAGATAGGTTGAAAGGTATAAGTCCAATAAAAAATGTTAAATAGACATTCAAGCCACGCCCATTAGAAACATGTACCTTATACCAAGACCCTGCAACCTGGACCCCGTAACCCTGACCAAGACTGGAAAATGCACATCAGGAGAGGCTTGTTTGGAAAAGAATCTTCGATGTTACTCCACTAAAATTGTCAAATAGACATTGATGAGCCACGCCCATTAGAATTATATACCTTGTAGAGCAAGACCCCGTAACCTGGACACAATTCTGAGTGTTAATTTGCTATCTTGTTATTTTGTTATCTTTCTTTTTATTATATACAATGCTAACTAGTAACATACATGCCACACCCCATGGACTTTCATATGACCTGTCCCTACCACCAAACCAAGGCTTCGATCCATGTCTCCATTATTTTGATTGTGGCGCTTTACAACTAGACTCAGGCCGTAGTACCACTGAACTGATATTTGTGTGATAAAACAAAGTTCTATGTCACTGTTATTGCAAAACAGATGTCTAATAGCCCTACCCACATGAAATACATACAAGGCAAAGGCCCCAATACCGGGTCACATGATGAAACCTGGGTTCTAACACCAAAATTGTTAATTGTCCATAACTTATTGGTTATCAAGAACACAATAATGAACAGTTAGAATTATCTTTTTGTCAAACAATGCAAAATTACTAGAACAATAACATTATTATAACTATAAGTCAGTGACCACTGATAGCAAGAAATGAAATTTAAAATGCTTGAGTGTGGATTATTTTCTTTCAAAAATAAAAATGTCTAAAAGATGGAAATTGGAAAAATAAAAATAGTATATATATAATAAAGAAATATTCAGCTTCTTCTGTCACTGACTTATATCAAATTATTATTATTATTATTATTACGAATATTTATTACAGGATGGTTCCTCAGTTATAAATACATATATACAATATATACAAATACTGTTATTCTGGAAGTCCTGTGCAAAAATGACGTAAAGGATTTAAAATATTAAGAGACGTATAGACGAGTTAGCCAAAAAACATGAAAGCTCTGAAATGAGAAAAGAAAATGATATAACCACATTAAAGAAAACAATCAACAATTAATTACATTAATTACAGGGATCGAAGATGTGAGTTTAAACGTTTTGACTGGTTCTTCTAGTGATGTTTTAGAGGGAAATAGCTAAAAAAAAAAGACACAAAAAAAAGCAGAAAAAACCTTTTCACATAAAACAGCACACAGCAAATGCTATATTACCTAAAGAGGATTTATTTTTGCGTGGACTAATTTTTGCGAGCCACGGTTTTAGAGCGTTTTGCGTGGATTTATTTTTGCGAATGTGAACAAAGTACAATGCGTGTATTTTATAATATAAAGCTTAGAAGTAGCAGCGAAAATTACCATTTCCAAGCCTGCCACATTGCAGAGTCAATGGGTGCTTGATAAGTACAAGGAAATAGTTAATATACGAAAGGTACACAGAGCCAAAAAATGAGCAAATAAAATCATAAAATTTTGCAAGGATTTTTTTTTGTGAATCGTTCATGTCTTGACATTTTTCGTGGTCAAAATTCGCAAAAGTCACAAAAATTAACCCACACAAAAAAAATCCCCTATGTCGGCACAGTTTGTAAACGTAGAATTTGCAATACTGACACTAAAGGAACAAAAGTATTTGTCCAGAAAAATGGAAACCAAAATAATCATTCGCGGTATATATAATATATCCCCCTTCTCAAAATCTGAATGGGAAAAACACAAATTTCGTCGAACTCATTGTCATACTTTATTCAAAATTAGGTGCATCTTGAATATTTATTGAATTCGTCAACTGTAAAAGAATGTTTCTATGACATCACTTCATTCATTTCTTTGTTCTCTTACACAAATGACTTTTCCAACAAAAAGTTTTGGGTTTAAAAACTTGAATTCAAGGAAATTCTTAAGCAAGTCATTCGTCATTTTCCTGCTTGTCAGTTTATTTTTTGTACAAGATCATTTTTCTGTTGGAAAACTGCTTTCCTTTTCTGATCAAGCCTGCTGCACTGCTGATGTTTACAACTTTGAAATTCTCAAGTGACTCATGCTAAGCCAGATTTACATGTTTACCTGCAGCAGATGTGATCTGACTGAAAGATTTTGGACTACATTTGGATTATAATCTTAACTATAATCTAAAGATTTTTTTTATTTTTTTTTTGGTATTTTCAAAAATGATTTTAAGAAAAGGGATATATATTTGAAATGTGTACACCTATTTCAAAATAAAGCAACATCAAGTAAACTCGACTTACCACTTTCCAAAACCTTTTTCAGTATTTAATCATCTTCAACATGTGTGCTGCAGTGCATTTTCAGAAGCTGGAAGAGGTCTGCCAGCAAAGACGGGGGTTTACAAAAACATAAAAATGTAATTATGCGAGTAATGGCCAAATTTTATTTAACAATACTTAAATAACTTGAAAGACGATTTTTTGTCCTTCCATAGTTGAGGTGAGCCATTACTGAACAGTTCACAAATAACATATTTGGCAATCAAAACAAATTTGTATCGTGAATAACTTTTGTTGTCATGACTTTCCGATCATGGCTCACTTGAATCCTAAATGTATAGGTACCTAACAAGCGCTAGCAACTGGAACTGCTGCCTTAACTGCTGTCAAAGGGCCCATAATTGAATTTTAAATTAGGCACTCTTAAAATAATTTTTCCGAGAATGTGACTTCGCACGCTACGCATCTCTCAGGCGGAGCTAGCTGGACACGGATTTTGTCACGTGACTGAACATCCTAGTTGTAACGTTGTATCATAATCGTTATAGTCAGAAAGCTGGAGGGCCAAAAATCAAAATAAATTTGCCGGACAAATTGAAACTTTCTGAGTGTGTTCTCACACATAAGAAGGTGCAAAAAATGTTTGCTGGACATTCTGGATTTTCTTGTGGGTCTTTCACAGCAGCAAAATGTGTTTTGATGACGTCACAACAGTAAATTACTACTTAAATCTTTTTTTTGTTGATCAGAACATAAAATTGTAAAAACTAATGAATAGTACTAACAAAAATACATCGAACAAGTATTTAGGTTTCATCATAATATTAACTGAACCGGGAATATTGAATATTCGTTGTTTATGACGTCATAGGCATTATTCAAGTAAGTCACCTTCCCTATAGTCCGTAGTTTGACTTTTTGCCGCTAAAATAGTCGAATAAATTTAATGTGGCAAATTCTCCGTGATGATTATCTTCATCACCATTTTCGTCGTCATCATTATCATCATCATCATTCTAACAATCTTTACAACTGCACATGTCGGAGCACTTGATGCCATGATAATAACATAAACACCGGTTTGATTCGCATTTGGAGTTTTGACACATGCAATAAATGAAATCGACAAGCTCATCCGGCAAGGGTTTACACACAATCTACTTGATATTTAGTTCACCGTCGACCAGGGTTCACACATCCATTGGGATACTTAAGCAAACCCCTTTGGATGACTACTGTGGCATATGAAACTCGTTTTAGTAGGTACAGTAAAATATCTCTTGTCAGCGGTAATTGTTGCGGGTCTTATAACGATTAGTATCAACATTGTCACAATTTTTGATACCGTAAAGACGAGATACGAAGATTTCAAATATACGGAAAAGAGTTGCATCAAATTCCAATGTATCCCCAAGTTTTACAAAAGCATTTTTGAAAGAGATGGCCCTTTCTTCTTTTTTATTCCATGGAAAGAGTTGTAATCATTTCCTGTAAAGCAATGGAGCGCTGGCAATGTAGCAGAAACTTCAGCACCAAGTTGATTTCGTTTAAGTGAGGTATCCAAGATTCTTCGTCTGTCGCTGACACTAATTTCAGTAAGTACTCTACAATTCGATCAGCGTGGAGAGCAATTATCCGCATTGACTATCGATATGCAAATTGAGCATACGCCAAGTTGCTGCAGTAGTTTGCATAAAGAAGAACCTTCGTATCAGCTTCTTCTTGTTCGTTTCGTAAAGCCTGTACCTTTGATTTGTTGATAACACCATTTTCCATAGAAATTTTGAAAAAATTTCTGCCCGCACTCACATATAGCTTGGCTCCATTATTAAAGTGGCCTTTGTCAGCGGAAAAATGGGAACAATCATGTAACAAAAAATCTACCAACTCTTTCTTGTTCTGATCCACTGACATGAACTTTGGCCATTGGTTGGGACATTTCTGTTCCGCACTCTTAATTTTGATGCGCAGCTCTCCTGATGACTTCCGTCGTTTTCGTTCATACGATTTGATTGATTCTATGATTTTGTTCAGTTCTCAAATGGAATTCATCTGTTGCTAATAGGCATAGGCCTTAGCGTATTTATGTACAATCAAAATTAAAGAACAAAATATGTGTTATATTAGTTCCAGACTCCTCAGCATGTAGATTCACAACGTGTAAATACATTTGTTCGTTGAAAATATATCGTTAAGACAGAAGGTCATAGTGTGGAAGTTCTTTAATACTTCTCGATAATTTAATTTGCTACACTACCTTGCCTTTAAAGCCCGGTTCAGACCTGGCCATTACGACGGTTAAAATTCAGTGTGATCGTCTAATGTGGACACTTTTGCAATCGTCAGAATTGCCGTAAATGCCTGGCGATTGCGAAGATTACTTTATGTTTTAATCGTCGTAATCGTCAGGTCTGAACCAGACTTAACACTTTATCTATTGCATGGTGGAGTGTGAATTTTGGTAATACCGTCTCGCCCTCATAATAGTTACTAAAGTGTTCAAACATTTTTCCTCTGCCATTGATTAATATATCAACAACAACAAAAAAAACATTCGGTCATGTAAATGTTTAAGAAGGCTTTAAAATTATGTTCATTTCAACATCTAACATCAACTTTCGTTTATCACTAACATTATTTTTTCATTTTCCCGCTCATTCGAATATTTACATTTTCACAGGCGAAAGAGCTAAATTATTCGAAGTCTGACGGGGGGTATCAACAAAATGGCTTTTTGTAATTTTGACTCAAAAAGGTTGTTTAAAATATGTTTTCTTTATTCTTTAAATTTTTATACATGTTATTTTAATCTTCATCTCTATTTGAGAGACATTTTATGACTATTTGTTTTGCTTTAGAGGAGCATTTAGAATTATTTACCCCCTAAAAAGATGGAGCAAACATTACATCATGTTTTGCTTTGGCTTCTGAACGGACAAAATGATGGCTGTCAAGTTACAAATTTTTCGAACGTTTTAGTCAGTCATTTAACTCTTAATAACTTGATCCACAAGAAAAATTAGAGTTCCCAGCAAAGATAATTTGTTTCCTACTACTTCAAAGGTACTTTCAGTGTAGTTTTTATTTTGTCCCAAAAAAATGCCACTTTTGATTTTTCATTTGGCTCTCAGCTTCCTGACTATTATCGTTACAGTAACGTTACTTTATGACAAAGATATAACGTTATATCGTTATGCGTAACGATATAACGTTATAAAGTAACGTTATTACAAAAAAGAATATCGTTATGTAACTATATAACGTTCTATCGTTTGTTATCAAAATCCCCTGGATGGTCAGATATGAACAGTTTTTACAGAGAGCTTTAATATGAATGGCTGAGGTTAGGGGCGGTATAGATAAAGTGTTTTCAATTCAACATATGCTTGCCTGAAAAAGACACTACACCTAAGTGTCTTTACCTGGTTTTGAAGAATGCGACGGAAACACAATATTTTGACTCACTTCATCTAAAATAGTTTTGGAATATCCTAGGCATCAAGATAGATGAAGGAAAAATCTTTAAACTCACTAAACGCAACTCTTTCTTAGGGAAGAAAGAAATTTGTTATGAGTTGTCTTTTGGACATGCATCCTCTTAGTTCTTGAAGACGACATTTACTTGAAAAATAAATTTTTAAAAAAGAATAAAAAAGAAAAGAAAAATATCGAAAACGGTTGGGAGTGACACTACACGTTTTTTTAAAGTAGCAATCAAGATCAGATGTTTGTAGTAATGTTATAAAGTGACCATTTTTAGTAGTAACTTTGCTTAATTTGTTGCTTATGTACCGACAAAGGTAGTAATTCCGACAAATATAGCAAATTTTTAACGACAAATGTAGTAACTCAGACAAATACAGTAAAAATCAATGACATATGTAGTAACTCCGATAAATGTAATAAACCTATGACAAATGTAATAAACAGGTGGAAGCCCCCTCAAAATTTCAAAAATTTTCGTTTTTCAAAAATTGTGGCAAGCATCGCAGAAATCTATTAGAAAACGAATACCGAAAACCGCATTGTAAAAGAACGCCCTGTTTTCAAGATATTGACTCTTTCCTGACACTTGGTATATTTAAATACGTTCGCAACGCCCTAGCAACGGGAAAGTCTTTTAAAAAACTGCCAGAAAGTGACAATTTCTTTGCATTTTTAAATATGTATATCGAATTTGTTTGTCTTTTATTAAAAGTAATAGTTCAAAACCTTTTTCAGATTATTCTCATAATGCACTGAAGTACTTTAATCTTCTGAGTTGTGTAAATGGGAAAATTGAAACTAGATCGAATCAAAATGTCAACACACCGTTGGTTTTATGGAAGGAGGAAACGAGAAAGTGCGAATACCGTAAATATGGATGATAGAAATGATGTTGTAAATATTGTAAATATATTGAAAATATGATGACAGACCAACAACAACAAGGGACGACACCAATGTCAATATTGCAAATACCCAATCAAATCATGTAAATATGGAAACTGCTTCCTTCAGGAAGGTCGAAAAACTACAAGTATTAAAAGAAGACTGACTGGCTATAAAATGATAAACTTAAAGACTTTATCAAATTAATTCAATGAATTGTTTTGCCCGAAATGTTTCGCATCAACTTTATCATTAAATGAGACCGAATCCGGTAGAAAAGGATTATGCGCAACTTTATTTTGAATTTGTTATGATTGTGGTTTGATAAGTACTTTAAAACATCTAAAAACTTGTTGAGTAGCCACAAAGGATTGGTGTAAATATAATAGCTACCTACACAATGAGAACATTGGGTCACGGTCATTCAGGATTAGAGCACTTAACGACATTAATGAAAATGGCGAAACCGATGACACGTAATTATGGATGTGATAATGAAAATGAGACCTATTTCTATATCAGGAGCTATCACTTTTTTCTCAATTTGCATATTTTTTGCATGCCGGAAAAAATATCTCCGCAACCGTTCAATGAAATTTCATGAAAACTTTTCAGGAAATGTTCTTATCATTATGATGCACAAAATGAACAGACAACTTTTTGATACTGATTTTAGTTTTTGAACTATGAGTCCACGAATTCATCAATTTTGACAATTTTTTCAACATAAAATTTCAGCAGAGCTACCGCAGCAATAAAACTAGAAATAGTTGTCTCCTCATTTTGTTAAACCACATGTGTAAGGCCTTTGTGCAAAGTTTCAGGTCTTTTAATCGTTTACCTAAAGTTAAATCTTTTCCGGGGCAAACTAAGCAGTTTTCAGGTTTTCCTTACTTCACAGCAGAAATGTATTTAGTATCAACATTACGTCTTATCAATAAATGCATGAAACATGCTCATTTCATTTAATAAATATTATACTGAGTTGAAAAAATGTAAACAAGTAAAATTATCATAAAAAGCACAAATTACTTCATTTGTGAATGAATTGACCCAAACTGTTGTTACACCGACAGATATACTATCTCCGACAAATGTAGTAACTCCGACAAATGTAGTAAACCTACGACAAATGTATTAAACGCCCTGAAGATTGAAATGAGCCATAATTAGGCCAAATACATCAAGGTCTTCACTAGGTAACGTTTCAAGGCAAGACTGCGCATGCGCTGTAAAAAATGCTATTTATTTATTTATTTGGTATTTTTTTACGTGGCTAGCCTCACTCAGTTGCTACTGCATCTGCTTTCCAGGAGGGGCCACGGCTTAGGTTGGAGGCTCCGAAGTATTTGACACTCTCATGAGTGACACAAACCCAATCAAGGACCTGTGCTCTTCTGGATGACCTCCTGCAACACCCGATGTATCATCTACCCAATTTCCCTCACATGGGTCGACCCGGCGCTATGGTACATTCACTTGCGCATGGTGAATCTCCGCCAAGGGGAATTGAACCCCGATCTCCCGCATGAAATGCGAGAGTGATAACCACTATACTACGGCGCCATTTGATATAATATGATAATAATATGAGGAAAATAAACCACAATTAAGCATAACTCATCAAGGTCTTCATTACATAATTTTTCAAGTGCTATCCAGTGGCCATATAATGGAACCCAAGTTCGCGCACGCGTAGTACTGCGTGCAACTCAACGAAGGTCTTAACCAAGTAACTTTTTAACGTATATGCAGTCAGGCTATTATTTTCCGTTATTGCGTTATGTAACGTTTTTGAGCGAAAAGAAGTTCTTACTACTAAGCATATGTCAGTTCTCTGTAACATATACTATCAGAGAAAGAAGTTTTCGCTTATACATTCATTTAGTCGATATTAATTAAAACATTAACACCAGCAAGAAACTAAGTATTTGTGCTCCTCTGGAGTAGGTGAAGCTGTAATAATTATTAGAGTACAACTGGTTATTTTTTGACAACGAGACTAAGTCAGGTGGTTATTCTAGATTTGCACTATAAGGGTTTTTTTTGTAATGCAATGTGTTCACACTGTTGACGCACTAACATAAAAGATACCAATTATGCAAACCTGTTGAAGTAAAAGTTAGGCCACATCTATTTTGCATAAGATCAACCCTCACGCTCCAACATCCTTCAATGCATTTGATATTTTTACCGATGGTATTGCATTGTACAGTAGGATTCCAAGTATTGGCACTGTTTAGTTCAAAACAGCAAATCAAGATTGTACAACATTTACGCATGCCTAGAGTATACGCTGAAAACATGTATACACTTATGAAATTTACCACAGACTTAATTCATAATGATGATCCCTAATTTTTTCGACTGTGCATGCGCAAACTTGGGTTCTATTATATGGCCACTTGATAGCAGTTTCATTTTTTACTGCGCATGCGCAAATTTTGGATTTTTCTATATGTACACTTGACAGCCCTTACAGAGCTACTTGATGAATACATTCATATGTTTTGCCTAATTATGACTGATTTTGCTTGTATTAACAGTTTCTTACTACGCATACCCAAATTTCAGCCTTATTACACAGCTACCAGATAGCACTGGAAAAGTTACTTGGCAAAGACTTTAAAGTGTTTTTCCTAATTATGGCTTAATTAGCTCATATTAGCGTCTTTTTCACTGCGCATGCGTGATTTTGGGTTTTATTATATGGCCACCTGATAGCCCTTGAAAAGTAACCTTGTTGGAGTTACTACATTTGTCGGTGTAACAACTGTGTCTACATACTGATACATACTGAAAGTATAAACATTATGCGCAAGATATTGGCGAACGATATGTCTAAAGCTCGGTTCCCATTAGAATCGAAAATGTTGAGCAACAGTCGTACAACAGTAGCACAGCACTTACGATATTAATGGAAACAAATGTCGTGCAACAGAGCGATTGTTGTACAACAGAAGACATGTTGCACAACACATGTTGTAGAGATAGAAATTTTTCTATCTCTGCAACAGTCGGCGATAGTTGTACGACATTATTGAAGTAAAAGTTCAATGGAAACACAGCAGAGAGCAGTTGCTCAACAGCGCACGATTTTGCTGTTCTGTAAAGTACATAATCTTATACGTTTTTTGAATGAATGGAGAATTTATCGTAATTTAACATAAGATTTAATGGAAACATGTGATTGCACAACAACAGTTGTACAATTGTAGTACAACACTTGTTGTACGAATGTTGCTCAACATTTTAAATCTTAATGGGAACCGAGCTTAATAAAACTGTTTTTCTCGCTCGGAAACGTCATAGTGAATTAAAAAGTGGTTGAGATTAAACTTAATAAATTAAAGAAAGGAGTAATTTGGGGAATTCCAGACTGTATCAAATTATTAGTTACTGTGCAATGCTCAAGTTATCACTGTGTGAGACTGATTAGTGTTAAATTCACATTGGAAAAGATGACATTGTTCAAAGTAATCAATATTTTTTCCACTGCAAACTACTCAATGGAGGCACAATTGAAATTCGGTATATTCATTTAAAAAAACAACTTTAAAATTTCCATTTCCAACATTACGAAACACACTGTATTATCAATGGGATTATTTGAACTTTTTCATTTATGTTTGAATTGCTAGCACTCTCCTACACAAACTGCGACTTACCTCTGGATCCACCACTGGCAGGTTTGGTAGAAATAGATTTTCATATTGTATGTTATGTTGATTTAAGTTATATACAATACAATTCTTATCTTCTTGTAATCCTGTTAACTGTCATGGATCAAAATCTTTGAAATACCCAAGTTTGAAATGCCCAAGTTTTTCCTGCTCCTACTAATCCAAGCTATGAACAATTTCATGTAATGTTTACTTAAATATGTTACCAAATTCACATTTCTGGCAAAATTTGGAAGGTTTGCACAAAGATAAATTGGAAGGTCCTGGTTTTAAATTTGCAGTCACTTTTGCAGATTTGATCATAAATAGACGAGGTTTTCAATTTTTAAACATGTTCGATCTATTTTTAAATCATTTGGTTGTAATATATTTAATAGTGTTCAGGTCAATCTTATTATACTAATTCGCGTTGTGCACACCACTTTTATTTTAGAGAGTGATATATTTACTTTTTTTTGCACGGTCAAAACCTTCTTATTTTTTCCCTTTTCGTCGTAAAACCACGCAGCTGCGACAGACACTTTTTTTAATGTTACGTAATTTAAGTGTGACGTCTAAATTTTTAAACCAATCAAAACGCAAGAAATTATTTTTTCGCCAATTTGATTGGTTGACGATTTCCAAAAATAAGTTCGTTAATAACTGATTTTCATTATCGCAGTTGTTTTCACGAAGAAACACAGGTTTGTATACGTGCTGCTTATGAAACTGTTTATTGTTAAACTTTTATTGTTATTGTATTTCAGATTTTATTTTAGATTAATAAAAGAACAGTAACAGTGTAAGTGATTAGTTTGTTTACAATGTGAAAGCATATTGAGAATACAGAAGAAGTGCAGTAAAGTTTTTAAAAATTGGCTGTGCAGAACGAACGAACAGGTCTATACAAAGTAGTATTATCGTAAAACTTTTATTGTTTAATATTTTAGATTAATAAAAGAACAGGTGAGTTATGTATGTATGTATTTAAATGTTTGTTTACGTTTTAGTTATCAAATATCGCTATACAGAAGAAAGCAGTTTGATGTTTATTTACACAGTAAGGAATGGTTTTAATTTAGTTTTGAAAGCTTTGAGTGGATGTCTCAGTTATTCTGTCGTTTAGTATGTGTATATGCTGCTGGATTAAAAGGAAGACGAGAGAAATTTGTTTTGGTAACGCGCGCTATTATTACATTAAAAATGGTCCTACAGCTATGAATGTTTTTATTTCTTTTATTTGTCTGAAATCTTTTTCTTTATTTATGCCTTTCAGTGTCAGAAAACTATGCTGGGAAGTAAATCGAGTGTATTAATTTGTTTACAGGTATGAAGTATAGAAAGTAAAGAGTTTAGAAGTGTTTGATAATGGCTTACAGATGATCAAAATTGTTTACTATCATGATGATGTGAATTGGTATTGAAAGGTAAAGTTAAAATAGTATCTATTTAGTTAAAACACAGTTAGTATTAGTGAATAAATAAAGGATATGAGGGATGTTTACTTTTGTGTTTTGAATTTTCCAGGGAGGAGCTTTGAACTGGAAATAAAAAATGGCTTCACAATGTGAATGTTTTCATATGTTAAAAATTCTTTTTTAGCTATACTAATTCTGTCATTATGTTTGTGTTTTTAATTATAATTTTTAAGGTAAATATGTTTTCAAAGTGTCTTTTAGTTTGTTTTGTTTTTCTTTCGATTTCGTCATAGCATGATTAGGTTTTTTTATATGTTTTTTGAATATTTTCATCTGTTAAAAAAGAAATGATGCACATGATGGGTTAAATTATAATGTTGAGTGGGTAACTTAAGAGAAGAATGGATTATGTATTTAAGAAGATCATTAATTATGACTGTGCAATGAAACGTTATTGGGTGGATTTTTCTTAAGTTTATATTTTATCATGTTTATGCATTATTTTGTGTTATGATAATTGTTTACGTACTATGCCTAGGTATATAACTTTGGCTTTATGATTTTATTTGTGACTTTTTATCTTCTGGGTAAATTTTTGTTCTTAGTTATATATTGTTTTTAGGATAAATGCGTACTAGAATTCCTTTCTTTTTTGTTGTTGTTGTTGTTGTTGTTGTTATTTATTTCAATATTCTTATAGCATGATTAGGTTTTCGGTGTAACAATTGAAATATTAATCTTTTAGGCAACAATAAAAAAAGCATAAAGAAGTGAAACTCATGGTTTTAATCATGATGTTGATGGTTTTGGGAAGAACAGACTATCATTTTAAAAATTCATTAATGGTTGCTAACCAATGTAACTTTGGCACAAAAGAAACACAATTGGAAGGTATTGATTTGTTTTCAATGCACATTTCGTAATGTTATTCAATGTTTTGTATTGTTCTGTGCTTTTGCTATTTTTACACAAAAGTTACTTCTCTTCTGCATATAGATATATAATCTGAGCCATATTGCTATTTGTTTCTGTTTTAAATTTTCTGAATGTAAGAAATTAATTAAAAAATTAATGCCTGAAAAGAAACTTTTACTCAAATTAAATTCTGCGACACAACGCATACTGAACATGGGTGGCGAGCGACGCCGCCTGGGTGGCTAGTCTATATACTAATACGCGCTGTGCATACCACTTTTTTCACGCTTTCACTCTCTAAAATTTCGGGTCGTTTTTGCGGTCACTTTTTCATAAAGGTGTTTAAGACCACGGTTAATATTTTTCTACGATTAGTATTAGGGGAAAACATTGCATTGCATTTAATCGTTTCAAATGTTTTGATTATTCGCGAGATCAAGAAACAATAGACAGCAACGAAAGTATTGCGCGAAGATTTATTAATGTTTTTAGGGTAAGTACGCTTTAGAAGTTTTTTGTTTGTTTGTTTTGTTTTTCTTATAGAATTAATAGGGTTTCTACGTCATTACTTTTCAAATAATACGCGATTGAGGAAATGAATATCATGGTTTTTAATCATGACGCTCTGGATTCGTAAAGAAAATCGCAATTGTTTACGATTCACATTTTGGCACTTTTACGACTTTCGCGTTTGGCCTTTATTTACATTGGGGTGTGGATTCCATAAACAGTTACAGCGATTTTAATCTTTTTGTTGTTTACCTGTACGCACAATTTATTTTTACTACTGCATATATCGTATCGTGAAAGATTTATTACGAATATGTTGATGTGTTTCGGATCTTCTGATTAAAAAGTTTTTTTGTTCATAACTCCAGTGTTGAACTAAATATGCTTTAGCCGGAATACCTAGAGATTTTTAATTAAAAGAGTGAAGATTCTGTATTGACGTTAGATATCTTTAATCAAGGGGAACCATTGCATTGCATCTTCAATTTAAAAAGTGAAAAAAGTGGATGCACAGCGCGTATTTTTATTTTTGATGAATTAAAACCCGTGTTCTACACGCTGTTCTACACGGGATACTAAATTCTAAACATTCTACATCCAAACTTTATCTTTATCATACTAAAATTCATTATACTAAGCCTTTCTCTCTGTTCAGCTCACATAGATTAAAACCTGTAAAAACTTTTTACACGGGTTACTAGTCTATATTCTAATACGCGCTGTGCATCCGCTTTTTTTCACGCTTTCACTCTCTAAAATTTCGGGTCCTTTTGCGGTCACTTATTCATAAAAGTATGTCAGACCACGGTTAATATTTTTCTACGATTAGTATAAGGAAAAGATACCTCTACATTGCATTTTGATCGTTTCAAATGTTTTGATTATTCGCGAGATCAAGAAACAATAAACAACAACGAAAGTATTGCGCGAAGATTTATTAATGTTTTTAGGGTAAGTATGCTTTAGAACCTTTTTGTTTGTTTGTTTTGTTTTTCTTATGATATCAATAGGGTTTCTGCGTCATTACTTTTCAACTAAAGAAATGAATATTATGGTTTTTAATCATGACACTCTGGGTTCGTACAGAGAAAGAAAGTTTTGAATTCACATTTTGACACTTTAACGACTTTCGTGTTTGGCTTTTATTTACATTGGGGTGTGGATTCCATGAACAGTTACAGCGATTTTGATCTTTTTGTTGTTTACCTGTACGCATAATTTTTTTTACTACTGCATATATACTGCATATAAGATTTATTATGAATATTTTGATGTGTTTCAGATCTTCTGATTAAAAAGTTTTTCTGTTCATAACTACAGTGTTGAACTAAATATGCTTTAGCCGGAATACCTAGAGATTTTTAATTAAGAGAGTGAAGAGTGTTTTTTTTTGTATTGACGTTAGATATTTTTAATCATGGGGAACCATTGCATTGCATCTTTTATTTTACAGAGTGAAAAATGTGAAAAGTGAAAAAAGTGGATGCACAGCGCGTATTTTTATTTTTGATGATTTAAAACCCGTGTTCTACACGCTGTTCTACACGGGATACTACATTCTAAACATTCTACATTCCAAACAATTGAGGAATTTTATCATACAGCACACTAAAATTAATTATACTAAACTATCCTCTCTGTTCAGCTCACATCGATTAAAACCTGTAAAAAATTTTTACACGGGTTACTAGTACAATTGTGAAAGTCAAACAGTTTCTTTTTTCAAATGATTTTGGTTTACTTCTATCAAATATCATTTTATTCTCCATGTGAACCATAAGTGATATTTTAGGAATTGTGCGCAGTACTACGCATGCGCGAACTTGTTTGATAGTATATGCAAAGAAGTAGCAGATCTTCAGAATTCCAGGAAAGGTCTATACACATCACAATACATACCAAACATTTGATATTTATACCAGTGGTTTGATATTTATACCAGTAAGATTGTAGGTAATGGGACTGTCTAGTTCAAAATGAAGATTGTACAGCATTTACGCATACCTGGCGTACATGTTGAAAACATGTATACACTTGCGAAATTTGCCACAAACTTAATTTGTAACAATGCTCCCTAAATGTTTCCACTAGGCATGTACAAACTTGGGTTCTATTGTATGGCCACTTGACAGGACTTGAAAAATTATCTAATGAAGACCTTGACGAGTTATGCCTAGTTATGGCATTATTTATATTAGTTATAGTTATTTAGCTCATATTAGCATTGTTTGCTGCGCATGCGCGATTTTGGGTTTTACTATATTAACACTTGACAGCCCTTACAAAACTACTTGATGAAGATGTTCATGTATTTTGCCAAATTATGACTAGTTTTGCTTGTATTAACAATCTCTTACTACGCATGCGCGAATTCCAGACGTATTACACAGCTAGCTGATAGCACTGGAAAAGTTAGTCGGCTCATTTCAACCCTAAAGGTTGAACATTTGCAGGGGCGGATCCAGGGTTAGGCAACTTAGGCAAATGCCTAACCCAAAATCAGTTAAATAATGTTTTTCATAAAATTGTATGAAAAAGGTATTGTATTACAATAATCAGAAAATAATCGAAAGTATTAAGAGATTCCCGCATCCAATCCGCCCGATCCTTTCTTTCCCAAAATAGGATTATTATTCTCCCGGCGAGGCGCGGCGCGCGCCATGATGTTAAAAATTAATGTTTTTTACAGCTTGAGTTTATAGGTAGTGATTCCTGCCCCGAAAACGACTTCTCATAGTCACATTGACAACACAGACTAGTGCCTAACGCTAACCTTAGGCGAAGAAAATTTGCCTAAGGAGCCCCGGGTTTACACACTTTAATGAATGAACTGGAAGAAAATTTGCCTAAGGAGCCATGGGTTTACACACTTTAAATGAATGAACCAGAAGAAAATTTGCCTAAGGTACAACCATGGGTTTACACACTTTATTGAATGAATGGTCACCAAATCTGCACAAAACGACCGTGGGGGACCTTCGAATTAGACCCAGTTCAACATGGATTCGCTAGAAAACATCGTTGCAGCTTTTGATAACAATAATGAAGTATTAATTAGGAAATTTTGAATTCACTTAATACATCAAAGTCTAGGAAAAGCATTTTTTTCGAGTTATGTCTCTTCTTTTGCTTTTGCAAAATGAAAACATTGTGGCTGCTTAAAGCAAGTGTTTTATTATTTTATGTAATATAAATGATTAGCATGGATTATTAGCATCATAATTCATTGATCATAAGTATGACGACAGTTAATTATTAGCTCAGCTATGTATAATAAGTTTGTTTGTGTCAACTGAACCGAAGCCTATTCTTTATTGATTAATGATGTATATAAATATTTTTGGTATTTGTTTCTGTTAACCGAAAATGCATCTGTAAATGCTATGGAGTTACGTTTGAATGACTGAGTTTATAATACACAAAGTCATTGTTATTTTTCTGAGTTGTTTTGCGTAGGCAGCTGCATGGTTTTTTTAGCACCAGTATCTCTACCTGGTAACTTATTTGTACAGTTCAGTATAATTTTTCTTGGTTCGAGATGACTGTCTGGTGTTGAATTTAAGAACTTTAAAAGGATCCTGTGTCCAAAATGATATGAACCAATATGATAGAGATCAAAAAACCTCTTGTTAGTAATTATATACTTACTTCAAGTTTCTGAGATATGTATTTAATTTTCGAAATCTTACATTCACTTTATGCAATGCATATTTTATGATGTATATAACAGTGGCGGATCTAGAGGTATGTCGAAATTTGTGTAGAGCATTAACATAATTTGTGAATTCAATTTATATTACCAATGGGATTATTTGAACGCTTTTGTTTTATGGTTAGATTGCTAACACTCTCCTACACAAATTTCGACATACCTCTAGATCCGCCACTGTATAATAAGATAGTATTATAGGTTAAACTTCTCATCGCAAGTTATCATTAATACTATATCTTTTTAATTTACTATAGAGAGAAAGGGCTTTCACTCTGAGTGAGTGATAAGAAAATGGAGTTATAATATATTGAGAGTTTATACACATAAAGAATAAAAATCTTATTCTTATACATAATTATACATCATAATTATGTATTGTATGATTTTATGATTTTTAAATCAAAATATCTGCCCAAGGAAACAGAATTTCCAAAAACTAAGACTTCTGAAACAACTTTGTGCATTCTATCATCCCTCGAAATATCATTTTGGATGCAGGAACACTTTAACATCTTTGGAGTTATTCTTTCATTTTACAACAAGATTCGCAAAAATGCGACTATATATTTCCCCAAAGTTGCAAACATTTTATTAATTATTGTGTGTACATTGATAACCATGAGAAAAATGTATCATTAAATAATTACAGTATAACTACCATCCACCTGATACTCAGATTGAATTTAATACCACAAAAAACTTACTTTGAACTTATTATGAAATGAAGTTGTTCACGGTCAAACGATAAGGTTTCTCTTAAAATTTTTTGCTGCGGAGTTAAAAAGTGACCGAGAAGTTACTATGGACACGTAGCTAAAAATTATAAGACCTAAATGCGACTAATATTTTCCCTTAAACAACTGCATATCAACAAACCCATCAATGTGTAAGACAATTTCATCATAATAAAATATGTATGATCTTTATTGTTGCAGAAGCTTGACAAGTTTCCTATTTGTAACTCAAATAAAACTATCTTACAACATCATACAATCAAATTTGTATACAGGTTTTCTGTACAAAAGAAGAAAAGGAAATTGTTAAACATAATTTTGATACTTTCGGAAGCAAATAACTATTAAAAGTAATCAAAATCTCTACTAACAAATATTACGTGTAACATTTCAAATTAGGACAGAATAGTTATTTTCAAAAAAAAGATGAGCTTAAAGTGACAATTTATAAAACCAAATTCAAGTATTCAGAATAAACATCTCTGTTCAAAAAAGTTTGTTCACATTCATTGTTTATTCTGTGGTAAAATGACCTTCATATATAAATCCCAAATGGAAAAAAAAACAAACTTTGGTAGTGAAACTACATATCCATAACCAAATCACTACATAGCTGAAAGTAGAAGTTCGTGTTCCGGCTTGATTTAATTTACAGACTGTCATTATTTGTATTGTGTTTTGAATTACGTTCGTTGTTCATACAGGAAAATTGACAGTATATACATATATTAAATTTTGCAAAATAAAATATGATATACAGTATCAAAACAGTATACGGGATCATGGAATTCATCCATAGTAAACTATGTTTCTGTTGTTGGATTAAATGACTATCCAGGGAAGCACACTCGACCAGATTCTTTCAAGTTATTATGTGTCTAAATCCTGTGTTTTAAAATATTATATGTAATTGGTTTTCTGAACTTCTTATTGCATATACAACATCATGTTTTTACTTGCTGTTTTTGTATGTACTTTTTGAATTAACAAACTGGTTGAACTGGTTGTTCTCCACATTAAAAGGGTTTCCTTCCATGGCTGGTACATCCAGTCGTGCTTTCTCAGTTCAGTTGGGCTATACATTCATTATATTAGGGTGTAAAAGAAAAATAAATCTTCAGCCTGGCTATTGATAATGAACTTTCACCTTTGCACTGAAACCACAGCTTCAATGGTTTGCTGTTCGAAGCAAATTAATTACCAATCATCATAACATTGTTATCAACAAAAACAAAACATCATTGATATATACATCAATTTTTTCTGGTTTTTACACGTTCATTCAAAAGTTTTTACAAAGCTTTTTAAGACAACACCGAACTAAAACGATTCATTTCCATCATTTAACGTTTCATCTATTGAATCATTTTAAGAGCTAGCAGAAAAAAAAGCAAAAATCTTCCACTGCTCCACTGACTGAAAAAAATAGCGTGCTGTAGACTAGCCTCTATTCTTATCTACTTTGGCTAGGCGAAAATTCAATACCGAACCGCGACTATAAAAGTGAACGGAGAAGGAGAAGGAGGAGAAGGAAAATGCCGGTTTTAACATATATTTCGCCCTATGGGGAAATATATAAAAACCTATGTTATGTCTTCTTTTGAAAAAGGTAATTACATAATGTTTTAGTTTGACTTCTTGTTTCCTATGCTACATTAAATTCTGGAAAAAATGTTGTAGCTCTTATTAAAGAGGAAACATAATTTATCTGTTGTTGTGTAGTTTTATATATAGGTTCTTGGACTTGTCACAGGGATTTCTGGAAACACCGTCTTTTACTATTATTGTGGTTGACATTAATTATTTAACCATGGATAATTTTTAGGGTAGGGTATACTATTTGATTTGATGAACGCCTAGTGCAGAAATCTGTTTTTATTTTGCTGCCGGATAATGATCAAGGAACTTGTCTCTAACTTTGATTTTGGTCATTTTACTCTATTTCTTAACATAATTTCTTTTCTTTTCTTTCTATCTGACCATCTTGACCAGTACATAGATGAAATATGTATTTATCTGAGTGCTCCAATCTATCATGGTATAGGTGATTGAAAATTTATTTATTTGATTCATTACAAGTATGTTTTCATTTGATGGATTCTTCCTGTTCATGTACAAGCAATCAAGAAAATGAAGAAGATAACAGATGAAGTAATTTATTGGTTATTTACTTAACCTCCAATCTGGCAGAAAATATTATTTTGGCCTACATAAAGTAGTTCAATACATTCCATTCATACTCAATTAGTTTTCTTTTGTTTATTTCCCTTATTCCATTAGTGCAACAATACAGGCTTGCATTATAACACTCCTTATGTTAGGACGAATGAATTCGAGTTAATATTTTTTGCATTTCGAAAAGTATGTATTAGATTGGGCGTAAACTGGCGTAAATTTCATCGATTGCGCCCTTATGTGTGTTTGGCAAAAAAAATATGCATATTTTATGATGTATATAACAGTGGCGGATCTAGAGGTATGTCGAAATTTGTGTAGAGCATTAACATAATTTGTGAATTCAATTTATATTACCAATGGGATTATTTGAACGCTTTTGTTTTATGGTTAGATTGCTAACACTCTCCTACACAAATTTCGACATACCTCTAGATCCGCCACTGTATAATAAGATAGTATTATAGGTTAAACTTCTCATCGCAAGTTATCATTAATACTATATCTTTTTAATTTACTATAGAGAGAAAGGGCTTTCACTCTGAGTGAGTGATAAGAAAATGGAGTTATAATATATTGAGAGTTTATACACATAAAGAATAAAAATCTTATTCTTATACATAATTATACATCATAATTATGTATTGTATGATTTTATGATTTTTAAATCAAAATATCTGCCCAAGGAAACAGAATTTCCAAAAACTAAGACTTCTGAAACAACTTTGTGCATTCTATCATCCCTCGAAATATCATTTTGGATGCAGGAACACTTTAACATCTTTGGAGTTATTCTTTCATTTTACAACAAGATTCGCAAAAATGCGACTATATATTTCCCCAAAGTTGCAAACATTTTATTAATTATTGTGTGTACATTGATAACCATGAGAAAAATGTATCATTAAATAATTACAGTATAACTACCATCCACCTGATACTCAGATTGAATTTAATACCACAAAAAACTTACTTTGAACTTATTATGAAATGAAGTTGTTCACGGTCAAACGATAAGGTTTCTCTTAAAATTTTTTGCTGCGGAGTTAAAAAGTGACCGAGAAGTTACTATGGACACGTAGCTAAAAATTATAAGACCTAAATGCGACTAATATTTTCCCTTAAACAACTGCATATCAACAAACCCATCAATGTGTAAGACAATTTCATCATAATAAAATATGTATGATCTTTATTGTTGCAGAAGCTTGACAAGTTTCCTATTTGTAACTCAAATAAAACTATCTTACAACATCATACAATCAAATTTGTATACAGGTTTTCTGTACAAAAGAAGAAAAGGAAATTGTTAAACATAATTTTGATACTTTCGGAAGCAAATAACTATTAAAAGTAATCAAAATCTCTACTAACAAATATTACGTGTAACATTTCAAATTAGGACAGAATAGTTATTTTCAAAAAAAAGATGAGCTTAAAGTGACAATTTATAAAACCAAATTCAAGTATTCAGAATAAACATCTCTGTTCAAAAAAGTTTGTTCACATTCATTGTTTATTCTGTGGTAAAATGACCTTCATATATAAATCCCAAATGGAAAAAAAAACAAACTTTGGTAGTGAAACTACATATCCATAACCAAATCACTACATAGCTGAAAGTAGAAGTTCGTGTTCCGGCTTGATTTAATTTACAGACTGTCATTATTTGTATTGTGTTTTGAATTACGTTCGTTGTTCATACAGGAAAATTGACAGTATATACATATATTAAATTTTGCAAAATAAAATATGATATACAGTATCAAAACAGTATACGGGATCATGGAATTCATCCATAGTAAACTATGTTTCTGTTGTTGGATTAAATGACTATCCAGGGAAGCACACTCGACCAGATTCTTTCAAGTTATTATGTGTCTAAATCCTGTGTTTTAAAATATTATATGTAATTGGTTTTCTGAACTTCTTATTGCATATACAACATCATGTTTTTACTTGCTGTTTTTGTATGTACTTTTTGAATTAACAAACTGGTTGAACTGGTTGTTCTCCACATTAAAAGGGTTTCCTTCCATGGCTGGTACATCCAGTCGTGCTTTCTCAGTTCAGTTGGGCTATACATTCATTATATTAGGGTGTAAAAGAAAAATAAATCTTCAGCCTGGCTATTGATAATGAACTTTCACCTTTGCACTGAAACCACAGCTTCAATGGTTTGCTGTTCGAAGCAAATTAATTACCAATCATCATAACATTGTTATCAACAAAAACAAAACATCATTGATATATACATCAATTTTTTCTGGTTTTTACACGTTCATTCAAAAGTTTTTACAAAGCTTTTTAAGACAACACCGAACTAAAACGATTCATTTCCATCATTTAACGTTTCATCTATTGAATCATTTTAAGAGCTAGCAGAAAAAAAAGCAAAAATCTTCCACTGCTCCACTGACTGAAAAAAATAGCGTGCTGTAGACTAGCCTCTATTCTTATCTACTTTGGCTAGGCGAAAATTCAATACCGAACCGCGACTATAAAAGTGAACGGAGAAGGAGAAGGAGGAGAAGGAAAATGCCGGTTTTAACATATATTTCGCCCTATGGGGAAATATATAAAAACCTATGTTATGTCTTCTTTTGAAAAAGGTAATTACATAATGTTTTAGTTTGACTTCTTGTTTCCTATGCTACATTAAATTCTGGAAAAAATGTTGTAGCTCTTATTAAAGAGGAAACATAATTTATCTGTTGTTGTGTAGTTTTATATATAGGTTCTTGGACTTGTCACAGGGATTTCTGGAAACACCGTCTTTTACTATTATTGTGGTTGACATTAATTATTTAACCATGGATAATTTTTAGGGTAGGGTATACTATTTGATTTGATGAACGCCTAGTGCAGAAATCTGTTTTTATTTTGCTGCCGGATAATGATCAAGGAACTTGTCTCTAACTTTGATTTTGGTCATTTTACTCTATTTCTTAACATAATTTCTTTTCTTTTCTTTCTATCTGACCATCTTGACCAGTACATAGATGAAATATGTATTTATCTGAGTGCTCCAATCTATCATGGTATAGGTGATTGAAAATTTATTTATTTGATTCATTACAAGTATGTTTTCATTTGATGGATTCTTCCTGTTCATGTACAAGCAATCAAGAAAATGAAGAAGATAACAGATGAAGTAATTTATTGGTTATTTACTTAACCTCCAATCTGGCAGAAAATATTATTTTGGCCTACATAAAGTAGTTCAATACATTCCATTCATACTCAATTAGTTTTCTTTTGTTTATTTCCCTTATTCCATTAGTGCAACAATACAGGCTTGCATTATAACACTCCTTATGTTAGGACGAATGAATTCGAGTTAATATTTTTTGCATTTCGAAAAGTATGTATTAGATTGGGCGTAAACTGGCGTAAATTTCATCGATTGCGCCCTTATGTGTGTTTGGCAAAAAAAATTTGCCTAACCCTTAAAAAATCCTAGATCCGCCCCTGATTTGTCGTTGGTTTACTACACTTGTCGGAGTTACTACAATTGTCGTTGAAAATTTGCTACATTTGTCGGAGTAACTATATTTGTCGGTGTAACAAGCAACAATCGAAAAAATATATATATGACCTATCTTGAAAACCTTTATGTTAGTGCTGCATTATTTCAAAATTTTATGTTGCTAATTTATCTAAGATTCTGGTAGTAATTTATATTACAGTCGACTCTCGATATCTCGAACTCTCAGGGAACCGGGAGAAAAATTCCAGATATCGAGAGTCGACTTTATATGGAATCAACCAAACAAACCAATATCAATTTAAAAACACACATATTAAAACTTATATTCATATTCTTTTGTATTCTTACGAAGCTTTCCGTAACATTGCTACATTATCAAGTCTTAACAGTATCATGAATATAACTGTGTACGAAAAGCTTCGTAAAAATATATAAAAAATAAATATAAGTTTTAATTGAAAATTGGATTACCATAAAACGAGTTTTTGTTAAAGTTTTAGTAGTTTTGTTGTGTTTTGCAGCCTATTGTAAAACGATCAAAATACAATACAATACAATGCAATAGCAACAACAAAAAAATTGAGGAAACTTGATGACCATGTAATTATGCCAATTTAACAAAGCTCATACAGTGTGTTTCAAAATGTCTTATCCGCCAACTTTCAAGGCGTATATCTCATTACATGTCTTATAAAATATTGGGAATTTTATATCACAAGAAAGAGCTTTTCATGCTCTATCCGTTAATATAAAATGTGTGCCAAAATATTTGTTCTTCGAAAAGATATTGAAGAAAACCTCAACGATTTGGTTCATTGAATTCTTAAAAGTCAATTAACTGACATGCTAATGACTTTTTAATGGTGTAAGTTTCTTTTGTTGTGCTGATGAAACCTTTAGAAAGTTTTAAGTATAGATTTGCGTATTACTTTCCCACAACAATTAATCGGACAAGTTGCAAATTAAAAATGTTTTTCTGTTAAAAGTATTGACACACGGGACATCAAAATAAAGTCATGCCGCATCTCTCAATACAGCAGCGAACGTTTTTAGTAGACACTTTTCAGAGGACACAAAATTATGATCAAGTTCTTCAAGAGTATCAAAGAAGATTTCCTGGGTCACCAGTGCCTCATAAAAAAACCATTTCCTGGAACGTTAAAAAGTTTTTGAGAACTGGGACTGTACGTAATTTACATAAAGAACGTTGTGGTAGAAGAAGAACTGGTAGGTCGGCAGGAAACATAAACGTGGTAAGAAATGTTCTTGCTAATAATCCAAATGCAACCACGCGGAACAATCCATCAGGATTACCATTTGCTACGTTTAACAGAATTACGCGACTTGATTTGCAATACCATCCTTTTAAAATTTTTGTACGGCATGAACTCAAACCTGGCGATTTTAGACGCCGTGTTCAGTTTTCACAGTGGTTTCAAAATGCAAACAGAAATCTTAGATTTATTTACAACCTTGTAATCGGGGACGAATGCTCATTTGGATTAAATGGTTCCGTTTCGACACAAAATGTAAGAATGTATGCACCGAAGGGTCAGCCGCCCCCCCCCCCCCCCCCCCCCCCCCCCCTTTAATTATGATAAAAGAAATGACCGGAGCAAAGTAAATGTATGGGCAGCACTGTGTGGAAATGGCTCAGTAATAGGGCCATACGTTTTTAATGGAAATGTTAACGGACGGACTTATTTAGAAATGATAAATAACTTCGCAATTCCGGAATTAAGTCAAATTTATAATGTAAATGTTGCAAATGGAAACCATGAAGTTTGGTGGGCGCAGGATGGAGCCACTCCCCATAGAACAAGGCAAGTCAGAGGAAGGCTTATACAGGTCTTCCGTAATCATGTTATTGGTCTTGGTCATGGTGTGGAGTGGCCTGCTCGCTCTCCTGATCTAACCCCATGTGACTTTTTTCTTTGGGGGTATATAAAACAGAAGGTTTTCACGTCACCTCCTCAAAATTTGCATGCCTTAACAAGAAAAATCACAGACGCTTTCAACGAACTGAAGCGAAATCCAGGTATGGTTAGAAATGCATTCCGTGAAATGCAGAGAAGATCACAACAAGGCCTGGCAAACCAAGGACATCATGTTGAAGGGCATTGATTCTCTTTTTCTTTATCCTTGTGTTGTTTTTTTAAGTTGTTGCTTTTTTATCTAGCGTTTACATAGACCCTTAGATATTTTTTTTATTGTGTGATGATTTTTAACTTTTTTATTGTGTTTACAAATGGCCTTCATTGTAAATTGAATTAATTGACTTTTAAAAATTCAATGAACCAAACCGTTGAGTTTTTCTTCAATATCTTTTCGAAGAACAAATATTTTGGCACACATTTTATATTAACGGATAGAGCATGAAAAGCTCTTTCTTGTGATATAAAATTCCCAATATTTTATAAGACATGTAATGAGATATACGCCTTGAAAGTTGGCGGATAAGACATTTTGAAACACACTGTATGATCTGTGTAATCAGCTAAGTGATCTCATCTATGTCTAAGAATTTTTGTGACTTTTCTGTCAGTGAAACATTGAAACATAAGAAATTGAATGGCCAACCTTAGCATGATACCGACATAATGTCATAAAGACCAATATTAGTACTAATTCAATAAAATGAGATACTTAAGAACAAATTTTGGACATAAAAAAAAGTAATTAAATGGTCCCATGTGTTTTGCTCTGAAAATTTTGTAAAGTTTTCAATATTAATAGTATGGAAAAGCAATACACGTAACTGTATGACAAAGTATAAAACAGATAAATGGATAAATACATCGAACATCTAGTGGAAATTGTTACTATGTCATTGTTACTCTTCAAGGAAAGTCGTTGATGAGAATGTGGAATGTAATGTTGCAACTTATCTGTGTGGTGTTTGTTGAAATTTATTGCATCACTTCACAACCTGTGGACAGTTTTCTTGGGTATGATGATGTAAGGATTGGATATGACACAAACTGTTACTTATACTGGGAAGGTTATATTGCCAATCGAAGGAATGCAGAGTTTAAATGTGGTAGCGGAAGAGGAGATAGGATGAAGATTTTGAAAGATGGTGATGGGTATGTTCACTTGATAATTTAAATTATAGACGACTTTTTAATGTTAAAGTTTTTTTGTTATGAGATATTTCAAAAATTCTTTTTGCGCTGTGTCAAGCTTAAAAAGCACTTTTTCATGATATAAAAAATTTGGAAGAATAATGAAAATGAAAGAAGAAAAACGAAGATGAAAAAAACAAGCTTTTTGTAGAAAAGAGCAAAACAGCTCAATTTTTTGTGAGACAAACTTCAATCTTTGATCGTTCAAAAGGCGAAATAATTTTTTAAAAAAGTAAAATAGATCCCTTTAAAGTCACTTAGGTCGCATATTTTAACATATTCACTCTGTTATGATTTCATTAATTTTCCGGGGGTAAGAAATGATCTTTCCACTAAACGGCTCTATTCAACAGAATAATTACACAATTAAACTTCCCGTGCATAAGTCATAAATTTTTAGATTTCCCAAAGGGATACTTTTACAGTACACCGTATCGAGACAATGAATGCAATAACATACAGTGTGTTTCGTAATGTTGGAAATGGAAATTTTAAAGCTGTTTTTTTAAATGAATATACCGAATTTCGAAATAATTTTCACACCGTTGGAAAGCCATTATGAAGTTCTTTCGGATAGTATGTTTTTTTGAAAAATGATAAAGTGGTTTTTGAAAAAATAAGGAAAATGTCTTGGAAAAATGTAACTAAATTTTTAATGGTCGATTAAGACATTACGAAACACACTGTACAAAGTTAAATGCTCACGTAGTCATTATATCTAACGTATTCCCATCATATTGAATGTTAATTACCTTCGCAGTTGCAAAATCTATCACCCCCAGTTTTCATCAAATCCCTACAAGTTGGTAAACACAAGAAACATGCGAAATATCTCATAACCTTCAAATTTGCCAAGCATTTATAAAAACTGTGCAAGTTCATTTGAAACGTACTTTAAAATCATTAATTTACTTACAGTCAACTCTGACGAAAAACGAGGGTTCGTGACCTGTACACTGAAAACAAAGTTTTAAAATGTTTTAAAAAGCAAGTAAAAATTACATTGCATTAGTTCTTTCATTTTGTCATTGTGTTCTTTTCCATCTTAACTACTCGAAATTAAGTTGGTGATTTTCATATTAATCAAATACATTTATGACATGTCAAGGCGCCGTAGTGTAGTGGTTATCAATCTCAGAATTCATGCGACAGGTCAGGGTTCGATTCCTGCTGGTGACCTTTCATTTGTTGTCATTACATTTCGTTGTCAATTTGACCGTGCTACAACGTCAATGAAACGTTGTTTTTGGTCTTTTGACCCTTGCACAACGTTCCTACAACATCATTTATAGGTTTTCTTAATCGTCGTTTTGACGTCAAAGTCTGACGTTGTTTTGCTGTTTCCATTTTGACCATTAAACGTCGAAACAACGTTGAAACAGCGTCTTTGTGTTTACTGGGAATTATAGGCACCTCCAAGACATAAGCCTAGTTTGTGATGTTTCATAAAAGACATTATTTCTATGTATCATGATGTTATCTGCTTAATGACATATCTTTATGACGCATTAGTAACTTCCACTATTGCCATTCAAGAAAACGAGGTTTGACTTACATAGAAAATGAAAAATCTATAAGAAAATGTGTCTTTTTCAGATATCGCATTAGATCAAACGAAAATTTATGGCTGGATTGGAATGGTGACGAAAGTGACACAAAAAATGCAGAATTTCGTCGCAATTTTGGAAACGGGAGCACGTTTTGGATTATTCCACAAAAGAATGGATTGTACGCGATCGGGTTTGATAATTGTCCACTCTTCTGGAGAGGGGATATGGGAAACACCAAGAATGCTGAATTTAGGTGTGGTCGAAATGTGTCTGATACGTTCTGGATAAGAGGTATGACTTCAAAGCATGTTGATGAACATACGGTATTCAAATATTTTATCACAACATAATTGTTATAATAATAGATACGAATTGAATGACCAACTAAAACAAATCTATCTTCAGATCTATAAATAACTATAAATAGATATTTCGTATGACTGCAATCATTCACAATAATATAATTGAAAAACTCTTTAAAAGCCCTTTTCCCCCAGAATTCAATAATGTTACTTCTGATGTGCATGCACGCTACTTAACCTGGTTTAAGATGTCCCCTTTTTTATAAGGAAAATTTTTATAAGGAACTCAAGGCTGAAAAAGGGTTAATAAAATAAGGTACTGCTAAGGAATTGGTAAGGCTGAAATTGAGAGAAAAAACTTGAATAATTCAAGAAACAGTAATAGTTTTTTTAAATAAACGGATCCAATAAATTACAAACTATAACGTAGCATATAGATTATTATTTCTACTCTGATAGTGCTCGACAGTCAGAAGCAATCTTACTTATAAAAGGATGAAAAAAAGAAAACTATTTTTCGTTAGTAACCGAGAGTTTTTAGTCCTTGGCCTTCCAACCCAGGAAAGGTTGGTTCTTCTGCCCGCTGACTTGCAACTAGTAGTTGACTTACCGCTAGAGTTACGTATAGCATTGCTCTAACTTGCTCGAAGGCCAGTATGCAGTCAGTCGATGGCTCCTAATGGGCTGATACGCTTTTTTTAAGGCGCATCGGAGTGGAGTATTGACATACGACGCGACTGAGACTCGAACACGGGTCGCAGCGGTCGCACTCAAAGGTACTAACCACTACACCATCGCTGCATGTTTAAGATGTTTAAGATGTTAGAACTTTAAGTTTCTTCCTTCACGGATACATACATACAAAAGTGAGAAAAGAGAAATTTAGAATAAAAATAATAAGGAACTCATTAAGAAAATGGATTTAGATAAGTGTTACCATTAAATGTTATATGAAACTCGACTTGGTAAGTGATCGAGTGGTATTGTGCTAGTTAAGCAAGTTTTAGATGTTTAAGAAGGACTTCCATGGAGTGATGCTGGAAGACTTTCAGCTCTCAATACCATATTCTTACATATTTGCCTGAGAAAAATTATGGTTTAACTTATAATGACTGAAGTAAATTATATTAGCGTGCAATTTTGATTTAAGTTTTAAATGCAAGTTCAAATGAAGTGGAGCAGTTTCTTGGATATGATGATTTGAAGATTGGATATGGCGAAAATTGTTTCTTGTACTTAAACAGTTATATCAATGATTTCACGAATGCTGAATTTCGATGTGGTGATGGAGAAGGAGATCAAATGAGAATATTGCAGTTTGATAACGGGTAAGAAAATGTCAACTGTTTCTATGGGAGGGGAAAGTGTCTGGAATCTATATTAGGGAGGTCTATCAGCTGCGAATACAGCGGTAAGAATAGCGGTAGGAAAAACGGTATGTTCAAGAGCAAAAGCAGGCAAAGAAATGATGGATGTATAGCGTATTATTCCGATAACTACTAACTAATCACACAATTTTGATACTCTTGCATTTCTCAGTATTTCTTCATACAAAAGATGTTGTAGGTTGTCTTTATTGACTTTCATTGTGGTTATGCCTGCAATAATTTGCAATTAAACCATCTGACACTGGTGCTTTTCGTGAACAGAAAGGTGTTTTCCATAATACAAAAATTTGAACAAATAGAGATTAGTTATATCCCACTCGATACGATAACTTTGCGCTGCAATTGGAAAGGTACATTGTGTGCGGATATCATTAATCAATATATCAATACAGCACATTGGTTTCAGTTACTGAGCAAATAGCACCAGTACTTTGTTGTTTTAGAAACAAAAAGTATTAAAAATAATTTCTTCTGTTATGAAGTATTTTCAACGCCAAAATTGTTTTTATTTCACTGTTTGAATTGAATCGAAGTTCAAGCCATCCAGTGAAATTTCAAGAAGTAAAACATTTGCTCATTGGTGGTTCTTTTCGCTAAATCGTAAATCGCTAGGCGAGCATAGCAGGTGTGGATTTGTAACCATTGAGCCACTGTACACATTAATTTAATTCAATTCATTCAAGGGTTTATTTAACATGGTGTGGTAACTAAATTTTATCCAATCTCTATATGTACCAGAATTTTTAAAGCTGTTTTGTACACACATCATAAATTCTATGTTTTTAAGTATGAGTTTTTATAAGTCTTAGTTACTCTTCAATGAGTGATTTGATTTACAACAACCCAATCTGATGTTTCAGAGGAGTTAGGGTGTATTAATCTGATAATGAAGAGTTGATTTATAATCGTAGAAGTGATTTTAAATCCAGATGATTCGATGATTAGACTTGATAAAAACTTATCGAAATGAGTCGGCTTTTTAGGGCTAATGTAACTGAAGTCGCAGTGCTTGGATCATCAATCATGTTTGATTTTATGGGCATGTTACTGATACCATTCATTAAAATGGGCAAAGATAATTACCCCATTTATGTTATCTATTTTGATTATGATTACTATCGATTGTGAAGGCATCTGCCATCTGCTCTGGAGTTGTGCGTAAGATAACATCTTTTAAGTAACAGTTCGCTTGTGGAGCGATGCCTAACTTGGCAACTGTGTGAAGCGTCCGCTTACGAAGCTAAATAACCATTTCTCACTATAAATCTATGATGAACAAAAACTCTTGAATTACCAGATATCGCATTGGATCAAATTATGACTTCTGGCTGTATTCGAATGGCCAATTTCGACGGAACGTTGGGAGAGGAAACAAATTATGGATTAGAAGACAGACTAATGGTTTGTACGCAATTGGATTTGATGACTGTTCAATGTCCATAGAATATGCTGATGGAAACGTCCAGAATGCTGACTTTAGGTGTAATCAAAATGTGTCTCAAACGTTTTGGATCAAAGGTGAACTTTTGCGATATTTTATGTAATATCCTCAATTCATGAAGTATGATCAATTTGGTGCAGCATTTCAAATCTAATTTGAAATGTTTACGACATGCACCAGTCATTTCACGTTTTTAAGATACTAAAGCAGGATTTCCACTTATGTATTTTGATACTCGTATCAGCACGTATCATTTTGAGTTCATTGATTGGTTCTCAAGATAATTATTTATAATTATTTATAATTATTCTTTTGTTTAAAGACGTTTTGGTACACTTATTGAATTGAAAAAGTTAAATTCATTTTAACTTTTGACGTATCATACCAAAACGTATCAAGATCAATCTATCTGGCCAATCGGATGTTAAATTTTTATACGATACACGTGGAAGTCCCGCTTAATAACATAAAAAAATTTATCTCATTTTTAGCCATATAATATTTCTTATCATGAGCTTACAATTCAAATAAAACCTAGAGACCTGTTCGTTTGAACAATTTCCGCATCAATCCTGCAGTAAATCGCTTGAGCCTAAATTTCAAGATATATGAATGATTTTGAAAGATGGAATTGGAAAGCAAGCATATTGGGTGACGCGTTACTTCCAATAACATTACAAATTCGAATTGAATATAACTAAAATCCTGTATTCAATATTTGTAAGAGAATAAGTTTTATTCAAAAGAGAATAAGTAGGAAATACCAATACCGAGCTGCCTTTTCAACCGGAGCAGTAAGAATAGTGTTATTATAAGAGTTCTTTAATTTGTAATCACATTTAATTCGCTGCTACCGTAATAAACTAATCAATATGTGAAAATACTAGATTATGATCTGTACTATACAATTTTATTTTATTTTGATATTCACCTGACCAAATAGTCGAAAAAGTCCTGCTTTGCTGGATTAACTGCATTGGCAATTTAAAAAAAAACTAAAAAGCGACTGTGATGAATATTTTGTGATGGTTGCTTTAGTAAATGAATCTGTTTTGCTTTATTAGAATGATTTTGCTGTACCTTTCTTTCAGTTTCAGCGATTGCTTCGCCACCATTAGAAAGATTTATTGGATATGATCATGTAAAGATTAGATTCGATAAATCCTGTGTTTTAGACTGGCATAATGCTAATAATCATGGTGATAATCGCAGGAATGCTGTGTTTAATTGTGATGATAGGAAGCAGAAACCAATGAAAATCTGGAAAGATGGTAATGGGTACGCTAGACTATGTTTATATTTGAACTGTAAAGTAGTGAGAAGTGAGAAATTTTTAAAAATTATTAAAGAATTGCTAAAAATTAGATATTTTGTCGAGCTCACATGTAGCGAAATTTTTCAAAACCATGGCAAATTCTTTATTAGTTGAAGGCTTCCTTATAGATAAAGAAAATTTCAGTCAACGTTGTTCTAAATATTTTTTTCTAAAATAACAAACTCTAAAATAACAAACTCTACAAACTAACAAAAAATATCTTATTTCCAGATATCGCATTGAATCTATGAGTAACTTTTGGCTGTATTGGAATGGACAAGCAGGGTACATCAAAAATGGCGAATTCCGAAATAATGGCCAAGGAGATATTTTCAACATCGTTCCACTTACAGATGGTTTTTATGCAATTGGTTTTGATGACTGCCCACTCTTTTGGAAAGGGGACGGAAAAATCAAGAATGCACAATTTGAGTGCGTTGTAGACCCTCCACACATATTTTGGATTAAAGGTATGATTTAATGAGAAATTAAAATCGATGAGAATAACGAAAACTGTACTATATTAATTACAAAACGTTTCGTCAAACAAAATTTAAGAAAAAACTGCTGTAAAATCGTTTTTCGTAACCATATACAAATATGGAAATGTCATTTGTGCTCAAGCGACACTTCGCTAACGACTTTTCAAATCAATTTTTCCAAATATAACTAATCAAAATAAAACTAAGGGATCATATTTATAACAATATTTGTTGATACCAACTATCGACAATTCTTACAAACATGGTCAGTTCCACCCTTGAACTTGAAACGTATTTTTTACAATTTCTTCAGCAACTGTGGATTAGTAATTCCTATGGCGTACGGCTGCTCCCACCTGAGTTATGATGTCAGTCCAATTGTATATAGATACTCACTATGAGCTTTAATAAAACTTACTGTTACACTAGGAACCATTCTACCTTCCTGTTTCCGGAATTTCAATGTGCAAATAGAAGCCCATTAAATTAAAATTCATGGTTTTAAAAACTACTACCAGGGGCGGATCCAGGGTTAGGCAATTTAGGCAGATCAGTTAAATAATTTTTTTCATACAATAACCAGAACAGAATCTAAAATATCAAGAGATTCCCCCACATCCGATCCTATCGCAACTGATATTGCGGCGGAAGGTGCGCGCCATGATGTTAAAAAGGACACTTTTTATCGAATTATGTAAACATTTTTGCTATCAGTTTAACCAAAAATACATACTGTAAATGTTATGAAATTACATTTGTATTGAATAAAATTTATTGAATGGAAGATTTAGAGCTAAAACATATACAAAAGTCAGGTAACAATTGTGTACAACCGTGTAACGTCAACACGAAAAGTTGGAGGATGATGAAGATGATGAAGAAAACTGACATTCGCCTATCTCGTGAAACTACTATGCCTCCTCGCTCGCTTACGCTCGCTGCAGGGGCAATTATTCTGAGTTAGTATCTACACTATTTTTATGGAAAGGCTTTGCATATCCATGGGGGTTTTTTTAGCAAAAATATATCTTTGGTAACTATTTGTATATACAGTTCAGCATAGTTTTTCTTGGTTCAAATGACTCTCTTTGAATTTAAGAATTTAAGGCTCCATTGTCCAAAATGATATGAACAATTATGATAGAGCTCAAAAAGTTGTTTAGCAAGCCTCTTGTTAATTTCATAACTTACTTTCAGTTTTTAAGATATGTATTTCATTTTTAAAATCTTACATTGACTTTAATGCAATGCATGTTTATGATGTAATAAGATAGTGTAGCTAAAACTTCTCATCGCAAGTTATGATTAATGCTATATCTTTCTAATTTACTATAGAGAGTAAGGTCTTTCACTCTGAGTGAGTGATAGGAGAATGAAGTTATAGTACCGGGTGGGCCAAAAGAAACGCCCCTAATATTTCGACAACAATAACTTTTTAAACTTTTTTAGACCGTAAAATTGAATATGTTTTGTAACTTGTTGGAAGATTTCAAGTCAAAACATTGAAAATTTTTAAAAATATGAATATTTTGTTAAAACCTCCGAAAACAGGTCTGTACGAAAAGGTGATACTGACGTCAAAAAGGAGACAAGTCAATTTTAGCTAAAATTGTCATTTTAATACCTGATCTATAATTCAATATTAATTACAATACAATTCTTAACCGAAGAGTATCTTGATACATTGCCCTTGTTTCTCTTCAACAGCTTTCATTCTTGGAACAAACTGCTTTATAGCTTTCCTTATTGGCACCAGATTATGTGCACATGCATTCCAAACAGATTTGATCTTTTTCCTTAGTTCATCTTCTGACTGAAAAGGTTTTCCAAATCTTCCTTCATAAACTTTTAACTTAACAAAGTCCCAAAAAAATAATCCAATGGGTTCACATCAGGTGAAGATGGAGGCCATTCGTCAGCACGGATGAAACGACGTTTCAGCTTTGTCTCCAGAAATTCTTGCACTAAATAGGATCGATGAGAAGGTGCTCCATCTTGGGCAAATATCCAGTCATCTCGTTTAACAAGTTTTTCAATTGCAGGAATCAACTCTTTACGCAAGTGTCGACAATAGTTTTCTTTGTTAACTTTGATGCCGTTGGAATTAACAAAAAACGGTATAGTTACCCCATACCAGGAAATTGCAGCAGACACCATGACTTTTTTAGACATCTTGTTAGTCGAACTTTTCATCGAGAATGTCTGATTTTTTCCCTTTGCCATATACGCGGTCGTTTTGAAGATTGAGAAGAACCTGCAAAGTGAAGTCCTTTTCATCTTGCCAAACTGTTTTCTCAATCATTCGGGTGTTACGTTCAAACCGTTCTCTTAGTGTGCCAGCGCGACTTTCTCTTCTTTGCCGAGTACCTTCACTCATTTGCGGTGTTTTCAAACCCTTAAATGCTTTGAGATTTCTTCTTTTCACCATTCTCCTGATGGATGACCGACTTATCTGTTTGTTCAGCAATTTGTCTTGGTGCTAAATGCGTGTGGGGTTTCTCTTCCTGGGAACAAATCAACTCTTCAATTAGGTCCATGTTTTATTCTGTGGTTGCGGTTACCGGAAGCCCTGAGCCAGGCCGTCTTTCCATTGAACCCGTCTCTTTGAACTTCTTTATAAGCCGTTTAACAGAGGAATAATCCCACTTTTTTGAAGAATGGTTTTTCCAAATTTTGTAGGCTGACCAGCTTTTTTCTTCTTAATCATTTTGAATGATGATTTTGTCTTCTTTTGAAAGAACCAAAACCGTTTCAAAATACGGATCTGGAACCAACCGTTACCTTTGCAATACAACATACTCAAAGAAGACTTTGCATTGCAAAAGAAACTTGTGCTGTATGGTTATAAGTATAAACAAAATAGAAAGCTCTTTAGAATAGAGGGTGTATATAACATTTCCGACGTCAGTTTTTTTATGATTTTCGTACAATCAAAATTTGCAGTGGTCCACGAAAATATCTGTGACCTAACAAGATTTTCACAATTTGACATAAAATTTCCTTTAACTGTCATAAATTACCTGTCAGTTTCAGTATAGAGGAAAATGAGATTTGATTTTTTTCTTTTCAGTAGGGAATTCTTATTTTTAATTTTAGGGGCGTTTTTTTGGCCCACCCGGTATATTCAGAGTTTACACACAACAACAAAGTAATAAATCTTATGATGAATTTTAAATCAAAATATCTGCCCAAAGAAACGGATTAATACAAACACTAAGACTTCTGAAATAACTTTGAAATATCATTATTTTGGATGTAGGAACACTTTAACATCTTTGGAGTTATTCTTTCATTTTACATAAAACATTATGTGTTGTTTTGAAAAAGGTAAAGATACTTTTTTCATTATAAAAACATTTTAGGTGGACTTCTTGTTTCCTATGCTACAGTAGATTCTAGAAAAGTGTTGCAGCTGCTATTTAAGAGGAAGATATACATAATTTAACTGTCGTGGTGTGGTGTTATATGTGTTCTTGGACTTGCCTCAGGGATTTCTAGAAACGCTATCTTATGCTATCCTGATTGTGGCTCCCCTTATGTTGAAATTAATTATTCAAACATGGATCATTCCTAGGATAACATGGTATACTATTTGATTCTATGAATGCCTAGTGCAGAAACCTGTTTGGCTTACATATTTTGTTGCCTGATAATAATCAAGGAGTTTGTCTCTAACTTTGATTTGGGTCATTATACTCGATTTCTATCGTGGCCCATATATGACATACACGGAAATCTTTTAAATTGAGCTGGCATTTTTATATAACTGTCGATTCGACACTTAATAACTGTCGATTCGACACTTATATTTTTCATAACTGTCGATTCGACACTTATACCATTCATAACTGTCGATTCGACACTTATACCATTCATAACTGTCGATTCGACACTTATATTTTTCATAACTGTCGATTCGACACTTATACCATTCATATAACTGTCGATTCGACACTTAACCATTCATAACTGTCGATTCGACACTTATACCATTCATAACTGTCGATTCGACACTTATACCATTCATAACTGTCGATTCGACATTTATGAACAACAATTTGAACCACGTGGTATCGTGCTATCTGCTGCAATATGGCGGGTGTTAGTAGCGACAGTACAGATAAGGTGAGGCAAAAACGATCCATTTTCCTTTTCATTTAATTTTATTTGTTCTTTAAAGCAACTAAGAAGTTATAGTTTTAAATGTTATTGTTTTTTTATTAATTTTGGAAGGTTATATATTTAGTTTTTTGTTGTAGGTTTGTAATTTTCTCCTTGACAGAAAAGTAGATGCCACAGTCGTGGAAGAGTTTAGGAGACAAAAGGTATAGCTATACGTTTGAATTCAAACAAACTTTAATTGCTTCCAAGCGACAATAAGAGTCGCTCCTAAATTTTCATAATTTGAGCATGCTGTCTTATGTTTGTGTGGAAAAAGGGGGATGTTTCAAACATGAAGGTTGTTGTTGTTGTTTGTGTGTGATATTATATGATGGGTATTTACATGAATGTACAAGATGAAATTATGTACTAGGTGCATTTTTCTTTTGGTAATATTTGTATTGCATATATGTGTGTTTTGCTTTTTAAAAATCCAAAAACATTTTTCATATTTCATTTCAAATCAACATATTTCAGCATAAAACCTTCATCAATCAAGTTTCTTTTTAAGTTACATATTTTCAATAATGTAAAGTCAATTTAGAATCATGTGCAAGTCTTTGTTAGTGATTAGTATATAATCAAAAATAGGTGAAAAGGCAAAAGTAGACAAAGTTTTCATTTCTTTTTAGATGGATGAGTTAGCAATATGTCATTGCACTGAAAAAGATTTGAGTGACCTTGGACTGCATGAAAGAGGGCATATTATAAGTCTTAAAGCCTACCGTTTATCGCAAAATGATCCAACAAGCTCTGAGGAAAAATCTTTAAAGGAGTTTTTGAAAGAATCCGGCAAAGAAAGAACTTTGGGATTCAATGAGAATAAAAAAAGAAAAACACTCAAAGATGTTACTTTATCAATTGGATGGATGCATTATGATGAAAAAAAGAAAAGATTCATACCTGTTAGATTGCAAAAAGGTGGTGGCACACGTAAACTTTCACTACCCAAGATCACTACTGGTGATGAAATTATTGAATATGGAAAAATCCTTTTTTATGGTGGTGGAAAATCTATATTTGGTTCAATCTCACAAATGTCTTTGAATCTAGGAAATTATAGAGGCGATGTTATTAACCTTGAAGGTTTCTACCTTGGTGAGTATATTCAAAAGAACAGACTGTGCAAACCACGGCTTTATCTTTTGTCGAAACAAAAGTCATGGAAGGATATAATGAATTCACGACTAGAAGACTACCTTGATGATTATGATGATGATGTTGATTTTGTTGAAAGCTTAAAGAATAACAAACAAACAGGTACATAAATACAAAGTCATTTTAGCTAATATTATCAGTACATTCGTGATTGAATGTTTTGATGTTTATGAAGAAACTTGTTCTGTATTTATATTGTTTAGAGTCTATCATATCTACTCCGAAATTGCAGTTAATTGGATCATCAAGTGATCGTGAATTGCTTAGGCAGGAAATTGATGAAGCATTTCAAGAATCCCTCAATGCTGATCAAAGAAAAGATAAAGACAAACAAGAACAGGAGGCTGAAGAAAATCGGCTGATTGATTTAATGGAATGTAGGAAAAATCGAGTCCAACCTGAACCTGACTTAAGTGAGTCACATGTGACAGTTAGTGTCAGACACCTTCATATTGGAAATAAAGTTAGATTATTTAAGGCTACATCCCTTTTCCATTGTGTGTATGACTGGATTGGGAGCTTATCTCCTAGACCAGAGCATTTTGAACTTCGTGATTATAGAGGTCACTTGCTATCTCCGGATTCCGTGGTTTACTCTGGATCATTTAACATGGTTGAGACTGACCTTCCTGTACTCTTGTCACCGTCAGGAACCATTTCATTTAAAGGCTTTGGTACTTTAGAGAATATTCCTGAAGAAACGAGTGAATTAAACAAATCCTATATTCAAGTTTGCAGTTCGTTGGAAAAAGAAAGTAGCCCGAAAGTTATACATCATGAACCAGATGAGGATTACGGATTGCTGCAAGAACTTAGAGAAAGTGCAAAAGAAAAATTGAACCCTAATGAGCTGTTCGCAGAAGTTCGGAGAGAAGAAATTTATGAAGACATGATGGCACTATATGGTAAGCGAATTACCTCGTCCCATGTTTTACACATAACATTTGTTGGTGAGCATGCATATGGTGATGGAGTTCTACGTGATGCATATTCAGCTTACTTTGAAGCTGTGTATACAAGGATGGAAGGTTTTGCTTCAAAAGTGCCTAATCGTTTTGAAGATGAGGAATTGACAATCTTGGGTAAAATAATTACCCACGCATTTGTTTTATGTAATATTTTCCCTCTTGGTTTGTGCAAAGCCTCATTAAAAAAAATTCTATTGGGTGATGTTTGCAAAGAAGAGTTACTAGCTTCATTCATGGACTTTATTGCTCCTCGTGAAGTTGACATTGTAGAACAATTTCAAAAGGGCTTGCTAAAGGATGCCCAGCCCATTGTTGATATACTGAGTGACTATCAAATCTTCAATCAACTAACACAAGAAAATATCATGTCACTTCTACAAAAGGCTGCAACAAAAGCACTTGTTCATCAACCTTATTTTTATATGAAAACCTTAGTGGAAGGAATGGGCTGTTTTTGGAATAAAGTGTCCGCTGAAATGCTGGAGTCAATTTACTCGTGTGCTATTCCTAATGCTGATTCAGTTATCGAAAACATCATCACCAATGAGCTATGCCCTCAAGATCAAAAAGTAACCACCTGGACACATCGATTTATTCGCAGTTGCTCAAAACCGCAGTTACTTAAGTTCATTCGATTCGTGACTGGCTCAACTAATTTTCCTCCTCAAACGAAAATTAAAATGGAATTTGTCGATCAGGTATCAACCCACTTGATGCCGTACGCAAAGACTTGCTTTAAAATCCTCATACTGCCCAGACAGTACGCTTCATTTACAGAGCTGACGGATAATTTGAATTTTCATATTAACCACCCAAGTAGTTGGGCTGTTTATGACATATGATTTCTTCTTCTGTTTACCTACTTGTAACAGTTTCAGGTAGTTTGTTTGGATTTTTGACTTGTTTGTTTTTTGTTTCAAAAATTTTTGTGTTGAAGTTTTGAAGCCATTTCTTTTTATTCCAAACTTTTGATTCTGCCATTTGATATTTCTTTTATACTGATGTTGATAGGCTTTTATTTTGTATATGAATTGAAGGAGGAAAGTATTTGTTCATAGATCTAACTCTGTTAGTATCTAACGGTTTTTGTTACATTTTTGTAATTTATCCTGTGCGTTGGAGCACTTACATTTAGAAAATTGTTCTCGGATACATCAGGAATTTCAGTTGTCTAATAAAGCCTCATTCACTCGTTGTTTTATTGATTCATTGTTCATTATGTTCATTATAATATTCGCAAAAAAACAGAAAAAAACTATGTTCTCGAGTATTTAGTACAAGATCTATCACCCCAAAAGAATTCGCAAGCATCAATGTTTAGAGAGTAATTGAAAAGGTTAAAGTCAAAGTTCTTACCTAAAGTGTACAAATTTTCGGGTGGAGAAATTTTCGCGCATTTTTACCGGTTATGCTCGAATTCCCGAAATTAAGTCCTTGTGAAATTTTTGGAAAGCCTTAATTCGCATAAATAAATTTTTCTAACTTTTTAGTAAAATTCGTAAAAACTCGTAAAATTTCTATTCCTTTTAAGTTTTCGTGGGAGACTAAGGGGCTGTTTACATGGATAAATTCGTACCGGTATGAGTTCATGTCGGTACGAAACTCGTACCTGTGTCTGGTCAAGCTTCTTGTCGTGTTTACATTATATCAGGCGAAATGAAACTCATGCTCGTACCGGCACGAAATCTCATACCTGTCTGTCAGACAGGTATGAGATTTCGTGCCGGTACGAGCAACCATTTTTAAATAACATAACAGTGGCTTTCGGGCCGTCTAAGATCATACCGGCACGAAACACTTCATGTAAACAGAAGCCATTTTCGTACCGGTATGAAATTTCATGCCGGTATGAGTTCATTTCGGGTTTCATGTAAACAGCCCCTAAATTCGTGAAAAAAAAATCCCCGCGAATTGCAAATTTTTTGAGCTCGCGAAAATTTGTAAAGGTATTTAATTTGAAAACAACAACCTAATTAAATATTCTCGCAAAATATTAATTTCGTGATTTTTTTGAATGTCGCTAAAATCAAATCTTCGCGAAGTAGTTTGTCCAAAGATTAGATGTCCAAAGCATTAATTTCAGCGAATTGGGCCGAAATGAGCATAAATGAACTTAAGGGAAGCGAATAAAAAAATGGAACGTTTTTAGCGAAACATCTTATTTCCGTCAATTATACATCAATTTCGTCAAGAAGCACTTCAAATAGTTCTTCTGCGTTTTTCAACTTAATTGGGAACGGCATACCGTGCACATCCATAACTATTTTCGTAAAATGAAAAAATTCTTTCGGGCACCCAAAGTTCCTGGTCTCCGTGCAATGTTCTCGTGCTATCTTCAAATCACCTTGTTTCAATGGAAAATGGCAATGCATCCCTCCCGATAAATTTGGTAATTGATATAAAACATCGGGTCGCCCCCCCGGACATTCACTAGTATGGACTTGCCTAATCCTGTGACTATTCCATAATTTTTTTGTTTCATCAAGTTCTGTTTGTAGAATGGGTAAAAAGCAGAATCTGAAACAATGCAAATGTTGTTCAATACTTGGGTCAAATTTGGTTCTTTCTTCAATGTCCTTGCAGAAATTTATCCACCAGTTCATTCTGCTACGTCGAAAAAAGGACCACCAGGCTTCGATACGCTGATTACTTGTTGACTTTCCGTATTTGAAACTTTTCATTGCCGAGTGCGGATCTTGATGAGATCTTCTTAAAAATCTTTGTATACCTGCAATGACAACATTTTCTGAGCCACGGTCACTTCTTATTTTCCTTGGAACCAATTGCAGTTCACTCAAACACTTAACAAAATAAGTTGCAACAACTTTTGGATCTTTATTCGTAACATCTGCATTAAGCCATAAAATCTTTCGACTGTAGCCATCGATAGCACCATGAATAGAAATACCATATGGCTTCAACTTGTCATATCCGTCGATGTGCCAAGTGTAATTTGAGCCGAAGGAACGATAAATACGACGTTTGAGTTTTCGACCTAAACGTGATTTAACGCCTTCAGGATCTATAGCTTTGAGCACCATTCTAACAGTTTCTCGGTCTACAATATAACCATGTTTCCGTAATTTCTGGTGCATCATGCGATATCCAAAATTTGATGATGAACCTTCCAGTTGTTCCATAACAAACACCATAACATTATTTAAAGGAGTTTTGTTTTTCCTCTTGAACAAACCATGTCTCCTGAGGATCCTATGTATTTGCCTGACGGAAATAACACAACCATGCGTAGTTTCAAGCAAGGAACAAATTTCACCATAAGAAAAACCACTTTCAAAGTATTGACGTATAAGGTTATCTCGTATTTCCATGAGGTTACTTAAGTAAACAAAGAAGATCATAAACATAAACCATATTGAAATTGCTTGTACAAATAATACGGTTGCCGACTATACCACGTGGAAAGTAATAAGTGTCGAATCGATAGTTATGAAAGTTATAAGTGTCGAATCGACAATTATTAAATGTCGAATCGACAGTTATTAAATGTCGAATCGACAGTTATGAAAGTTATAAGTGTCGAATCGACAGTTATTAAATATCGAATCGACACTTATTAAGTGTCGAATCGACAGTTATGAAAGTAGTAAGTGTCGAATCGACAGTTATATAAAAATGCCAGCTCAATTTAAAAGATTTCCGGGTATGTCACATATATGGGCCACGATAGATTTCTTATTAAGTAGTTGGGTTTTTTTTCTTTCTATCTGATCATCTTGACCGGTACATAGATAAAATATCATGTATCATGGTATAGGTGAATGAAAATTTGTTCATTTGATTCATTTCAAGAATGATTTCATTTTGTGCATTGGTGGATTCTTTCTGTTCATATACAAGCAATCAAGAAAATGAAACAGATAACAGATGAAGTAATTTATTGGTTATTTACTTAACCTCCAATCTAGCAGAAAATATTATTTTGGCTTATATAACGTGGTATAATACATTCCATTCATCTTCAATTAGTTTTCTTTTGTTTACTTCCCTTATCCCGTTTGTGCAACAATGCAGGCTTGCATTATAACACTCCTTTCGTCATGCCGAATGAGTTCGAGTTAATATTTTTGACATTGCGAAAACCTTTTCAAAGTATGTATTGGCTTGGTCGTAAACTGGCGTAAATTTCATCGATTGAGCCCTTAAGTGTGTTTGGCAAAAACAGTCGGCCTTACCCTTAAAAAATCATAGATCTGCCTCTGACTTTTAGTTTATTACAAAACAATTGTTTTTTCATTTCTCTCTTGAAGTTTACTATGGAATGAACATATGCCGCGAACTAGGTTGTGGTGAGATTTCATTGCAAAAAACGATAGACTGACTAGCTGGTATTTTGAACATAAAAAAGTAAAAGATATCTCAGTTCAAAAGGCTTATTATCAGACGGCTGATATCAGCTAAAACTAAAGGAACTATATTAGTTTTAGCAAAACTAAACTATCTATCTTGCTATTTAGCTCAACCAAAAATTCTTAAATCATTGGAGCCAAGATTATACTTCGATGCAAACGCTACACCGGCAGTCAATATCACCGTCATTGGTTTCCCAAAACCTATTGTCACTTGGAATATTCACATTTTTTCAGCTATTGAAGGATCTTACATCAATAATGGTGATGACAAATACACGTCTATATATAAACTACCAACACAAGCTAAAAATGTATGTGGTTATCAATTAAGTTATTCACTTGTTGATTGGGACATTACTGAAACATCAACCGTGATTGTCAATTGTAAGTAAGACATCACTATTATGTGTTATTCAGTGGAAAACTTAAATTTCAAATTTCAAGCTTTTCATACTTTGTTTATTAGTCCAACCCATATTACAAGTGATGCGAACAAGTGATACAGTTATCATTTCATGGGACGAACACAGATTTGGAAAATGTTCAGGAATTTTCTCACTGAATGTGCGAGATACAAGTGATAACATTTTGCAATCCATCAGTGCAGCTACCTCGCCAACCACATTCCATGCGACATCCATGGAGAATGCTGCAAAAGTGCAATTAAAGTCCATCTTTATGGGGCGCGCTTTTATTGTGGTAAAATCAATGCCTGAGCCGGAAACAGCAGCTTCGGGAAGTATGAAAATTTTCTTGAACTGTCTTATTAGAAGAGCGCTTAAAACCATGCGAGACGAGAAGTGTTTTTTCACAATTAGTATATAGCATGTGGTGTGGCGCCAGTTCCTTTTATCACAGAGGAACCATTGCATTGCATCCTCAATCAAACGTGACAGTTTTGGAGAAATATCTCCAGAACCAATAGGGATAACTGAAGTTTTTTGTTGTCTGCGATACTAGCGATGGGTTGACCAAAAATTTGGGATGAAATATATTAGAGATGCGGCTGTGACGTCATTGAAGTCCTTGATCGACGTAATCTCTGTAACTGTTGGTCGTAGTGAAAGGATACCAACATTTTTTGGCTCAGTTCTTCGAGCTTTACAACATTGCTACATTTTGTTTGTCTGTGATTTTACTCTTCGTCACCTATTTTGACTCATGATTTGCCTATACACAATGTATAAAATATATAAAACTGCATAATAGTAAAATAATAAAATTGTCAAATTAACCAAGTTACTTCAAGTTACCTTTTCACTTCACATTCCTTTCACGTACAGAATGTTTTTTAAGCACTTAGCAAAACGTTAGGCGAGAAATTCAAAACTTAGTTTTAAAAGAAAATCTTCACTATTGCTTTTGATTGTTTTAATATAATCTTACGTCTATTTAATGCATGCAGAAAACCAAAAATTACTCAAAACTGGTCTCGAGTTGTCATTTTCCAAAGCTAGATTTAGTATTGGAACTAATATTAAGGAAAATGAAAAATTGTTTCTTGAACAATTTCGTACACATTAACATTTGAGCTGGAAACCAACTTAATGGTTTTGTCATGTAACATTCAATGATTTCGCATGGAAAAAAAAATTCGCATTGCTATGTAGTAGAAAATATTGACCCCTTAGAATATTTTCACCCCCCGTGGTTTACGCTTATGACTAACCCTAACCCTAACCCTAACAATAACAAAGAAAACCTAACAAGTCATAAGCGTAAACCACGGGGGGTGAAAATATTCTAAGGGGTCAATATTTTCTACCGCAGCTAACATTTCATAAAATTTCATTTTTTAGACAACTTACTGGAAATCCTTCTTCCAATAATTATCGTTATTGTTGGCATAGTTTGTCTTAGTGTACTGATTTACAAAAAATATATTCTTAAGAAGCGAAAGACAAAATTGCCTGTACATCAGCGAACAACAACTGTGATGTCAGATATTAGCAGGTAAAGTCCATATTATTGCTAACCCAAGCATTTCTTAAGTATTCTTTCTAATAATACTCTACGCAACTTGCACAATCAATAATTGACACAATAGCCTCAGAAGATCCAATGTAAGAATATAATTTTGGATTGATTATTAATTGATAATTATGTAAAATTGAATGAAGGCCACTTGAAATTTTAACTTAAGTTACGATTGTATTGGAGCATTAATTTATAAGTTATGTAAAACTTTCTTTGTCTTTTTGACCCCTCTATAGAAAGTTTTTCGAGCCCAGCAAGGAAATATCGTCTGATGAATGGGAACTTTCACCTGCATCTATCAAAATCACCAAGGAAGTCGGTAGTGGTTCTTTCGGGAAGGTGTATTGTGCTTCCTTGAATAGCAGTGACTTAAAGAAATCACCTTACTTGAAACACATCGTAAATCAGCCAACTCCTGACGAATTTGCCGTTAAATATTTGAAAGGTAGCTATTTCAGTGACTCAATGATTTTGTAAATATGCAAAATGTAACGTTTAAATTACTAAGCAAGTAATGTTTGAAACTAGTGTTGTTTATATTATATTGTATATTATACATTATCTTATATATTTCAGATTTTGCTACTGAAGAAGAAGTGCGCAGTTTCCAAGTCGAAATTAATTTGATGAAACACATTGGTCACCATCAAAATATCATAAATTTGGTTGCTTGTTGCACAATAAAGGAACCATTCTGCTTAGTACTGGAGTATATGCCATATGGTGATCTATTAGAATACTTGAGACAATCAAGAACAAGGGTAATTTTGTTATAACAACCAGTTTTGACAATTTTATTTCTGTTTATTGCAAATTTACTTTTATAAAGAAAGTTGATTAGAAGTTGGCGTTGTATGTCTTAGATCAGGAAAAATATATTTAGCTAAAACGGCTTATTGTTGGATCTTCTTTTTGGCATGTAAGAGCACAAGAAATTTAAAATTCTTTACTCCTCGTATATTCTAAATTAATTAAATAAGCATTGATGTAACATTTTTAATTTCTCGAATTTTAATATCATTTTCAAAGATAGGTCTCTGCTTTTGCTTAGAGGTTCATCACAGAAGATTTTCCCAGATACACAGTACCAGGAAAAGCTACAGAACCAAACGTGTCATCTCAAGAGCTACTCAGTTTTTCATGGCAAATAGCGAGTGGAATGGTTAGTTACATAATAAGATTCTAATCCTAAATGTGTAGCAACTATATCAATGGTTAAATTTACACTCCCTTACTTCATTCCTTTTTAGGAATATCTTAGTGGACAAGGTTTTGTTCATCGTGATTTGGCAGCACGAAATGTTCTTGTTGGTTCCGATAAAAAAGTGAAAATTGCAGATTTTGGACTTTCTAGATTCCTTGATAATGATATGGTCTATACCACAAAAACAGTTCGTCGTTTACCCATTCGATGGATGGCCATTGAATCTATTTACCACAACGAATTTACAGTATGCAGTGACGTGTAAGTGTGTCACAAGTTTTATCAGTTGATCCTTTTAGTCAATAATAGCTAGACTTTATTTTCGTGATGCTATTTAGATGGGCGTATGGAATTGTTTTATTCGAGATTTTTACGATTGGTAAGCTGATTATGTTATCACCTTGTGGTTACTGGTATTGGTAACCATTTCTTCTAAATGCCAATTTCGCTTATTTTCAATGTCACATAAAACTACGGCTCTCTGTTCAGATTCTTCAATGTAGTATAAGAGATTCGCAAAATAATTTTTGACCATCATTTAGGCGGGATAGTTAAGAGAATTTCAAAGGACGTGATTATATAGCATTGCATGTTGTATGACTTACGTTGGAGCTAATGGAATAGAGGAGACTGTCGATAGAGCCAAAGTTAATTAATAGAAAGTAAAATATTTGTAAGAAGCTTAAATTAAATGGAAATGTTCTATCGACATAAACTGAAAGCTTATACTATGTAGTGAAGTGTTATTTTGATAACGAATTTAAAACATACATTTAACCTTACATTTAAGGTGGCACACCATATCCTGGTATCACAAATTCGGGATTGCTTCAACGCTTAAAGACAGGATATAGATTGGAGAAACCTGATAATGTCGGGGAAAACTTGTACGTTTTATGCATTGGGAAAATATTGTTTACAATGAGAGAAGAGAATGATTTACAACTTCTCTGGTAGAAATAAAGCTTGTCTCATCTTACTGAAATATTTCGTAAAAGCAGTTTCACTGAACTTGAGGAAAAGTATGAGTGCTTTCTAAGTAGTTGAATAGGAGCGGAATAATGTTTTAGTGTTTCGTTCAATACCCAAGTTTAAACATTTGCTTAAAATCATAGTAAATTGTCAGAACTTAATGTCACAAATGTTTCGGTGAATACAACAAATTTATCGGTTTGTCTTCTTCCTCATTCATTGAAGTTATTCTCTTCTTATCCTTCTACGAGTCTGATTGGTTTGTGGGGTCAATCAAATACATTTCAATTAGAGTAAAGTTGATTAACAACTATCAACTTTATTATCGTCTTCGATTTAGAAGTACCTAGACCTTAAGAGACTCCATAAGTGAAAGTATATCTTATTTTAGATATGAAATCATGAAGTCATGTTGGCTTGCAGAGCCAAAAGAAAGACCAAGTTTTCAAGAACTACGTCAGTCATTTGAAAACATCATATCAGAGAATGCAGAGTACGTGACGCTGGATATCAAAGAAGATGCTGAATATTATTGGAAGCCGTCTTTTCTTACTATTGAGGAGCAAGAGGATGAAGATATGAATTCATGCGTAATGGAAAATCAATTTGCATTCAATCAAAGTGATTTAAAGGACAATATTGACCAGAATGAAAGCACGTATGAAATCATGACAAACTAATTCTAGTATACAATTTTCCAACGTCGTTTTGAGAAATCTTTAGTGCTAAGCTATGGAGCTAAGAGCGACACTTTCCGTCATCCACGCACTGCAAAAACTTGTTGATGTACAGGAAAACTAAGATAAAAGTGCTACAGAATTCTATGGTATGGCCAACGTGGAAGCTATGATGCAAAGATTTCATTTTCTTGTAGTATGTTTTGTTACGAAATCATAAAAAGTTCAGCACGTTGTGAACGTAGTAGTTTATTCTACGTGGAATACTGCTCGTAGCTTGGTTGCTATAATTTTAAGTTTAACTCTGAAGTTGTATTTATACATGCATGGAAATTGTGCTTTTAATAATATTGTTTTACTTTTGCCTTTCTATCCAGGATTGTGATGTAGTAAACCAGCAGCCTTTATGTTGTAAAATTTTCGTTAATATATTTTGAGGAAGGTGATTTTTCTAAAAAGACATTGAAACTGTGAATATCATTACATTATAAAGTGCAAAAAGGATTTGCTGATGTTTCAATCTCAATTTTTTGAAACTGACAACTTCAGTTTTTAAATAATCCATTTTATTAAATCGAATCGTATTCCATTACTTCCAGTTAGTTTGACCTATTGGTCTGGAAAATGCATCCGAAACGGTTCAACCAATTTTCAATCAACCTGCAATTGTGTACTGCTTTTGATCTTTGAATAAGGTCGCAGGAACGGTTTAGTGGTTGGAACAGACAATCAATGTCTAACGCAGCATTGTGTTTAAATCTATTTCCAGAATAAGAACAAGTCTTTTAGCACACTATCTTAATGGCGAAATTTCAAGCTGTGTATATGTCCAAGTAAACCATTAAATTTCCGAGGATGTAGTTGTAGAATATCAGACCACGATGAGCTTTTCTTGTGCCTTCAATCCAAATTCATATCGGATTTTAAAACACAGCCGGCCAACCCTTACCGAAATTATATTTCAAGAAGCACGACACATCATTTTCATCTTTCATTTCCAAAATGAACTGGTACTCATTCACTTCTTCACCCTTTTTATTTATCATTTCGTATGATGTGTAACATGATGGAAAGCGTCACTCCCTTGCAAAAAGTAGTACAACTGATACATACACATAAATAATGAGTATGGTTTATGCTTATGGAAAATTCAGTTGGAAGAGGCAGTTCAAATTGTCCGCATAAAAGAACGACGATGATTTCAATGCTTCTTTAGGCCATTGAATAAACCTCAAAACATTAGGACTGAATTTCCCAAAGGTTAGTGAATATTGAGATGTGTTTGCATTCATACAGTTTGGTTTAAACTTAAAATTAGTGCTTACAGCAATAAGCATGTTTAAAGGAACTTCCATGTATCAACAATCAATGTTCACGAAACAAGTTAGTTAAATAAACTAGAAGACGTATATTAGAAGAAGAATTCCCAAACTATAGCGAGTGTATTGAAGCCATCTAGTTTTGGATTTCTGCATAAGCAAGAAATACATTAACACCGGCGTCGATTTACCGTTTTTTTCTTACTGTCCAAACCTAGAAATTTCGTGCGTGCGTTAACTAAAGCACCGTGCTATGTGTGTCAGTAAAGAAACTTTTCCAGATTTACGAAAGTTTCTTTGATCAATATTAAATAGATTTTAGAGAAGATATACATATGAAAAAGAAAATCCATAAAACAAACTATAAGTATCTCAGTCAGCAAAGATCGGATTATGCTGGTCGGAGATATCGGCCTGAACGACCTACGAGGAGAGACGATAGGCCTGCCTACAAAAATGATGTGTTCACAAAAATGTCAAAGAACTCTTTGTTAAGCGAGCACTTACCAAGTGTGAAGCTTGACAGCTGTTCTTTCGAGTCTTCTTCCGGGAGACTTGGGTAAGTGAGAACCAGCGCTGACCATCAGGGCGTCATTCTTCCTGAAAAAAACACGAAAGAACAGCTGTCAAGCTTCACACTTGGTAAGTGCTCGCTTAACAAGGAGTTCTTTCTCGCTTCTTCCGTGAGTTGGGTAAGCGAGATTTCAAAGCACACCAGGAAAATATTGGCAACCTTCAGGTAAGTACACAGGTATGGTATGTGTATAGTATACTCTTTAACACTATATATAACTACAGTTAGTTAAGTCAATATATTGTTCAGATTAAGTTCATCAGTGTTATATTGAATTTCGGAAGGTACTTTCATTTTCCAAACAGGATTTTTTCAGGATTTCTTCCTTATTTACGCCAATATCCAAAGCTTTTGAAGTTGCCGCCAAGCAACACCTATGAGGGCTGAAATTGCAAATATTACAAAGTGTAAATAGATCTTTGATCCAACGGCGAATGGAATCAATGGACACTTCTCTATACGGCTTTTTGATGGTTATGAGAAGTTTATTGATATTAGAGTCTTGGATTTTATGGCTCCTTCAAATACTCTTTGAGGCAGTCTACTATACAAAGTTTCTTGTCTTTATAGACCCTATATTCAAATACATCTAGTTTTCTACATGGTCTAGAGTGCTTGAGCACAACCTGGGGTGCAAATGTAACACTGATATCAGTAATAGCCACACGATCAACCTCAAACCAATAAATGGTGTTTATACTTTGACCCCATAATAATAGTAGTAATATGACTACTTTGTAGGTCAAACGTTTGTCAGAAAGGTTGACATTATCTGGGATATTTCTGAAAAAGTCAAAGACGAGTTTTACATCCCAAATATAACCATATTTTGGTTTTGGTGGCCTCAAATTGAACAATCCTTTGAAATATGTAGCTATATTCATAAGTTGATGTTCTGAAAGATGTTTATAAGGAGGGATGTAAATATATCGTGCAACAGAATTTTTGGCTGTTCTAATGAGGCTAATAGAAAGGTTTTAGCCATAGAGAGCACTATGACATTATAGATGTCGACATTATTAATGTTGTGAAGGGAACAAACTTCTAGAAATTGCCTCCAATAGGTGGCATACTTCTTTTTCGTGAATTCACGAGTAGCAGATTCTAAAGTCTTCTTAGTGGATGAAGAAATGCTCAAACCTTCATGTCTAGTAAGGGGTGTTTTTCCCCTGGGTGTTGAGTCAACATCAACAGATCTGGCTGTGGTCGAAATACCAGTTTCCTTGTGGCTGCCTTTATTGCTTGTGGCTACCACAGTTGGCTGGGCCAGTCTGGCACCAGAAGCACCACATGCGCTTGTTCTTTCTGTAACTGCGCTTGTTCTTTCTGTAAGGCATAACAAAATTTAACAAAATTTTGCAGACCATGAAATAGAAAATGCATCTACAGCATGGAATTCTGGCTCAGGAAGCCAAGATATGTATTTAGTAAGCTAATTATTAAGCCTTGTTGCAAATAAATCTATGTCAGACAATCCGAATTTATGTATAATATCTGTAAATTTGTTTCAATGGCTGCATTGAATTTCCTGGATTTTTCATCTGCAGTTTTATTTTCTTTGCCTGGCATAAAGGTTGCAGATACCCAAAAGCCATATTTTTTAGGCTTGCATATTGAATTCAATAGATTTGATACCTGCCATATTATTAATATAGGCAATGGCTGTGCTGTTGTCTCACATAATACGTACATGTTTATAATGCTGGTTCTTGCAAGTAAAAAGACCATTGTAGTTTGCCTGTAACTCTAGCACATTGATGTGCTTCTGTGCTTCTTTAGCATTCCAAAGGCTACCTGATGGATTAACTCCATCAGTGATACCCCAACCTAAATTACTGTCATCTGTATAAATTGTCAGATCAACAGAGGGGATGTGAATATCTTGAATACTTTTAAATGGATATTTTTCATCCACCAATTCAGTTCTGCTATAGAGTCACTTGACAAATGACATTTTTTGTCAAAATTTCCACGACTTATCTGAAGTGCTTGTATTTTGTCAAGTTAAATATATCTGTAAAATAATATGCCGTGTGGAACAGCAGGGGATGAAGCAATTAAATTGACTATTACTTTGGCAACATGTCTTATGGAAGGATTGTTATGTGAAATTAATTCTAAACCGAGATCATACATTTAGTTTTTCTACTCTGAAGTAAGTTGCATAGTCATATGGACTGAATCAAAAATAAAGCATAAACAGGTCATACGTTGCGTTGGGATAAGTATAGATTTGTCCACATGAATAGTAAAGCCAAAGGTATCGTCCACATACATGGCTGACATATATCCTATACTGTGTCAGAATGTAAATGGCCATTCAAGTACCTTGGTGAAGACTGTCATAGCAGGATCGTATCCATTAGGTATGCAATTAAATTGAAATAAGAATTTGTCAATAAGGAATTTTAGATACTTTTGGTGTCCTTGAAATATAGGAATAAAGTAAAAAAACATCTTTAAGGTCGACAAATGCCATAAAACAATCTTTTTCAATTGCATTAACAATATTGTTAACTGATTCCATTCTAAATGCTTACTTACTTACTTAATACTTACTCACTTACTTAATTACTTAATTACTTCTAAAATTCCCATCTTTTTTTTTTGGTCTGGTGAAGACAGAAGAAACGAAATCACCGGGTTGACGTACAGTATCAACAACTACCTTTTCATTGGAAAGTTTCTGTATTTTACTTAATAAAAGCTGAGTTTACACTTACGAAAGGGTGTGAATATGAAAATTATCGTCAAGGGGAAGTGATTCGAAGTCTAATTTCAATCCAGATTTCACTATATATCTAAGATCCATGGATCTCGGTTAATGTCTGACCGGGCTTAAAGGTGGCTTTTAATATTCCCCCTTTGATATATAGAATCTTGAGCCATGCGAACTAAACATACATACCTCTAGTTCTTTTTCGTTGCCATTGTTCCTCTTTGGGTATTTCTGACCCTGTTTTTGATACCCATAAGACCTCTGGTTCCCTGGGGTTTTTGAGAGGCGTTTTTGCCTTCTTAAAAGTGTTCTTTCTGCTCTTAAGTTTGTTGGTGCCATTAATTTCCGTCAACCTTTTATTAAGGTCATCATCAAAGAGAAGTTTTGAATCTGTTGGCACATTTACCGCAAGAGATTTTTCATCCGCCACAAAAGCATACGACAAATATTCTCTTCTTAATTGCTCGCTTGAATTATGTGCATGAGTAAGAAGAGCTAATGAATCCATGCTTTTCCTTACTGCAGCATTGAGGAATTTTTATCTTTTCTGGTTTTAAGCAGTTCATCCACGGATTGCAAGGAGAAACTAGTGGATCTGACAATTAAATTTTGGATAAGTTGCATTTTAACGTCAAAAGTTCTTTGCTTGGCGCACAAAACTTGCAACCAAATCTCTGGATTGGCAGACCTGGTCTCAAGTTTGCAGTTCTCTGGAATGGGATAAGCCTTAGCTTTTTCTGTGACCTTATCTAAGGAAGGAGGTTCTCTGAAATGCTACGTAAACATTGTGCTATATTTGGAGCAATAGGAGGTCCAAACTCTTTCTCTTCAACGAAATCTGTAGAGACTTGTTCTATAATGTCTGCTGAATCATTACAAAGTTCATCTATCCTATCATCCATATCGAATTGGCTTGGTAAAGAAATAACTTAATCAGAAGCACCATCAACTTCTGTATGTTTAACAGTTTTTGTCCGTTTTTGAGGCGTGGTCACTATATTTAAGTGTTGAGCTTTCCTTTTAGTAGAGGAAGCTTGCCTCTGCAGTGTGGTAGGCACAAAACCAGTGTAAGGAAAGTTCATTGTGGAGGAGCTACCTACACTACCTTCTCCCACTATGTGTTGTGATTTCTGCACTGTTTGTTGATGAATCACATCAGTCAAGTTATCTATTTTTTGTAACAGCTGTTGAAAAAATGTGCCGTTACTAGAACCTAGATCCAAATTAAACGGTACTAAATGTAACGGTTTTGCTAAAGACTGCTGCTGTTGCTGTTGTAAAGCAGAATTGCTTTCAACAGCAGTGTCAGTGTCAGTTTCATTACCTTGAGCAATAACATTTGTTCTTCATTAGAAAAAATAGACCTAATATTTAAGGAATTAGGAAGTGAAGACGGGGTCTGCACGCACTGATAATCAAAGCTGTAATGACGCCCTGATGGTCAGCGCTGGCTGAAAAAAAACAAGCATGAAAAACATAAGATATGCTTCTTGAAAGTTAGATGCCCATTTTCTCGTGGACACACTGTAGTTGGCTATGTTTGTTCAATAAGTGTAGACATCTGCATTGGATCAGTTTTCCGAATCCATTCAAACTAGCTATTTATTCTAAGCTTTAAACAATGAAGATAAGGCTTTTAACTTTTGTCTTAATTGATCGTTGAAAAGTTAATGAATTTTTCCAAACTTATTTCTAGGGTTTTCTCTTCTTCTTCCCATTTCCTACATAAAATGCTTCATGAGAAATTTAGGTTTACAAAAGAAGAACAGAAACTTGTCAAGCCGTTGGGGTAGACATGCAGTATGTTTCAAAAAATTGGGAACAAAGATTTTCATCGGATTTTTGAAGAAAATATCCAATTAATTTTTATAAATTTTATATGAATGGAATCCCTAATTTTTGGTCTTTCTCGTGATTTAATTTTTTGTAGGAAATGGAAAAGTAGAAGAAGTGAAAATCGAAAAATAAGTTTGGATGACGGCAGCAAGTCAGCGACATTTTTGTAAACCTTATGACTTAAAATCTTTTCCTTGCACTTGAGTATTTTTGTAACAAATTGGCAACCCGTGTGATTAATTATTTATTCACTTGTTATTTTCGGATGACGTCATCATCCATGACGTAGTTTTAGTTCATTTTTTGGCTCATATCTGGTGAACTAGACACCTTCAGACATGGGTTGTTACATCTTTTTTGCTCTGTTTTCATTGCTTTTTCGAATGATATGTACTGGGTTATGGCTTAAAATAGTAATTGCCCCCGCAGCGAGCGTAAGCGAGCGAGGAGGCATAGTAGTTTCACGAGATAGGCGAATGTCAGTTCCGATTTTGTTCTTCATCATCATCTTCCAACTTTCGTGTTGACGTTACACGGTGGAATATAATTAATTAGCTGACTTTGCTTTTTTTCCCGTTTCAAAGCATGGTACTGTAAGTGGGATGTTTTTTCGTATCTCTTTCCTTATTTATTATTATATTATACTATGTTATTTAGGAAGTTCGTATGCTAAAATTGCTTAGACATTTTTCATATTACTTTTGTGTTGTTTTAGTGAAGTAAACGACTAGGATTTTGAAGCACAGCTTGAAATCTGAAATTTTGCCAACAACATTTTACTTTGTATATGTTTTAGCTCTAAATAATCTTTCGTTCGATAAATTTTATTCAATGCACTGATTTTTGGCAGATCTTGCCTTAAAAAGATTTTAATTGGATTGTTGTGTGTGCAAGAAAGCCTACGAATAGAGATAGGAAAGTGCCGATGTTGGCGCAGAATTGTATCCCTCCTAATTATCAACGAGAATCCCTATAAATTATTTACTACTAAATATAAATTATTAACATGGGAATTTCGGGATTTCCCTACATAAAGTTTAGTTAATAAATATTAGGGGTTTTCCCTAATATTATTATAATAACCACAAACTACTCAGAAATGTAAACAATTAAATATCTCATAAAAATGTCCAGGGGAAATCCCCAATTGTAGTAAAAAGCAGTTTGTAGCAGTTTAAACTTTATAACATAAATGAGCTAACAATACTCATAATACACAGATCAGCGTAGTCTAGTGGTTAAGAACGCTAACTTGCACCAGCAAGGTCGTGTGTTCGAACCCTACGCAGTTCGTCTGAGAGGAAGTATATATACTTCGGCGGTTGTAGATCTCTCATGTTCTGGTTGTAAAACTTGCATGAGTGCGCACTTCCCCGCAGTTGAGTTGAATATATCGCGGAATGGTTAGCAATGCGTCTGGGTGATTTATCACTGTCAGGTTTCTCTGGTCCATAGAGACATTCAGGTTACCGTCATTTCGATCGAAATTCAACAAAACGTCAGGGCTTAGAAGTGTCAGCATGTATCCACAATGCCGACTATAATTGCACACTACATGCGCTGATCAGCGAAATATATACCATATGCTAAACATCGTGGTTATCGCTAAAATCAAAGCAATTTTCTCTTCTTCGTGAGATGGGAGTGAATCTGTTTGACTCACTCTTTTATGAACTTCCTTTTGTGAACTTTTATTTTTTGTTTGTGTTGGAGAGCTAGTCACCTTGTTTGAAATATGATGCTCTTGCACAACATTAATCATTTTATTTCTTCCGAGGCTCAAATTCTCATTAGATGTGAGAATTTTGTTATTGTAACCAGACACCCCCGACTTGATGTTTAGATTCATGTCACTAGGTAACATGTAAATACCTTGTCCAACTGAATAATCAACTTTGCTTGAAGCGTAATTTAAAGTATCCTGATAACGTTTAATGTCATCTTGAATATCAACTCTGCGGTTGACAATGTCTTCAAAGTTGTTCATAAAAACTCTTTGAGCTGTCAAAGAGCTTGAATTATTACCTAAGATAGAAGAACGAGCTGAGGCTTGTGAACTAAGAACAAGATAAGCATATGCTCTAACACTCTCTGAAATTTTTACAAGACCTGTTTTTGTAAAGCCTTTAGATTTTTCTATAATCCATCGTGTCATGGAGTCGTCTGTGAAATAACTCAGACCTGGTGTTGGATAGTTTTTACGTCTTTTTTGATACGAGCTGAAAAAATATTGTCCTTTGTATTTTTTAGGATCAGAATCGACACCATATTCACTACAGATTTTTAAAAACTCTTCTTTGTTATAAGGATTATCGTATTGATTGAAACTACCTTCAAAAGGTAGAGGTGTCTGCAAGCGCTTAATGATTCGTCTAATGTGATAATAGACGTGAAAACGATATACTGATCTAATCATAGAAATAGAGCGACCTTCTTTCAGATGTTCAGAACTGACTCCACAAGCACTTGAAGCACACCAAGTGACAAAATTGAGTTGGGTTTGCCATAATTTAAATGGTTGTTCCTGCCAAATTTTCATGCGCTGTTCATTTTCATCCATTTCGTAAGTAGTAAAAACGTTGGGAAAGCTCGCAGGAAAAGAACCATTTTTAGAGACAATAATTGTTTGTTTGTATAAATCTTTAGCATTCAATATCTGAAGGTATTGTCCTCCATTTGGTTTATAAAGCGCATTGGGAGCATATTTAAAAATGTTCTCCATTATTATTATTATTATTATTATTTAAAATATAATCCTCTATTCTCTAATACAAGAGATGTATATCACAGTAAATGTTGTAAAAGGAGAAAAGACAATCTATTTGTCTTACCCCATACAAAACTTGAATGGCTCAAAAGAAATTGCATTGGTTGATATGTTTGCAGACAATGTAACGTATAAAATAACCACACCCTTGACTCTGGCTCTGTCTGTTGGAGAAGGAAAAGGAGAAAAGTTGCTACCACAAAGAACATTCACTAGCAGGGAATTGAATGCCTTTTTAGCAGGTAATGTAGAACTTACCTCATTAGGCAAAGACAAAGACCCTCGAATAATCAAAACAAATAAGCTCGCTAGCGTAACCAAAATTAATTTGCATCTCTCTGAACTTGACAACACTCAAAATCTTGAGAATGGAAAGCTAAGTGATATTTTACTAACCTATCACATGGCTAAATATAGAGACTTCACACATGTTGAGCCTAAAAACCCTCAGTACAAAAAATTAAAAAATGGTGTATTTCAGTCTTTCACGTTGAAAATCACAGATCAACATGGCAATATGCTAAAAGAAGACCTGGGAAGAACCATTGTTTTACACATTCGCTAACCGAGATAAAAAGTAATAATAAATTATATATCATAATTAATAATAATGGAGTACGGAAAAAGATTAAATCCAGAACGTTCACTTCGAACTGCCCGTGGCAGGGGCGGATCCAGGGTTAGGCAACTTAGGCAAATGCCTAACCCAAAATCAGTTAAATAATGTTTTTCATAAAATTGTATGAAAAAGGTATTGTATTACAATAATCAGAAAATAATCGAAAATATCAAGAGATTCCCGCATCCAATCCGCCCCGGCGCGAGGGGCCATGATGTTAAAAATTAATGTTTTTTACAGCTTCAGTTTATAGGTAGTGATCTCTGCCCCGAAAACGGCTTCTCATAGTCACATTGACAACACAGACTAGTGCCTAACGCTCACCTTAGGCGAAGAAAATTTGCATTTTACACACTTTATTGAATGAATGGTCACCAAATCTGCACAAAACGACCGTGGGGGACCTTCGAATTAGACCCAGTTCAACATGGATTCGCTAGAAAACATCGTTGCAGCTTTTGATAGCAATAATGAAGTATTAATTAGGAAATTTTGAATTCACTTAATACATCTGTTGAAAACTGACTTCAAAATCTAGGAAAAGCATTTTTTTCGAGTTATGTCTCTTCTTTTGCTTTTGCGAAATGAAAACATTGTGGCTGCTTTAAAGCAAGTGTTTTATTATTTTATGTAATATAAATGGATTATTAGCACCATAATTCGTTGACAGTTAATTATTAGCTCAGCTATGTATAATAAGTTTGTTTGTGTCAACTGAACCGAAGCCTATTCTTTATTGATTAATGGATGTATATAAATATTTTTGGTATCTGTTTCTGTTAACCAAAAATGCATCTGTAAATGTTATGGAGTTACGTTTGAATGACTGAGTTTATAATACACAAAGTCATTGTTATTTTTCTGAGTAGTTTTGCGTAGGCAGCTGCATGGTTTTTTTAGCACCAGTATCTCTACCTGGTAACTTATTTCTACAGTTCAGTATAATTTTTCTTGGTTCGAGATGACTGTCTGGTTTTGAATTAAAGAACTTTAAAAGGATCCTGTGTCCAAAATGATATGAACCAATATGATAGAGATCAAAAAGACTCTTGTTAGTATTACTTACTTCCAGTTTCTGAGATATGTATATATTTAATTTTCGAAATCTTACATTCCTTTTATGCAATGCATATTTTATGATGTATAACAGTGGTGGATCTAGAGGTATGTCGAAATTTGTGTAGGAGAGCTTTAACATAATTTGTGAATTCAATTTACATTACCAATGGGATTATTTGGACGCTTTTCTTTTATGGTTAGATTGCTAACACTGTCCTACACAAATTTCGACATACCTCTAGATCCGCCACTTTATAATAAGATAGTATATAGGTTAAACTTCTCATCGAAAGTTATCATTAATACTATATCTTTTTAATTTACTACAGAGAGAAAGGGCTTTCACTTTGAGTGAGTGATAAGAAAATGAAGTTATAATATATTGAGAGTTTATACACATAAACAAAGAACAAAAATCTTATTTTTATACATAATTATACATCATATTTATGTATTGTATGATTTTATGATTTTTAAATCAAAACATCTTAAACATCTGATTTTAAATCTGAAACAACTTTGTGCATTCTATCATCCCTTGAAATATCATTTTGGATGCAGGAACACTTAAACATCTTGGAGTTATTCTTTCATTTTGTCTTCTTTTGAAAAAGGTAATTTACATAATGTTTTAGTTTGACTTCTTGTTTTCTATGCTACATTAAATTCTGGAAAAAATGTTGTAGCTCTTATTTAAGATGAAGCAGACATAATTTATCTGTTGTTGTGTAGTTTCTAGGTTCTTGGACTTGTCTCAGGGATTTCTGGAAACACCATCTTTTACTATATTGTGGTTGACATTAATTATTAATTATAATTATTTAACCATGGATCATTTTTAGGGTAGGGTATAATATTTGATTTGATGAGCGCCTAATCTGTTTTTATTTTGCTGCCGGATAATGATCAAGGAGCTTGTCTCTAATTTTATTTTGGTCATTTTACTCTATTTCTTAATATAATTTCTTTTCTTTTCTTTCTATCTGACCATCTTGACCAGTACATAGATGAAATATCAGGTATTTATCTGAGTGCTCCAATCTATCATGGTATAGGTGATTGAAAATTTATTTATTTGATTCTTTACAAGTATGTTTTCATTTGATGGATTCTTCCTGTTCATGTACAAGCAATCAAGAAAATGAAGAAGATAACAAATGAAGTAATTTATTGGTTATTTACTTAACCTCCAATCTGGCAGAAATATTATTTTGGCCTACATAAAGTAGTTCAATACATTCCATTCATACTCAATTAGTTTTCTTTTGTTTATTTCCCTTATTCCATTATAGTGCAACAATACAGGCTTGCATTATAACACTCCTTACGTTAGGACGAATGAATTCGAGTTAATATTTTTTATATTTCGAAAAGTATGTATTAGATTGGGCGTAAACTGGCGTAAATTTCATCGATTGCGCCCTTATGTGTGTTTGGCAAAAAAAATTTGCCTAACCCTTAAAAAATCCTAGATCCGCCCCTGCGTGGTGTAAAAGGCTCTCGTCAAAAAGTAATTGGCACACACAATCCAAGTGAGATTGACCAAAATCAGTTATTGTTGGTTAGATTTCCAAATTTAGGTAGTGATGATGTTATTATTCCAGGAACAACGAATCTAAGTTTTGATATTGAACTCGAATCGACAGCTAACTCAAAAAGAACATTGGTCAGTAACATTGGGAGAGCTATCGTTAAAAAGTTGGCTGTCAAGTTCGAAGTTAACGAGATATTGAGCATCGATGACTTTGATATTTTTGGGTGTTACAGAGATTTATGGTTAACCAAGTTTGAAAAGAGAAACGCGATAAGACAGGGTATCATCATCGATGATGGGTGTACAGAAAATTGTATGAAATTGAGGATTGGTGCTTCTGATAAATCCACCACTGTTGAAGCGGACAAGGCCATTGCTGACACCTATAAAAACAAGTTTGTCATTCCACTCGACTTTGAGATGCTGGATAGTACTATCCCATATTATCAAGCGGGTTTAGGGAATAGGCTTTGCTACGAGATCACATTTAACGACTATAGCCGAGTTATTTATTCTAAACCCTCAACTTCTGCCGCATCTCAAAGAAGTGACCCAGACGGTAAATACAAAATATCTAACATCTCACTTGAATATGAGATTGTGACACAACCGAAGTTGGCTAGACAAATCGCATCTGAATACGAAAACATGGCTTTGCTCTATGATAGGATTTTATGATAGGCAAATTAGAGTAAACAAGTCAGAAACAACGTGGAATTGGTCATTCAACACACCTGCCAAATCTTTGAAGGGTATCTTAGTTCTGTTTGAAGAAGAAGAATCCTACAAACGAGATACCGGTAAATTCTACAATCCAAAAATCAAAAAGGTATCTGTCATTGTTGAGGGTAAGCCTAACCAACTTTTTGCTCAAGGGATGCAGCCGTTTGAACAATACAATGAGATTTGCAAGTATTTTGCTGAAGGAAAACCAAAAGATAATAGCGTCGGCGAAAACCGAAAGCACTTGGGATTACATGATGTAAAAGTCTTTGATTACTTAACAAACAAGTATGCTCTATGGTTAGATTTCAGAACAATTGATGAGAATGCCTTGCATGGGACCGGTCGAAAGATTGAAAATGCAAGTGAAGGTATCACTTTACAGATCGAAAAGACCGCTGAAGCTGCAGGAAACTTAAACGCTTATATATATTTAATAATGGACGCTCAATTAAACATACAAAACGGTGAATTTATGTCTGCATTATATTAGTAAAAATGGACACACTTTACATGAAAGAGCCTCACACAGCTTTATTCGTTGGACCAACATCGTGCGGTAAAACGGATCGTGTTGTAAAATTATTAGAAAATGAATACTATGATCACTTTGATTTCATCGTGATTATATGTCCCATCTTGAGGTGGAATCAAACATACAGAGATCGGAAATGGTTCTGGAATGACAGCTATGTGATTTTAATTGAGCCGGAAGGATCTTTGTATGAATGGATTAAAAAAATGGACTTTTTCTGTGCTGGATACAAAACCTTATTCCTCATTGACGGCATCATCGCTGATGAAAAATTGGACTAAAAGAGACAGCCTTTGCTCGAGGCAATTAGTGGTCGCCATCGAAATCATTCGCTATGGTTACTTACACAGTCATACACAGCTATACCTAAAAATTTACGACGGCAAGCTAAAATGTTATATGTGTGGTACCCAAAAGATAGAAACGATCTAGCCACTATACATGAAGAGAATGATGTCATTGATTCGCGAGAAGAATTGAAAGATGTCAAGGAAAAACTGAAAGGAGGGAAACACGCGTGCCTAGTCATGAGAATGGAACACCCAAGAACGTATATGATTTGCTAAGCAGGTTAACGTTGTTTGTTACATGACTCTTGTAACAAAAGTATAAGACTTGCAAGACTGTTATAAGAGTGCTATAGCAGTGCTGTACAGCAAATTCCAACAAAGCTATAAGAAGATAGCAAACTCTTATACAACAAATTACAGCAAAATTATAAGAAGACAGCAAACTCTTATACAACAAATTACAGCAAAATTATAAGAGAATATAAGAGAATATAAGAAAATTATAACAAACACAACAAAATGATAGAATATGTCAACTTCATATTATTAACCATACTGCTGATCTCGCTATTTTGCTTTTATTCTGTATTAAAAAAATACCTCTCTCTAATAAAAATGGCGGAAACAGCGATCGATAATTTAATCAGCTACGATATTCCAGGTGAATTCCCACCACCACCTTCAGATGGTAAAAAGCAAAAATTGTTCGAGTGTGTCTTAACTGGAAATAGCAAGCTATACTTAGGGAAAATGTACACGGAAGAGCAAATTAACAAACTCAAAGATGAAGAAGTAAAAAAACTTTTTAGTATCTACGAGGCTAAACTATCAGGTCAAATGGTAAAATCCTTGGGGAAATCACCCATACGCATTTATTCCATGGGAGCTTGTGCAACGTTAGGAATAAACAATCAAGATGCATTGAGCAATGACCTGGAAACTGACCCCTTCTTAAACTCTGCCCTTCAAAGATTTACATGTAACTTATATTATGAATTCGGCTCATTATTAGCACCACTCAGTGTTGGACTTATTACCGGGAGGCATTATATCAATGAAAGAAATTTAAATAAATCTGATGATAATATAAATACAGCAGATAATAAAAATGTCAGAAGAACAGACTCCCATTCAAGTGACAACGAAGAACCCTAAAAAGGTTGAAGCAGGTAAGAGGTTGGCAGAATGCAACCGTGAAAAACGAGAAGAATTGAAACAAGTGTCACCTCAAAAAGAAGTGGAGAAGCCCGAGGACTCTCTCACCAAACCAAATAAACAACCTATGAACTACACCTATGGTGTAGGTGGAATAACAGCTCTCTGTTTAGTTGGTGGATTTGCTTATTTTGTGTATAAAAAGAAAGAGCAAATATTACCCCGTGGGTCACCATCCACCCCCCTTCCACAAAAATCTAAAATACCAGTGAAAATCAATAAACATGAAATGGAATAAAAGGATAAATAACGCTATACATGTAACAAACATGGACAAGAAAAATATCGTCAACGATTTATATCACGCATCAGTCATATCGGCACTCGCTATCGGCTACTCTATGCTTGTAAAAAAGGTGTTAAAAATGACACCTCCCTCTATTCAAAAGTTCGACTTGGAAGATACGGGAAAACTAGTTGCCATTATCGCCGCTAGTGAAGTGACAAAGGACTACTTAATCAAACAAAAGATTTTGCCTGAAAATATCAATATCTAAATATGGCTTCAATCGCAATGATGTTAGGTGGAGCTTTAGCTAACGCTTTGGCTTTCACAGGATCAAGCTATCTGTTTTCAAGTTTATCCAAAGACAGAATCGATAAGGAAAGAAAACGTCATGATTTGGCCATAGAAAAATTACAAAAAGCACAGATTGAATGGCAGCAAAAACGACAGGAAAGGATCGATTTCATCAATAAGCAGCTCATGCTCGAAAAGAAGGCTGATTCTAAATTCGTAGAGCTAAATGATGCAATGAGAGAGTACAATAGGGTGTTTAGTAATCATCTTGAACCATTACCACGAGAGCCTGTATTGAGCGACTTTTATACACCGAGTCATGATCAACATGAAAGGGAATTGACTTTTATAGCTATGAGTATGCTTGGAATTGGTGGAATTGTGTGGTATTTTGAAAGATGAAGACCATCAACAAAAATTATGTTACATGATACATGTAACATATACACCTTCAGGTGGTTACCGTCTAGTCACAAGGTACGTATAGATCAACCCCCCAACCCCTACAATCAGAGCCCATAAATTTTGACTCAACCAACCTACCGCTTCTTTTGCTCTGTTCAATATCCATGATACGATAGACCCAATTATTCCAGGTAAAGCCTCTGCCGCTTTAGATGCCAATCTACCTAGAAGTGGTGCTAACGCTTTGAGTTTATTTTTTATCCATTCCTTTGCATCGTCCTTTTTATCACCACCTTTGTCGGGATTTTGTGAAGAGCTTCCAGCTGCTGACCTTCCCGGTAACAAAGCTTCCACAAGAACACCGATAGCCATACCAAACGCTGTCAGAACGCTAACGATTGTTATACCTTGTTCACGGAATAGTGTTCGTATCCTTTCACCCAATGTGGTATCTTTATCGAGGACTTTAGCAATGATTTCTTTGATGCTCGTAACTTGACTGTTTAGTTTGCCTTTGAGAATATTAATATTCTCTTTCCTAGCTTCCAACTCTTCACGTAATCCCTCCATTCTCTCTTCAACCTCTTTTCGTTGTTCATCTGTGTATGTTGCATCATTTTCCATTTCTTCCAACTTGTTTTTCTCCTTATCGATATGCTGTTCTGTTCGAACCTTTTTTGCGACCTCTTCCTGAAGACCTCCTCGTATGTTTCTCAGCGCTTTATCCAATCCTAACAGCTCACGCACAGGATATTCAAATAGATCGCCAGTCTGAGTTGTTTCATGATCGACCGATTGTTGTCTAAGCACTGAAATTAAATCTTCCGTACTGTTCACCACATCACCGGACATATCTTCCAACTCTACATCGGTTGCTGTTGTGATTTTAGATGTCGAAGGAAGCTCTTTTGCTATTTTGTTAAGTACAGCTGCCTGTCTGGCTGAAAATTTGCTCTTAGGTATATCATACCCTAAACTACGTAACCTGTTCTTGTCCAATATTTCAGCTATAGTACCAGTAGCCCTTAGTCTTCCATTGTTTGTCAATGGTTTGCTACTGTCTTTGTATCATCTCTAATTTCAAACTGATCGGTATATAACACCTCAGGTTTTGACTGGAATTTTTCAGATAATCTATCATACAACCCTTCAACTAGTTCTTTCAAAACTCTAGTATTCAGACTGAGACCTCCAAATGATGTTTCTCGTTCACCTGATGTATGTATTTGTGCACCCGTACGATCTCCACGTGGTATGAGAGGAAACGTCTCATCGGTTGTTTCATCTGTCGTCATCCCATGTTCTCCAAAGGGGTCAATGTCAATGTCTGCCATTTTATTTATTTAGAGGATAATTTATTATTTATTATGTTATAATAACCCTCTAAATATGAGTTTTAAAATTTATCCAAAACTACCCACTGCTCCTGAGGATTTGAATGAGCAGGAAAAGTTTAACGCAAGCGTAATAAATTCTGAGTTTGAAGAGTTGATAAAACTGAAGGACAAGTTTAGCATCAAGCTCAAGAGATACAACAAGGCGATAGAACGATCGATGCTAGTAAATGCTAGCTCAAGCGCTATAACCATTGGCTCTGGCATCGGTTCAATTGCAACAGGGGCTACTATTATCGGAATGCCTATTTCCGCAGGATTAGGTGGTGTAGCCTTAGCCGGCTCTATCTGTACCGGACTTACCACAGCTGTCATCAAAAGATATCAAAAGAAAGTAGAAAAAGTCATAAAATTATATGATATTGTAACATCCACAATTGCTGTCTTTGAAACAAGTATCTCACAGGCATTGAATGATGGGAGGATCAATTACAAAGAATTCCAGGTTTTGCAGGGAACATATTACAAAGCTTTAGAAAGACTCAGTTCTACAGATAGAAAGATGGAGACTGAAACCCAAAATCAATTTCAAAAAAGTTTGATGGTAGAACTTCAAAACCTGAAAAAATCCATAACCGAAAATGGTTCCTAGGATGTGTTGTTATGTGCTCCTCAATTTGAAAAGTGATAAATGAAACTGATATAAAGAGATATGATCACAAGTATATATAGACAAAAAGAGACAATGGAATTTCCAACAGTTGCACAAAACATGGAACAAATTGCTCCAATCATAACATTGGGAGAGCTACCTGAAAACGTGATTTATCATGATAAATCTGTAAAAAAAGTCGTTGGTTTTGGACTAATAGGAATTGGAGCAATGTTGATAGCATATAGCATTATGTTGCGCTAAACCTCGTCGCTAGACGACTCATCTTTACTAGAAACAAGTAAAGATACTTTGTATGTACGGTTCACCAACCTTGCACATAATCAGGAGGTAGCTCTGTATCCTCAGGTATCAACATCAGCTCTTCTTTCACAAAAGCTCGTTCACGTCCATCTTGAAGGTAATACATTACACGGTTACCTGGTTGATCTATCACCTCACTCAATCTATATGTCCTCTTTGACCATGTCCTATCTGTTGCTCTTTTTCGATGGTCATCGTGCTCTTCACCCGGTTGCAATAGATATCTATACAAACCATCTTGAGGTAGCTCTACTTCAGGTGGATAGCTCTCTCGTTTAGCGAGAGGCACCTCTTTCAATTTGATGGCATCTTTCGCACTGTGTAAACGGCTTCAATATCCCAGTGAATGCGGAATTCCGCATACGTACAATATGCGGAGTTATGCGAAGGGTATCCTAACTGCATGGTATCCTTGTTCTGGATAACTCCGGATATCTATGCGAAGGTTATGCGGACATCGGATACGTAGCATATTCCAATTGTACATGGTATGCGGACTTCGGATACATCGCATATGTATAAAAAAAGATATGCGGACCCATTGCATATTCCCCCGGATGACGTTTTTAATCACATGACTTGTCCGTTGAGTGTAAACCGGGGGTACATTACAGTGAATGCACAAATAAATACTTCGTATCAATGTCAAAAATTTATTCGTTTTCATAATAAGGACATTGCATATTTGCAATTCGTAAAACTTTTGGCTCCTTGTCTCTTTATCTCCTTGTCCTTTATGACATTTGCAAATATTAGCTGTGCTCAGTTGTCGTACCGCCACCCGGAATGATATAAACTGTCCACAATTAGTTGACTTGCGCAAATGTTGTTTCTTATCTGAAGCTTTTGTTTTCTGTTGAATAATCTTTGTTTTTTGGGGGAAGAACTTATCGCGAAAAGTGAAAAGAATCGCTATCCAATGATGAACTCACAACGTTTTTCACGAAACTACTCTTTCCAAATGAGAAAACTGGGGAGAAAAGAAAGTTAACACCCGATCAATGGTATGCGTAAGTATTTATACCTACACTTGAAGCCTGGCCGATATAGTCGAGCGATACCGATAGTGAAACTTTCTGCAAACTGAAACACCCGTAACCTTAAAGAGTAATAGGTGCACATGTTATTTTTAGGATCTAGGGTGAATGATTACGACACAGGGAAGAAAAAACTTATTTCAAGAATATATTTCCAGTAAAATTGCTTTTTCAAGTATTTCGAGTTCATGTAAAATTCTTTCCTCAAAATGGCAAATCCAATCTAAAAAGAGAAAGATAAGTTACAAAGAGCATAGTAGGTTATTCCTGATGTTAGATTCACGACAACTTTCTGCATGTGAAATATTTAATCATTGAGTGGTTTGTATCGCTTCAGATATATACATCGCGTTTGTGAAATTGATTGAACATATCATTGAATTTTCGGATAAGAGAATTTTTTTATCAACGTATAACAAAAACTTAACAAATTAAAGCTTTGATTCTTTGAAAAATTATTTTTAGAATTTCGAAATCCCAGTTGCCCAGAGCACATAGAAAAGAACACTTGAACATTCGAAAATTATGACGAGAAACATGCGAGAAAAGAGTAAACGTTTTTTTGTTTTTTTTTCTACAAGAAACTTAGTAACAACACAATTTAAACAGAAGTTTACCTTTCAAAACAATTTCCTCAAATATGAAGTCAAACATGAAAAAAACTTTCTTATTTAAGAAATAGTCAGTTGTAGTAAAACTTTAATTTTTAGAGATTCTACATGTAAACGGATTTCTTATAAAAAGAAAACGTGTAAGGAGAAGAGCATAAAACACCTAACACAAAGCACCTGACAGAAATGTAATATTCTCGAAACTCAAGATTTAAAGAACTGTTCACTGATTTTCACAAAAAAAACATAACAATGGGAAATGAAAACAAAAGTGTTTAAAAAAAATTCCAGATCTTTAAATCACATATACCATTTTCCTGGCTGGAATAAAATGTTTTAAGGAAATTAATCAATTAAATTAAATTGATCTTAAAATTTTCGACCTTTTCATTTTCCAGATACAGATAAGTTATTTACCTGTATTTCTGTTTTTGCATTTTTGACAGTTCACCAAGAACAACTTGAATATTTATCATTATTATCTCCTTTCGAAATTTTCACTTAGTCTAATTTTTCTAGGATGTGTCTTGAGAACCATCATCTTTTGAGAATCGAGTTGAGAAATATGTTGATTTCTTCTGATCATTTATTGCATCCTACAATTTCTTAGTTGTTCTTTGTTGCTGTTAATTTCTAAAAATGAAAAGCTCAAATGACTTTTTTTAAAAAACACAATCATTGAAAATCAAAAAATACTACAAGTTGTTCTTACCTGAATAATGCACCATAGTAATACTATTTGATACTATTTATTAAAATTACATACGAACACACATACACGCTACCGACCTTCACATTGCTTGAAAAGAAAAGAACAACTGCACACCACGTGCAGGTGCAACTTGCTTGTCGTCGCATTGCATTCTTGGTAAGAAAATCGAGTTCATTTATTCGAGTTTACTCGCTTTAACCACTTCTTGAAATATGTTATAGCTTTCTTCCGTTTTAGCTATTCGTAAAAACATACTTAGATTTTAAAATTTTCATTTATAGGCTACAACAGCTGACTCGACGACGTGAACATGAAGAGGAGGAAGAATTTTCTTTAGTAAATGAACAATTTAGTTCACCACCAAATGAAATAATGTCAGAGTCAATCTTACTACTAGCGGGGTAATTTTTTCTCTTAATAGTAAATAGAAGCTTGTTACAGACAACGTTTAAGAAGGAAATAACTTAGCTTTTCAACATTTTAGTGCATCAAGATGTTACCCGTCGTCGCGGAAATCGACGCCACAAATAATAAAAAAACTGCCAAAAAACAATGATGTTACCAGGTTATTATAAGAAGTCTTATTTGAAGAAAAGTTATAATAACTGAAATGATGAAGTTCAATTTTTTCTTACCCAATTTAGAGCAATTAACGATCTTCAAGATCACATGGAGGAAGGATACTTGTCGATGGAGTCGACGTTAGTGGTATAGATAGAGACACTATTTCGCCTTTGGAAATGGAAATTAGTGTCATGAAAAAGGCATAAAAAAATGAAGCTGTTGCATGTAGGACTGTCATCCCAACTGAACTTTCTGTAAGTTGTTTTCATAGTTGGTTGCTTAAACTTAGTGATACAGAGCAGGTGGACATGGGCGGCGAGCGACGCCGCCTTGGCGGCTAGTTTTAAATAAATTATTCAACTGATGATAATCTTATTTATATTTGTTATAATAATAACTATCTTATTATTTCACTTTAAGAAAAAGAAGAAGAAAAGAGGCGTCCAACGGCGACATCAAGTAAGTGATTTTTTTCAATGTGACCTTAAATTATGAACAGTATATTCTCGAACAATCCAGTTATTTTTTGGCTACTTTTTTAGCTTTTTAAAGGAGAAGAATGGGAGGATGTAACTGCAGAGTTGATGAGCGATGTGGAGAGTGATCACGATGGTTACAAGTCTCATCGAACCATTCCGTGGAGGACACAAGATCTGAGCGACTTCGTAAGAAAGGAAGACGAAAGGAGAGGAGGACCTGTCCGATATGGACAACCATCAAACCGCAAACCATCTGCGAAAGTTCCAGAAAAAATATTTTGATAGGAGAACTCGTGTGTATCACAAGCTCCGTCAATCCGTTAATCCGTCTTGTTAAGCAGCTTGATTTGCACGGGTTCGATTGTAGACAGCTTGTACTTGTTTTATGTTTGGTTAAGAATAGATAAATGTAGACTAATTTAAAGTCATCATTTTTCATATTGGAAAAAACATGAAGTACTGTAAGTGACTTATCATTAATAAACGGAAAAAACGGGAAAAAATCTGATATGAGGAGTTGATATGCGGAATTCCGGATTTAATATGCGAAGTTGATATGCGGGTTTTCTCAAATCGATATGCGGAGTTATGCTGAAGGTATCCAAAGAATATGCGGAGATATAACAAGTATATGCGGAGTATATGCAAAGTCCGCATACATCCGGATACAAAAGTGTCCGTATGCAAGATGAATATCTCCGCATACCAACTCCGCATACACTCCGCATAGTAAGGCATACATGTCCGTATGCAAAGATATGCGGAAGCGTATAACACTGGATACTGGTAACGTCGGCGCAGTGTCGGTTTCATACCGATCATCTGAGTCTTCGTATCGTTTAATCTACCCACAAGTTTATACAAATATTTGACCCATGTAGATGATACCTTTTCCGAATCATTCAGTTCTTGAGCATCTTGTATTTTGAATAAATTTTCAACAAGTATCTTGTTCAATGCCTCAACAAAAGCTGTATGGGTATGTTTATATTTTGTAGTTGCTCTTTTAATTTCAACATTATTCTTCTCCAACAATTTTGATACATCAGCTTTGAATTCTGAACCGTTATCACATTGAAATACTTTTGGATAAGTTAACGGTCCAACCTTGTAGATGTCTTCAATCATAGCGGCAACCTCTTTCGCTCTCTTAGTCTTCAAAGGTCGGGCCACCTTATATCTGGAAGCAACATCGACACCAGACAAAATGTATTTGTATTTATTACCATACAACATATCACTAGGCATATACAATATATCAAATTGATGAATTTCATTCGGTTTAGTCACCTCATAATGCGGACGTTCGATCCTTTTCGGTGCCGGTAGATGTATCTGCCACAAAGCTTGCTTTGATAGCCACTTCTTAATTTCCTTCAGTTTGAAACCAAATCCTCTTAGATTGCGAACAGCCTTTTGTCCTTTCCATAAGTTTTGAGGTTGATAGTAAATCTCTTGAAGTTTATGCATCCTGCTGATATTGTTTATTTATAAACAACGTTTATTTAGCTCATTTTGTTACATGACATCAAAGTGGGTTAAAAGTTTATCTCTTTTATATAAGAAATAAAGAATAAACATGACTGACAAAACATACACAGATTACCGATCAATGGGTATTAATGCGTTACGAGCATTATGTGCATCACGAAAAATAAAATATGTTAACCAAGTGAACAAAGCTAAATTGCTCGAGGTACTTGAGAAAAATGATAAGGATCCATTGTTTCTTTGTGATCCTGAAATGAAACAAGCATTTTACACACGCTATTCAAACTGGATAAGAAACAACGAAGAAAAATATCAAAGGTATCGAGAGACATATAATGAGAAGAGAAGGATGGCTCGCAAACAAAATAAATTGGCTCGTTCTTCCTTGTAGAGGCTGTTTTTTTTTTTTTTTTTTGTTACTTAAATCCGAGTAACAAAGGTTAGCCAGAAGGTCTTTTCATTTACAAATTGAAAAAATGATATTTCAAACTGGTTTAAAGCGATCATGATCACTTAAATATTACACAAATAATAATTCAACAACATGACTTCACGTAATACAGTTGTTGAATTAAAAGCTCTCGCAAGAGAACGCGGCCTACGTGGCTACTCGAAACTAAGAAAGGTTGAGCTCATTGAATTATTAGCTGGCTCACCAGCTCGTTTGTCTACACCAACACCAATGAGGAATGACCAACCTATTCCACCACCAAGATCTACTAGGCAGTTCAAACCAGTCCGACCTGTTACAATTATTCCTAACCAACAAGACATGGATTTGTTTGAGCAGCAAGAAATGGCAAAAAATAGACCTCAGGTAAAAAGTAAGTTGAATGAGTTGAAGGAGTGGTTGATAAATCACACACCTAAACCTATTCGTGAGAAAGTGAGTAGCGCTTTCAGAGAGATGAAGAAGAAGATTCTCAATCTTTACAAGAAGAATGATGAAAAAAATGAAAAAGATGAAAAACTGGTGAAACCAAAAGCGTTTGTCCCCATTGAAACGGCGTTTGATGGTTCTTACAAAAGGTTCAACATAAACTCAGATGGAAAAAAGGACGTTGATTTGTTTCTCGAAAAGGTTCGACTCATTTTAAGTGATCTGATTATGAGAGAACTCAAAAACAAAAAATCAATAAAAATTCAAGCAACTGTGTGGATCAAATGGAGAAAGGAGGATTTATCCAATCCTGAAGCAACAATCTACGTCGATAAGGCGTTCAATAGCAATATGGAAACAATTCACAATGAAAGCGATATATCTGATGTTATTAACAAGATGTTCAATAAGATAATCGAACAGGTTGAAAACCCTGCATTACCTCAATCCGGCTTTGTTATCGATAAGATTTTAAATATTGATGTGGACTTTCACAAGCTAAAATTAACGAGAGGCAGCTCTTACTTGCCTTTACCTGAGAATTTCAGTGGTAAGAAATCAGTGATCAATCCTAAAAATGAAGATGATGAAGAGTGCTTCAAATGGGCTGTTACTGCTGCTTTGAACCATAATGAGATTAAGAAAGATCCACAAAGGATAACGAATCTCAAGAAACATGTTGATAAATATAATTGGGAGGGTTTATCGTTTCCAATGGCGCTAAATAAAATAGATTTGTTTGAGAGGAGGAACCCTGATATCGCTGTGCATGTTTTGACAAAAGATGTGGCAGAAGGTATCTATATGTGTCGTAAGTCGAAGCATCTTGATCGCAAAGAAACGGTTGTTTTGTTTTTACTATGTGAAGAGGAAAAGAGACATTATATAGCTGTAAAGAACTTGAGCGGTGTCTTGGGTAAGGCCAACTCGAATCACGAACATAAGGAGCATTATTGCATAAACTGCCTCCACGGATTTACCTCCATCAAAACTAGAGATGAACACTTTCAATATTGTAAAAATAATGATGTCGCGAAGATTGAGATGCCAAATGAGGGTAGCACCGTTAAGTTTCATGACGGTCAGTACCAGCTCAAAGCTCCTTTCATAATGTATGCTGATTTCGAAGCTTTGTCAAAAGAGGTTTGTGAAGAACCGCGCAGTGGTAGTGGATCATCCACTGAAAAGGTTGGTATACATATTCCCACAGGCTTCTGTTGTTATAGCAAATTTGCTCATGGTGAAGTTTCGGACCCTCTAACGCTTTATCGCGGTGAAGACTGTGTTTTACGTTTTGTAGATCATGCAGTAGGTGAAGTGAAAAGGCTATACAATATGTTTCCTAAACAGAGAATGGGAGACCTCAAATATGAAGAGGAACAGAGATTTACCGATTCTGATAAATGTCACATATGTATGAAAGAATTTGAAAAAGATAACATTAAGGTTAGGGATCACTGTCATTTTACTGGTAAATTTCGTGGAGCTGCACATCAGTCTTGTAATCTCCGTTATAAAGTGCCTAAATACATCCCGATCGTCTTTCACAATCTGAGCGGATATGATGCTCATCTGTTTATCAAAGAACTAGCCAAACAGTATGGAGATGAAAAGGTTACCGTCATCGCTGAAAACAAAGAAAAATATATCTCTTTCTCATTGGATGTTAAGGTTGGTGAATACACTGACAAAAATGGAGAGACTAGAGTTCAAAAGATACAGTTGAGATTCATCGATAGTGTGCGTTTCATGGCTAGTAGTCTGGATAACTTGGTAAACAATCTATCTGACGATCAGTTTAAAAACCTTCGAAAATTCTTCAAGGGTGATGAGCAATTCAAACTATTGAGAAGAAAAGGAGTTTATCCTTATGAATACATTGATTCTTTTGATAAGTTTAACGAAACTAAGCTCCCACCGAAAGATGCTTTTTACAGCAAGTTGAACATGAAAGGTATCAGTGATGCTGATTATACACATGCACAGAAGGTGTGGAAACATATGAAAAATAAAAATATGGGTGCGTATCATGATCTCTACCTCAAGACAGACGTTCTATTGCTTGCTGATGTTTTTGAGACTTTTAGGGAAACATGCATAACAAACTATAAATTGGATCCTGCACATTTTTACACTGCTCCAGGACTAGCTTGGCAAGCCTGTTTGAAAAAGACAGAGGTTGAGCTGGATTTGTTGTCAGATATGGATATGTTTCTCTTTGTAGAGCAAGGTATTAGAGGAGGTCTCTGTCAGGCTGTTCATAGACATGCTAAAGCTAATAACAAGTATATGGATGCTAAATATAAGAAGACTGAAGAAAGTAGCTATCTCCAATATCTTGATGCAAACAATCTATATGGATGGGCTATGATTCAGAAGCTACCGACAGGGAATTTCAAGTGGGTAGATGCTAATAAATTTACCGCTAAATTCATTTCAAAGTTGGCTGAGAAAGACGGTAAATATGGTTATCTTCTTGAAGTTGATGTGAACTATCCTCAGGAGCTTCATGATTCACATAACGATCTTCCATTTATGCCCAAGCGAAAGAAGATCAATGGTGTAGAAAAGCTAACTCCATGTCTTTCAGACAAGAAGAACTATACTATTCATATCCGTGCACTTGATCAAGCGCTGAAGCATGGTCTTGTTCTTGAGAAGGTGCATAAAGTACTGAGATTTAAGCAAAGCGCATGGTTGAAGCCGTACATCGATTTCAACACCAATTTGCGTACCAAATCAAAGAATGACTTTGAAAAGGACTTTTTCAAGCTCATGAACAATTCAGTCTTTGGTAAAACTATGGAGAATCAACGTAAGCATAAAGACATACGCTTGGCTACCAAGAAAGAACAATATGAGAAGCTGGTGATGAAACCTAACTTCAAGGGTAGTATCTGTTTCAGCGAACATTTGATGGCTGCTGAAATGCAAAAGATGAAACTCGTGTTGAACAAGCCAATCTATCTGGGACCTGCAGTTCTTGATTTGTCAAAGATAGTTATGTATGAGTTTCACTATGAATATATGAGACCAAAATATGGTGACAACCTAAAGCTCTGCTATATGGATACAGACAGCTTTGTCTATCATATCAAAACCGACGACTTCTACAAAGATATCGCCGATGATGTAGCTTTGAGATTCGACACTTCAGCGTACGATGAGAAAGATAACAGACCTTTACCCATAGGTTTGAATAAGAAATACATCGGTCTAATGAAAGATGAGTTGGGTGGTAAGATAATGACAGAGTTTGTTGCTCTTAGAGCAAAGACCTATGCATATAAACAGTTAGACGGAACAGAAGACAAAAAGTGTAAGGGAGTCAAGAAGTGTGTAGTAAAGAAGTCGATGGGGTTTGATGATTATAAGAGATGTTTATTGGATGGTGAAAACATTTACAGGGAACAGATGACCTTCCAATCGATTAAGCATGATGTCCATACCATAAAAACAAACAAACTCGCTCTCAATGCGGATGATGACAAAATAATTATCGTCGATGGTATTGCTACATATGCAAGGGGTCATTACAAGCATACATAAGATAACAAAGAGGTAAGAGGTAAGATAACAAAAAAGGTAAGAGGTAAGATAACAAAGAGGTAAGAGGTAAGATAACAAAAAAAAAACAAAAAAAAACAAAAAAAAAAACAAAAAAAAAAATAAAAGAGTGAGTCAAACAAATTCACTCCCATCTCACGAAGAAGAGAAAATTGCTTTGATTTTAGCGATAACCACGATGTTTAGCATATGGTATATATTTCGCTGATCAGCGCATGTAGTGTGCCAGTAAATGTCGCAAAATTGCCAGTAAGTGTTGCAATTCAACAGTAAGTGTCGCAAAATCACCAGTAAGTGTCGCAACAGTAAATGTCGCAAAAAAATTAAAAATCAACAGTAAATGTCGCAACTTTATAATTTCAAATTTCTAACCAATATCTTCTCCATCCTTGTTTTGAACTCGACACTGATTATTCTGATCAAGATATCGTACTACTCATCGCAGAGTACGCTGATGGACCTACGCGACATGTCACAGAGATTGCAAAATATAAAAATAAGACAGCTATAATTTTCAACATTATGTGTCACTTAGCAAGTTACTTTTACTTTTTTCGCTAATACTTCCCAAAGTGAGTCCTGACCGATTGATTTAAGCAACAGGTCTTTCCTTTTCATACCCTCCACATTATATGATCAAAATCACATTGTGTAAGTTTGCGACATTTGCTGTTGATTTTGAAAAACATTACCACATTTATTGTTAAAAAAATTAAAACAAATGACAATTCTAGTTGTGACACTTACTGGCAATTTTGCGACACTTACTGTTGAATTGCGACACTTACTGGCAATTGTGCGACATTTACTGGCGTTTGCGACATTTATTGGCGATTGCGACATTTACTGGCAGTGCAAGTGTGACATAGGACCAAGAGATAACAAACAGTAACAAAGTTTTCTTTGTTTTTGTTTCCGATGTATAGCTTGCAATGTATAGCTTGCTGTGCGTACAAATTGGAATGCTTGAGGGCGGGGGCATTTTTAGCTAAAGCTACATGCTAGTATAATTGTCTGTTCCAGAGAAAATTCTCTATTGGATAAAAATTTATTTTTTCAAATTTGGTTACATTGGTCAATTTTGAAGGTCATCATGAATATAACTTCCAGATATTTTCAGAAATGCTTATATGAGAATAAGTCTAACAATTGCCCAAATATGACTTATTGTTTATATGGAATTTATACGTATACTTGGCAGAAGTATGACAAAATTATTCCGAAAAAGCCAATTTAATTTTAAAGGAAATTTGTTTTCAAAAGGATTGCAAGAACAAAAGTATATTATATAACTTAAATCGACATAACATAGGATATATAAATATATTTCTACTGAAATCAACAGATTAAATTTCATGCTTTAATTGAAAAGAGCATCTCATCAACTTGAACCTTTTCTTGGAGTTTTTCAAATGCAAATCGACACAAATACATAAATGACTTAACAAAACTTACAATGTTACAGTAATTATGTCTAGACACTTAAGAAAAGGCAGATATTTAATGAAACTGATTTGATTGTTTGCCTAAACAATCTTCTATCAATGTGCATTCATCTTTACATAAACATTTGCCAACCAAAATCTCAATTACAAATATCAAAGTTTGTTTTTATGACATAACCCCAAACTAGGTCATTCTGTCTCCATGAGGTAGTTCTTAGTGAATAAAATCTAAATGTTTCTGAACAATGTCACCTTTTACACTAGGTATCTAGCAGTTAGCTGCCCCACATTGTTGTATACTGGGATTCTTCAACTTCTCTCTTTCTCAAAAATGTTTAAAACCACTGAAGCATTGAATGACGGAGTGATATAATACAGTAAACGTAATTGGTTGTCAATTTTTGCCAAATGATATTTATACTTTCATTCTTTGTCAGTATGTAAACAATCCTATACTGAGCGAAGAATTTTGTAATGAAGCACTTTCAGTTGTATCATGGACGTGGTTGTATCATTTCTTTACACTATCTACAAATGTTTCCTTTATGACAGCTGGTGCAATGACCAATGTCCTGTAAACATCCACACATAAGGTATTATGTTTATTATATATGCTTTTTATCAGCCAGTACATGTTTAACAAAAGCATCATGTTATTCTTTTATTAAGTTTTCGTCAGGTCATTATAATAACTATCTTTGTTTTGAGATAAGGACTTTCCGAAAATTTCATGCAATTATTGATCAGCAATAAATTTCATATTACATGCATTCATTCCTCTCTTGAGATGGAAAGTTAATTCACACCATAGGTTAATTCGTTATCATCTCCTCATTTTATTGTTCTTCTTCTTCACGCATATTTTTCAAAAACACTATGTTTTCCCTTAGAAATCTTCTCCCAATAACATTTTAGATGAAAAGATTAGGTAGAAACAAGAATCCTACCAGAATTTTCAATAGTGACACTTCGAATGGTATTTTTCAGGATGTATTGAAATGTGCAGATGTGACTCCCCTGCATAAAAAGGGTTCGAAATGTTAAAAGGAAAATTATCGTCCTGTGAGTTTATTACCTGCTATTTCTAAAGATTTTGAAAGGATATTATGTGATGAAATATGTAATTTTTTGAAAAATATATTTTCACCTCTTCTTAGTGGCTTTAGAAAGGGTTATAGTGCGCAACAGGTACTCACACATATATTGCATCTCTGCCATAGAAATCTTGATCAGGGCAAAACAGTGGCAGCGGTTTTAATGGACCTTAGCAAGGCATTTGATTGCATTAACCATGATCTCCTTATTGGAAAAATGCATTGCTATGGTTTTTCAAAGGAGGCTTTACGTGTTTTAAAAAGTTATCTAAGTAATCGTAAACAAAGGGTAAGGGTAGACGGAGTACACAGCACCTAGTTAGACATTAGTTGGTGTGCCACAAGGCTATTCTCGGACCTCTACTCTTTAATATATATTTCAACGATTTGATGCTGCACTTCAATGATTCTGATGTTGCCATATGTAATTATGCTGAAGAGAACACTATTCATGCATCAGGGGAGGATATCACTGAATTGCAGCAAAAACTAGAACATTCGTTAACGTTTATTTCTTCTTGGTTTCGTCAAAATGGTCTTCAACTCAATGGAGATAAGTGTAAACTTATAGTTTTTGGTAGACCTAGAGTTGAACCATTCACAGTTTTGTAAATAGCGAGTGTTTAGTGGAATGCACGAAAGTCAAACTGCTAGGGATTACTGTTGATAATGGCTTTACATTTCGTAACCATGTCAATACCCTATGCAGGAGGGCTAGTGCAAAGATCTCAGCGCTTCGGAGAACCTCTTGTTTCATGACAAGCGTTGATTAATGGTCAGTCACGCTTCACGCATTGCCCAATAAATTTTTATTTGTTGTTGTAATTAACTTTACTTTTAAATCACTTGATAGGAATATTTCTAAGTTTTCAAAACTTAAAGTTTTATAAAGTTAATAGTGCGAATCAAAAAACCAAAATTGATTTTTCTTTTTCCCTGATTTTTTCCACATGTCATGTCAATCAAAGTAAAGTTTTCCCTTTATGCGCTTGTGATTCTGCTGATGATTGTCAGCACAATTCGAAAAACGTTAAGAATCTATGAGTTATGTGGATACTCATTCTGATCTTTGAAATCATCAATAGATGTTGAATATCATTTCGTACCACAGAATGAAAAATATTGCATATGATAGCATCAGATATGGTTTCTCGAAGCTCTCAGAAGTACAGGATTAGAAGTGGAACGTTGTAAATCCTTATGTCTGCAAGGGCATCTTGTTTTTACATAAAATTGCTGTCAAATTTAATTTCTATAAAAGTTAAAATTTTAAAATTTTAAAATTTGATTTTTATAAACATTATTATCGATTCGGAAACAAGACAATGGATTCGAAATGCTGATTATTGGTGATCAATTCTAGAAACCAAAATAGCATCATCTGAATACTTGTGATAAAGACTGAGAATTGTAAATAAAATCTAAGGATAATCATTGGTGGTGCGTACCTATTACATCAAACACATTTGCTGATTGCAGCTCATGACAACACTTGCTATCAATTTCGAACATCATTTTATTTATTAATGCCACTTTCAACACTCCTCGACTGGTTTATTACACCTTCTTTCCATCATTTCCTTCTCTTTCCAATCTCCCACTTCCTTCCATTCAGATTCACAACTGGATCCTGGCGCATCTTGTGGTAGAATTCACAAATTCGTTCTCTCTGACTCAAACTAGAAACCAAGGTTTTCGCGCCATCACTCCATTGCTGTTTTTATCTTACAGGTTGTAAATAAAAATATATTATGCAAATTCTATCTAGCTATTTTTCAATCAGGGGTTAATAAAAGAAAATGGAAACAGTCGCATATCTTTTAGCGAAACATAACCCGTCAGGTCAGCAAACTGGGTTATTTTTGTTTTCACGGTGACACTTGATGACTTTTTTTTTAATCATCAACTTGGGATCCATACAATAATATATGGTTCGTCTCGCTAGGAACTTCACACGGAATTTCAGTGTTTTGACTTTTCTCCTGTATCGCTTTTGTAGCAAATGATTTTCTATATTACTGTGATATCCAGAATGAATGAAAGCTTTAAGCCTGATAAAAGTTGAGGAAAGAACTTGAACATTGTTCTACACACCTTTCATATAGTTAAAATCTTTATATATAGAATAGTCGAATGTCTCTAACTATAGACCAATTTTCTGTATCTGCGTTTCAAAAATCTTGGAACGTATAATGTATAATGTTTCACTCGTTGGAAACAATGTGTGTCGTATGAAACGAAAACAGCAACACTGAAACTGTGGTGTAACCGAAGGATCGATATTCTTGCTCCATTACTATTTTCATAACATGCGAACATGGACGTATAAAAAGAGAAGGACTTACAACTTTTATCAATCTATGCAAACAAACCTCGCCTCGGTTTATTGAAATTTTCACAAAAGCAGTTTTGAAACTCCCTCAAGTGCTGTTAAAAATACATGTTTTCATTGGTTTCCATGATCGTAATAACCAACCAGAAATGAATTTAAAGATTTTATGATTATTTTGAAGCCAGGTTTTAAACTCTGATTCCTCATGACTTCCACAATCTCAAACATGAAATTTTCAGAATTGAATGAAAAAGCACTCTTGTTTCTGTATATTCTCAGGCATCGCCCAGGCGTCTTTCAAAGTACCGAATCTTTGGATATAAGTATATACACAAAATACTTCCTAACTCCGACAAATTTATCTTAATTCCAATCCGACATTTTTGAAAAAGGTTGAGTAGAAGTTCTGTGATACTCAAGAATATTGCTGATGAATCTGCAAATCGTATTTTCTCTCAATTCCTTGGTTTTCCACATCGGATTAAACCTAAAAAGTCGTATAAACCCGCCCATGTGAACCGAAATTCAGTGAAATGCGAGACGAGGATTACATCAAAGAAATGCCGACAGAATAGATTTTAATAATAGAAATGAAAGGCTTTAGAATTAGTTGTGAGTCCTTCTCTTTTTATACGTCCATGATGCGAATGATCTATGCGTAACACCTAATATTTTAGCACCAACTTTCTTGTTGACACTAACCTTTTTTTCACACAAAAACATTAGATTGCTCTTTGATATTGTTAAGAAAGAGCTTAGACATGTACAAGAGTTGTTTAGAAATACGAAGATTTCTCTAAATACAGTTAAAACTAAATATGTCTTGTATTGAAAGGTGAGCAAGTGTCGATGATCTGCCTCTAAAATTACCGACACTCTCAATTAATGATAATAAGATAAAAAGAGAAAATTTCGTCATATTTTTTGAAGTTCTTCTCGATGAAAACTTGACACAGAAGAATCATATTAATATTACTCACAGAAGATATTAAAAACCTTGACATTATATACAAAATTGTATAAAATTATTCTATAAAATAATTACATAAAATCATATGTCAACTTATCAGCTCTATTTGCAATAATTTTCATTTATACCTAGCGACTTAAGCCATTGCAATATGGTATGGGCAGGTACAAACCAAACTAAATTAAAAAAATGTTGCTACAAACAAAAGGCGAGCTTGCAAGATTATTTCAAGATTTTCTCCCTCCAATCCTTTATTCTCCAAACTTGGAATCCCAATTATCTGCAAATTAAACATTATGCTTAAAAATAAACTTGATTTAACCCCTTTTCCATCTACCATCGCGATAATAAATATATAATACTAGATACTCGAGAAACAACTTTAAAATCCCTCAAACACGCCTTAAAATAAGCACTACCATGGGTGTGCAGCTCAATTGGTAAGACGGTGGATTTGTAATACAAGGGTGATAGTTGGTAGTGGTTCAAATCCCGGCACTAAATGCTAATGTGTGATATAAACACTTATGATAATAATGTATGCAACCAAAAGCTATTTGAGATTGTACATGATGTGATGTGATGAGCCAGTGCTTAAAATTGCATAGTAAGACCACAATCACCTATTAGTCTAGCAACTAGTAACCCGTGTAAAAATGTTTTACAGGTTTTAATCGATGTGAGCTGAACAGAGAGAAAGGGTTAGTATAATGAATTTTAGTATGATAAAGTTCCTCAATTGTTTGGAATGTAGAATGTTTATAATGTAGTATCCCGTGTAGAACAGCGTGTAGAACACGGGTTTTAATTCATCAAAAATAAAAATACGTGCTGTACGTCCACTTTTTTCACTTTTTACATAAATTGTATAAATTGAAGATGCAATGCAATGGTTCCCATGATTAAAAATATCTAACGTCAATACAGAAAAAAACACTCTTCACTCTTTTAATTAAAAATCTCTAGGTATTCCGGCTAAAGCATATTTAGTTCAACACTGGAGTTATGAACAGAAAAACTTTTTAATCTGAAACACATCAAAATATTCGTAATAAATCTTTCACGATACGATATATGCAGTAGTAAAAATAAATTGTGCGTACAGGTAAACAACAAAAAGACTAAAATCGCTGTAACTGTTCATGGAATCCATACCCCAATGTAAATAAAAGCCAAACGCGAAAGTCGTAAAAGTGTCAAAATGTGAATTAAAAACAATTGCGATTTTCTTTACGAACCCAGAGCGTCATCATTAAAAACCATGATAGTCATTTCTTTATTTGAAAAGTAATGACGCAGAAACCCTATTAATACTATAAGAAAAACAAGATGCCCTATCAGGCAGAAGGATTTCTGCAAAATCGAAGAGGAAAATGAGCTTTTCTTTATGTCATTCTTTAGCTTTTCATAAAAAAACTGTTTGTACAATCAAGCAGAATGATTATTACTGAAAAATATATAGCTGTCATTACAAAAAAGAAAGACTATGACATTCTTGAAATTTAAGAAAAGTTTAATCTGCAATATATTTATTAAATTTCTGACCATGTACTCCCCAAAAATCTGGAAAAAACATAATTGTCACTATGCAAAACTTGATTAACCAATAAACATCAATAAACTTGATTATATTTTAATGACATAATGTTCTTTACTTTGTTGGTACGAAATGATATCAAAGATTCAGTGGTCAATGCAGATAAGACAATGTGTGTGCATGTAAGTCAATGTAAATGTTATGAATTTATGAATTCAATATGTCTTGTCAATCTTCCTAACAGAATTCCTAATTCACAAGGAAAAAAAGGAAAGCGTAGATTTTAATGATACGAAATACATCTATATACATTTAAAATCAACATACATAACTGAAAACAGAAATTTGTGCTTTAATTCGAGTAACAATATGTCATTGCCATCTTTTTAATTTAAAAATGCTTTTAAATTACCTCAACTAAATTTCATGAAAAGATTATAATAAAAATTTATTCAAAAACTTAAAAAACAATAAATTTTTAATTACGTATACACGCCAAGGCATCATGAAAGCACAACTGACACAATACGAACCTTACATTAACTCCTAATAACCTCAATGAACAAAATAACATCAAATTTATATGCTTTCAGATATCACTGTGATTACGTATGTACGGTCAATCTTCCTAATTAAGAAAAGACTTCCCAAACACAAAAAGTAAACAAAGATTAGCATTATGAAAAATATGATCTAAACTATAACTGAAAACAGAAATTTACGTTAAAAGATGTCCAGTATTTAGCATTTACAGACAATCAAGGTAAGTTTCAATTTGCTATCGTAAATAGCAAGTCCTCATTCCTAACTTAGGACATTGATAATACAGCCAAGAACTATACAAGTATATAAGCTGAAATAGCTAGAGAAACATCAAACATAAAATGAGATGCACAGGCAGAGGGTAGACAAGACATTCCTTGTATGTTGTTGGAGCTGAAGAGGAAACTCAGCTGAGCTGTATCTATCGAGAGCTTAAAAAGCACTACAGCCCACACATGAAACAAACGGTATTTTGTATCTAGAAAGGCTTAAAAGAATCCCAGACATTTTCCAAAAAATAAAAGTTGCACACACTGTTTTTACAAAACATTGAGAACTTGTTTTTTAGAAAGGAATGAACGCAGTAGAATCATTGTAAGATAATTATAAATTTCTACCCCTTACTTTTGATTTTGAAAGTGTGAATCTTCTTTTAAATCTATTCAGTATTGGTCAATCAATGTGGAAGTCTATGTGGGTTTCTTCGGTTTCTTCTGCCATTATGCAAACGGCGTGCAAACGTAAAGTCGAAAAAATACCCGGATGATCACATGGCGGAAATTCAAGCCAATAAACTGTCGCTATTGAAGCTATATTAGCACCCTTTCGTAGAAATCGGGCATTATGCACCAATCACGATTGAGACGGCTTTTTTATGAACCAATGCAATTTAAGAAACAAAAATGCGTAGGTTTGGACAGTAAGATGAAAAAAAACAAAACAAGATGCCCTTGCAGGCATTAGGATTTCTGCAAAATCAGCTGAAGTATGAAAAAAGAAAGACTACGACATTCTTGAAATTTAAGAAAAAATTAAACCGCAATAGATATCTATATATTAATAGCCGATTCTCTGTCTGTCTGTCTGTTTGTTTGTTTGTTTGTTTGTTTGTTTGTTTGTAAGTCACGCAAAATGGTAGATTGAGTTGTGAGCGAAATTATTTCTTTTTTTGTGTGCGACGTGAGTTCGAAGCAAATACATTGCAACCCCAATCGAACGTGACTTTTTTTGGCTGATGAACTAATAGGAATAACGTTTTGTTTTTATTATTATTGTTAGTTTTATATTCCACGTTGACTTGGCTTTGAAAACAATACATCAACTAAATACAAAGAAACTAACTGATTAAACATTTTGGACAAAAAGCAACAGTGGCAGAACGTGGCAGCATGTTCGGTTTGCTACTAACTCTTGCCTGACTGTCTGAGACGGGTGAACTTTTTTTTTGAGCAATCAAAATGTTTAAAAACCGATAGGTAAAAAAAGAGTATCATAAAACAAAATGTTTTTTTTTTTTTGCTTTTCTTTTAATAAATTAATTTCTTCTTTTAATCGTTAAGCGTTCTGATCGAACGTTTTTTTATTCTATTTATTCATTTAGCACGTGCCTTTTTTCTCTCCTCCGTGTGAACTTTTTAAGAAGAGAAACCATTTTCCCCCTGTTTGATAGCACCCATGTTAGAGCGCGTAACGTTTTTAAAACAAAAGCTAATAAAAAGTTTTTTTCTCTCTACGTTTTGAGTGCATTGTTGTACTGATCAACGACTGTTTTAAAAAATAAATAACACATGAAATTTGGGTTTTTTTGGAACCATTGTTTAAACTGATATTTGATATTTGATTTCGAATCTGCTTCTAGGATAACTGACGTTTTTTCGGGTCCGCGATACAGGCGATGGGGTGACAAAAAATTTGGGTCTAATTTTTTTGGGAGAGGTCTGTGACGTCATCAAAATCTTTGAAGAATGATATCTCTGTAACGGTTGATCGTAGCGGAACGATCCCATACATTTTTTTAATCAGTTTTTCGAGCTCTACAACATGGTAACGCTTTCGGTTGCCAATTCCTTAATTTTATTTTTCGTGAAGTCAACGCATGCTGAACATGGGCGGCGAGCGACGCCGCCTTGGCGGCTAGTTTAATTGAATAAATTAAAAGTATATCTTGATCTAAAATACTGACCTAATAGTCAATGGTCTAACACAGCCCATGTGACCATGAACAAGACCATTTTGGTACCACTTACGTCATTGACACTCACTGATGTTTGCAATCGGCACAGCTCAAAGAAGCACAAATAAACCTCCGTATTTTCTATCGATTTGATGGTCTAATTTCTTCCTTATTATTTATGTGAATATATCATTTTATGCACCTTTGGAAAGAAAATTGTTCTACACAAATTCAATAACTATTTTTACTTAAAATGTAATGGTAAAAAGAAATAAGGGAAAAGGTTATGCAATGCATACGTGAGTAAAACGTACGCTGAGTCCTTAGTACTAATATAAAGTTTCTGGGTGATGAATGAATTATGAATGAATTGCAAAGTTCCTTGCATTTGAGTAAGCATGAACGAAGACTAAGGGACGCCTCGTTTAGTCATTGTTAAACATGGTTCCTGCTTGCGAGATCACAGATGTAACTTCTAAGGGAAATGAAACATACTCACTACTATCAACAGTATTGCCGGGTGTTTAAACTGTATTTAGAAACTGACCAGATGTTTTTTTTGCTATTCTTACAGATCAGGCATAAATAAAACAAAAGCTGATCTGGGTTCAAAGTTGTCTTCTTTCTTATGAGTTTCTTCATTGCAAAAGTCTTATAGGGTTAATATTCCTGGTATCGAAGTTTGCATTGAAGATATCTTTTAAAACGTGTCTTCTTTAAGTAATGAACCATTCTCATTGTTCTGTTTGGGAAAAGCACATACCTCTGACTTACTTTTAAATTAAAATGGAATACGCTGATATTGTAAAAGAATCTCTCATCGTTTCGATGTTAGCAATAGTAGCTAACCTTGTGCAAATCAAAGTTATGTTCTGGTTGGCGAATGGAACATCGTTGTGTGTCTCGAAGATTTATATATTGAACCTCAGCTTTTCCGACTTAGCAGTGGGCGTCACTATGGTTTTGTCGCGAATCATCTCCGAAATCAACAAACGTGAATTTGACAATAAAAACAAGGTTCTGAAGATGTTGAAGGATGTGTTGTTCTTGGGTTTGGTTCAAGTTTCTGTGTTTACTTCAGTACTTAATCTGACGGCCCTCACCATTGATCGATACCTATGCGTCTGTAAACCTTTGAATCACCGTTTTTTTACGAGAAAAATTGCCTATTTCGTATGCGTTGGAATTTGGTTGATATCGGCAACTGTCGTCCTTACCATCTATTTCGTTGTTTTTTACGGAACCAATAAAGTGAAAAGTCAACTTTACACGATTCCGATTCCTGTATTAACATATTTTGCTATATTCGTGTTTCTGTATTGTTATTATCGGATTATAACGACCTTGAAGAAACGAGTAAATCCCAACGAAAATACACGTAGTGGCAACGTCACACGAACACGGAGCATGAAAACACTGATGATCACTATAGCAAATGTCACCCTCTTTATTCTATGTTGGGTGCCATGCACTGGCAGAGTTATCATAAAAAATATTGGTCTGGAAAATAGCGACTTTTCTCGAACAGCCTTTCTGTTGGTCATGCTCAGTTCTTTTCTTGATCCTGTTGTTTATCTTGTCACAATGAGGATGAAAATTAAACAGAAACTTGCGGGAAATACTATCAAGACACGGACGCAAAATTAAAACACGTTCATTATAATTTTAAAATGGAATATTAACTTCAATATCTTGTTAATATAATCAAAAAGTGCCAATCACTTTTTTGTGTAGCTAAATATTGACGAAGTATTTGGTGTAAAGACCAGTTTTCAGTTAGTCACGAAACAGAGCGACCGTTTGTTGACTCCCTAGATAGTTCAAAAGGTTCAAACTACAAGGCTACCAATCAAAAATCAGTTTACTCATTCGCACATCACAGAAAATGAAGTAGTTTTCAACAAATTTTATATTCGTTTCGAATTCTCTATTCTGCAGAGGGTCGTGCAGCTATCAAAATGGACTTTGATTCAATTTCTGATTCATTTCATTTTTATAGATTTTCTAACTGTGTGTCGCTTGAACATCTTCTTATTAGGTTTAAGTTTATTTGATGAAACGGTCTGGGTGAAGTTACGTGACTCGTGATTTTTACCCATAGGGGTTTTACTTTTTTATTTTTCATAGCTAACATGATATTCAGTTCTATTGCCTCGGTTCTAAGTTTAACGATAGCCATATGGTGCAAAACGGTATCAGCATTTCAAAAATCACTCACAATACAAACATACGAAACAGATGTAAATTCATTTATCTGAAACAACATAAAAAAAGGTTAAAGATTGTAGACGAAATCCGACTAATATTTTTGTTTAAATATTTATGCAAAGAACATTATAGACAATGGACTGTTTCCATCTTTGTATACTGAGTTATTTATTCCGTAACAAAAGGAAGCCTGTCTGCAAGCGATATACTGACAGTCGCAAAAGGGTTTTAATAAGCTTATGTCTAACAGAAAACCAAAACACTAGTTACGGATCAGTACACTTTTGCAGCAGATATTGAAATAAAACCTTCCAGCTAAAACACTTCATTTCAAAAATTACTTTTCATCTTCGGGGTAAAAAAACAACATGGTTTCGGTCAAAAGGAGCAAGCATCAAGCATTTCGATGTTTCAATATTTTTATTATTTTGATGTTTGGCTCTTTGATGTCTCCAGGGGCCTTTGTGCGGTTCAACTTACATTCCTTCAAACTAGTACAAAAATTTACCCGGGATACTAGAAAGATTTATTTATATATTAGAGAAATAAAAATAAATTTTATCTCAAGACTAAATGCGACTGATTTCACCCTGGAATAAAACCGGATATCTGCAAAATGTAGTCTCAAAGAAGTGGATATGGATTAAAGCTTAACAGCCTCTTGTTGTGAAGTTACAGAAAAAAATTGTTATATTGATCCTGTATGGACGGTAACAATTATTAGAATTCTAAAGTTTACAACATTTGCCACAATTAATGATGTGTAAAGTTGGAAATTGTGTTTAAAATCGTTGTGGGAGTGCAACGAGTTTCGTGGTGCCAGGTTGACGTACATATGATAAGCACCACAGCCTAAGTTACAATGTCATCCATTTGCATGACAACCCTGTAGACTTATGTTCGATATGTTTTTCAAACGGCTGAAGTCCAAATCCACATCATTATCGGGTTTTTCTTCGCTTGAATTGTCTCTTTTCCTATTCTTAATTTGTCAGCGCGATAGCAGCTGATCTTTCATCAGCATTCTGTTCGTCCGTAATAAAATTTTTGTCCCTAGTTGTAGGCTGATACCACTAAACTAAGGAATAGAGGCTATTTGTTGATTGTGGCTTAATTCAAAACTGTTTAGCAAAAACAAATTATAACTACACTGACAGTTTTAGCGGAGTCATTGCGACTCCTAAAAGAGAGTCATTGAACAATGATAACCTAAGGGAGTAAATCAGATGATACAGAGAGCATCATAAGGGAGTCATTTTGCTTTTAAGGGGTGTCAATTTCAATTTCCTTTAAATTACCACCTTGAAGGGAATCAATTTGACTCCTTTAAGTGATCATAAGTGATGTAAGTTAAATGGCTCTTTAAGGGAATCATTTTGATGCTCGTCGGAGAGTCAAATCGAAAAACAAAGCCACTGTTTCGCACGTTTTAAAAAATTTTACGTAGGCAATTCTTTAAATGAGAGTCTCAGATGTCACATAACGGTATAAAAGATTTTACACCTTTAATCAATAAAGATACGGTTATTAATTCTTAGGGGTACTTTCTTTGCATTTTACTAAGTAATTATTTTTTTGTATAGATATTTCTATGTATAATCACAAAAATTGTAAACTTATTTAATACGACCGTACGATCGTATTGAATAAAAAAAACATCTACAATTTATCAACTTCACTGGTTCACTGATTTCATTGGTAACATATACATATTTCATATTAGGAGGTATGTAGTTGTACTATTATTTGGATTCTTTTCTTGACGAAATTGAATGTGTCCGTGTCACTGACAGTTTCTTTCGTTTGTTTTCTTGTTCTTAAATAATCGGCTATTATTTTTCTATATGATAAGTTAGCTTGCTTACTCCTTAAATTGCTTTTAAAGAACAACAAAATAACACTGATGATGGCCCACAAAACACGGTCGGCTACGCAGACAGTAGCTAACTAAATATGTTATAAGTACGTTGTTTTTCTTTTATCAGCCATAAACTTCATATGAAAGTATTTGGGGAAAAGCTAAATGATTAGCTACTATATTTTGGTTACTTGTGACAGCTTTAATTTTTACAGTATATTACTTTTTCTTTAGATTCTTATTATGAAATTTTCCTGTCAATTTGATTGCTCTTATAAAACAGTCAATTCAAAAATCAAAAGAGCTGTGCAAAAACATGAAAGTTAAACATGAAGACTTAGTTCAGAGAATGATACACTCGAAGTGACTTGCTGGTGGTAGCAGTGATGATGAAGATGTTGATGATCAGTTTTTTGAGCCGCACTGCTCCATGAATAATGATGATGGTGTAGCAGATGTTTTAATTGAACTAAGAGAATCCATGATATTACTCAAAGTGCAATGTTTTTATTTGTAATAAAATTGTTATAGTTCATTTGTAAACGTCATTATTCGGCTGCATGTGACGTAATTTTTGAAAAATTTTATCTTATTCAATTTCCGCGCTTATAGCGTAGGAAATTGTTTGGTTTACACATTCTATCTATCTATCTCTGTCACAGTTTTTCGTCGTTTTCGGAAAGTCCGTTCGGATTTCGGATTCTTTGTTTATTCAGAATTGTTAATAACTGACCTATGCTAGGAACTTAGGTCAGGTTTGACTACACGTTCGTTCAGTTTTGCGTGCAGGCGGAATGTTATTATGCGCATGCGTCAGCGAGATTATGAAAAATCAACATGGAAACTTCTGATGAAAGATTTTGAGTAGTTTCATATACCTTCTTAAATTAGGAAATTTATCATTTTCGTTAATAAAATGCGAAAGCAGATGTTTTTGTTTGAATTAAATAAGACCACAGAATAGACAGACACAGCTATCATATTCGATTTTCGATTGAATTGATAGCTATTCTCTGATTTACTACAGAGACGTGCTCTCAGGCATAGCATCATCAAAACGACAAAAATGAAGCATCAAAATATTTTTTAAGTCAAGAAACACAATTTAATTCGAAACATCTATCTTTTATCTAGTTTTCCTGAAAAATCCACGTTGGTGTCAGTTTTTTTAAGGATGTTATCGGAAATATCGTCAACCACCTCAATATGGCCACCCTCTTGAAGTACATTTGAGAAATTTAGTAGATCGTGTGGAAATAGCCTGAAAAAAAAACCTTTTTAAAATTATACTTTTACTTTACAGAATAAAAGATAGCATTCTGAGTTGACTGGTGTCAGGATAGAGCAGGGATCTACCCCAAAAACATGCATGCTTGACTTGAATTGCCATTCAAATTGGAGGAATATAGAAACTTTCGTGAACACACAGAGAGGATCACATCTTTACTGAGTGGTCTGGAAACTCCCAAATATGTTATCTGCAATTCTGTGAAAACATAAGCGAAAGGCAGACCGCAGAAAAAATCCACAAAAGGGGAAGATAAAAAAAAAATGTTTGGTCAAAATCTGAAATCTTCTGAACACATCAAAACACTCCTTCCCTTTGTCATTGCCTGATAACATGAACCCCACACTATCTGCTGAAAACCCACAGAACTGTGCAAACATCCTTTGTGTTTTACATTGAATTTACAACCTATTCAGCTATGAAATGTAAACACACACAATGTGCCTTTGCTGCCTGACAAAATGGAAAGACAGAAACAAAATGTCCATCCCGCAGTGCAAACTTTACTTATGTTTTCACTGATAGTAATGTTAAACAAATGACTAAATGCTTTAGAGTGAGGTTCGAAATTGGATGTGAAAAAACCTAAAATTATTTGAAAACACAGCAAAAAGTTAACAATGAATTTGAATGTACGAAAAAGCAATTCCTCAGAATGTAGTGCTACATGTCATCAAGCAGGAAATTTCAAGAACTAATTCCAATGTCATATCATTTAAATCTGGTTGATCTAAGTTAAACTAGACAAATTAAGTATTATACACAATTAATAAAAAAACATATAATTTTTCTTTTCCAGCCAATTTTTTTGACAACAACAACAAAAGCATAATAATGTCGTAAGTAAACTGTTTCAAAGTTTCTATGATTATTCATTCCAAACCTTGTTCCAAGGTTACACTGAGATGTGAAAAGACTACGAATCATAACAAGATTCCAGTGTATCTTCAAAAGCTTCACCAAAAACACAGCATTATTGTACGAAACAAGTGAGAAATTGTCATAGAATTTGATACATCCTAATCAACAAGCTACATCTGTATCTTCAGAGATTGTTAATTCTTCAACGGTTTCCTCCTCAACATTCTCTACATGAACAATGTCCCTTTAGAAATGATTACTTCTTCAACGGTTTCGGCCTCGATAATAGTCACAAATTTCTGCCAATACTTTATGAATTATCTATGTTCACAAGCATCAATTTCCTTTTTCTTATGCACTCCTTGTGAATTGAATATTTTACTTCAATAACCTTTTCCATTTTCATACTGAATATTGTTTATATATTTATTACATTACCTGCTAGAAAACAATGAAACGTTAAAACATTATTCTGCTAAAGTCAAATAAATATATATTGAATGCATAAATCACAAGTTTTTTATCCATCAATGTCTCCAGAATCAACATTTGTTAGAGAGTAAAACGAATTTCTGAAGCTTCTTCGAAAAAATAGTAACCCAATGTATATCTATAAAAGCTGACTTCATCATAAGGTATATAAGTAAGGGAATGAATAAACAGTCTTTCAGAAAAACTCATTGACTTTCAAAGCTTCCTTGTTCAGAATAAATCTGTTTTCATTTACTCGATTTACCACTTTAGAAATTAAATTATTCGAAAGCTTTCAATATACTAATCGAGATGGGACTGCTTAAAAACAGATACCATGAAACAAGTGAAACGTCAGTGCTACTCAAATGATCAGGAAATTTTAAAAACTCGTATTACATCTGCTGGATTCAAGAACTGGGTTTCTCCCAGTTAATGACACCACAGCAGACAAAAAAGGAAATGCAAAGGTTCAAAATACATTCATTTTTGTATATGGCTTATTAGTAGTTAAAACAATTTCACATTCACAGTCTTTCTTGAAGTAAAGTGTTCCTGAATGAAGGTTTTTGGTGCTTGATCTGAGAGCCATCTTTGAACCAAAACAAATACCCATAAAAAACTGACACCATATCAAATTATGCACCATCTACTTCATTGTATATTTGTTGATAACTAAATCTCTTCCTGGTCTAACATACCAAGATAAAATACAAAAACGGACTAGCCATCGGGGTAATATAAACGGGACACATATACACGTCCCTTCCTACTTTTTTTTTTTTTTTTTTTTTTTTAATAAAATCCTAAGTTGAACGTCTGGGTAGCTGAGCAGGTAAGGGAGTCTTAGCAGGTAAGGGAGTTGGTTCAGTCAGTTGTTGTTCATTGTTGTCAGTGTTTGTGTTCATTTCGTCTTGTTGTGCTTGCGGCTGATTTTCGATTTGTTCTAAGTTCTCGCTCTCTGTTACATTGAACTTTCTCATTTCCAGTACTAAGTCTGGAACTGTCGGTGTATCATTCTTAGCACATTCGTGTGGAATTTTGCGGATGAAACGACGATTTCGAAGGGTAACTCTTCGACTTCCATCGATTCTAACCCTATACTGTCTGTGGGGTAGAGTCTCTATAATGGAACCAGTCTTGTCCCATCTGGTTGGGTGATTGCCGTGTTGATTCTGAATGGCAACAGAGTCGCCGACTTGTAGTGGTTGGAGAGTTTGTCTGTTCTCCTTTACCGACAGCTCGAATCTGCGAGCGTGTGTCTTTTCGCGGGTGTCGGCCAGTTCGGACCATTCCCTTCGAAATGACATTGGATGTGGCAGGTGGTCTGGGATGTTTCGTCCAAATAGTAACTCGGCTGGAGATACACCCATATCTGGTGCGGGCGTGTTTCTATGGAGTAGGAGGGCCTTAGCGACAGCTGCGGTGTCCAGGGACCCAGTTGGACTGACATTTGTTGTGAGGATGCATTTCATGGTTTTAACGGCGATTTCGGCCCTTCCGTTGCTCTCTGGCATGTATGCTGATGAAAGTCTATGGTGTATTCCCCAGTTCTTGAGGAACATATTGAACTCGTTCGATTCATATGGTGGGCCTCCGTCGGATGAAATTTCTTCTGGGATGCCGAATGTGCTGAAGTATCGGCGAAGGATTTTCTTTAGAGTCGATGCATTCGAGGAGGTCCGCAAACCAGGGATATGTTAAAGCGTAGCTGGATGCAGAGCGATAGATTTTGCTATGTTCTATGTGTGTTGTCAGGAATTTCAGGAATGTATGTGATTGTTTTTTTTCGCCAATTAAATTGCTTGAAAGCGTATTTTCAACCAATGAAAAGACGTGAAATAAATCGTGCAAACTTCTGTTTGACTTGTATTTTATCCTAGCTATACGCGGAATAGTGTTCGAAGCTACAAGATTTTGATTTGGGATTTTGATCAAGAGGAAAAAGTGTACAAGTGAACTGGGTAATATGCTCAGCATCTTAAAAATTACCCAAACGTTAGCTTATATATATTTAGAACGCCTGCTTTGAAAAAAAAAACATGTTTCATTCTGAGGAAAATAATTTATTTGGTAAAGAAGGTCGTTGAAAAATGCAGTACAATACTGATGTGGACCTACTGCATGTATAATTAAATATAAACATAACACTTGACAAAGATTTTTAATAAATCGAAATATTGTGAAAATTTCTTGTGTGTTTTTTTTGTCTTATATATAAATATAAACGCACTTATAAAAGGATGAAAGAAGAAAACTATTCATTCATCAGCTAACTGAATGGTTTTAAAATAAAGTAAAATTGCTCCTGACTGTCGAGCATTTTCAGAGAAGAGAAATGTATGCTAATATATATAATTGACTAAAATTCCTCTCTGATAATTAACTACCTTAAGGGAAGAAATTTTGGCGGGGAGAATTTTTGCCCGATTTGGCGGATTGCTTCAAAAACCGCCAAAATCCGCCAAAATTTCTTCCCTTAAGGTAGTAGGAGTTTACATACCGTATTCTCTCAAATAAGTGTCCGGGCGCTTATAAAATTTTTTTGGAAATTAGGGGGGCGCTTATTAGAGAGGGGCGCTTATAAAAACATTTTGAAATGGTCGTGCTAGCTGTGAACGAGGCATTGCTTTTTATCATATAAAAGAGTAAAAACAACTGTATTTTTCATGGCAACGAAATAAGATTTTGTACTTATAACTTAAATTTAGACGTCACAAAAATATAGCGTTCCGTTTCTATTACAGAATATTCGGTTTTTGTTCAAAGTTCTAATTACCGACCAGGCGCTTATTAATTTATGAGTAATGTTAAGTCACTCTAATAAGCGCCCGGGCTAGTTAGAGAGAATACGGTACTTAGATATATAAAAATAAATAAAAATAAATATAAATATAAAAACATGGGGAAAAACAAAAAACAAAAAAAACCCCTGAAAATCTAAAAAGCTGAAAAAATGACCAAGAACAAAAGGATTAAGAATTTAGAACCTAGATTAGCATGCCTAACAAGACAAAAAGAACAAAGAACCAAGGGTTTAGAGTAATGATGTGTAGTTCTCAAAGGGAAAATAGAATATAATAATAAAAGAGCTACTGATTTTTTTTATCTTCTTCCATGCAGCATGTTCAAAATATATTTATATAAAATAAATTAATTAATTATATAACTATATATACTAAATAAAATAGACAGTGTATATGTAAAATACAATGCAGCCTTCTCCTTTTAAAAATACCATGCGTGCGGTAAAATGCACTCGTAAAATTTCCTGCGCGTGCGATTCGTACCAGTGCGATCTGATATTTTACGTGATTGGAAAATATATCTCATTTTAATAACTTTAATAACGTTTAATAACGTTAAAATCATACGCTATGCCCACGAACAAAGGATTTTTTCACACGGTGATGACAAATCGGTGCGTGCAATCAAATGTACGCCTAGGACTTTTTACGCGTGTGATAGCGCGTGCGCGTGCGATCGCACTCGTCAAAAGGAGAAGACTGACAATGAAATAATACTAAACAGTACGATATGCAAGAAGACATACTACATTTCAGAGAATATAACCACATTTTTTTAGGCACAGCAAAAATGTGTTTATTTGTTCATTAAAGGAAGTGACGGTTAATAGCATTTTTGTTATTTTTTATATACATGAGAATATATTTTCTGTAATGTGCAGGCAATTTGTATCAACACAAAAGTATATATTCACCCATAACTGGAAAATAAAACATCCAAAATCAGCATTTTTGTCTCTTTTATAACACTTTTTCAGCAATAATATTGACGTCTATTCTCTCTCTTATATACGTCATCTTGTATTTTCATGCATTGCCAGTTATCATATCTGACTTGACAACAATTAACTTTCTTTCATTGAACATATCATTCTAAGCTGTGATTATCAACACAGCCACTGTGCACTATTTGCTTACAAAAGATTCAGTTTATTGGACCAACAGTCTTCAATTCCATCCAAGTAAAATAACAATGGCTCAAGCTTGATGATTGAAGGAATGCATTGGAATGCAGATATATAAACCTCAATAAAAGGGGTAGCTACATAATCTAGCGTAACATTCTGCACTTAAATTAATAGAGGATTCAAATCAAAGAATAAAATATCAAGTCAGGAATTTTTATCATTGATTTATATATAACAAGAACATTAACCACCAGTAATTCTAATACTTTCAAAACTCTGCTATATCTGTTTTTGTCCCTGACACAGTCATTGTCTCCTCTTGCCACTCATTAAAGTATTTTAGAAAGACATTGTTGGTATTTTTTTTAAATATTTCATGCACAATCTAAAAACAAAAACATGACTGCATATTTCATATAGATAAAAGCTTACTACTTCATGTCTACATACACCTCTTAACACATCTACATCTGGAAATGCAAAATCATATGAAAATAGACAAACATAGTAAGGAAAACTGAAACAGCCAGCAACCACACTCAGCCATAACCTAACCACAGTGAAACGAAGCGATTTCTTGCACATAGTAGATATTCATACCGAGTTTTCGTTTGTTTTGAAATAGAAAATTTCTGCCATTTCATTACAGGTGTCCTTGCAGTTCAGAATAATATCACATGACATACAAGAATTTAGTGAAAGTCACGTGATTAAAGTGACGGAAAAAGATATAGACGAAAAGAAAATGATGTAGATATATGCCCCAGAAAAATGAAAGTCGTGGGAGATCGTGGTCTTCCCTGATTCTATTTTCACAAGATTTGCTCAATTTAATGCTTTATCTTGCCTTGACAATTAGCAGGATATCAGGGAATTCCTCCTTCCATCGATATAACACCAACAGATTTCGCTCTGTGCGAGGCTATAAATGGCTGTTTATCATCCTTATAAGGCAGGATACGATTTAAATCTTGTTTAAAAGTCTAAAAGCTTCTTTGACAAAAGTCTATCTGAACTGAGATTGTACAGAAAACGTATAGATGAAGTAAAAAGTGGCTTTTTGTGACTTATCATTTTGATCGCTTCATGCCGCTTGGCCGCCATTTTTGACAACACACATAGGACCGTCTTTGTTTTCTTAAAACAAAAGAAATTCAATGAACATTTTTGTTTGTCGAATCTCGCTCTGCATCCAGCTACGCTTTAACATATCCCTGCGCAAACAGGCGACTTCGGTCCAGCCAGAGAAACGGTCTGCGTAGATTAAGTACCTCTGGCCAACCATGTGGAAGATGTAGAGATAGGAAAGTGCCGATTATAGCGCAGAAATTGTGTCCCTCATAATCATATGATTTTCAGGAATTTCCCTACTATCATCTTTGTTTTCATAACGCGATACGAGTTACGAAACGTGTTATTTTGATTACATAACAAACAGTTTCTATTATTATAACCACAAATTACTCATAATTGTAAACAATTAAATATCTCATTAAAAATGTAGTAAAAAGCAGTTTGTAGCAGTTTTAACTTTATAACATAAATGAGCTAATAATACATATAACATACAGATCAGCGTAGTCTAGTGGATAAGAACGCTAACTTGTAACAACAAGGTCGTGTGTTCGAACCCCACGCAGTTCGTCTAAGAGGAAGTATATATATACTTCGGCGGTTGTAGATCTCTCATGTTCTGGTTGTAAAACTTGCATGAGTGCGCACTTCCCCGCAGTTGTGTTGAATATATCGCGGAATGGTTAGCATTGTGTCTGGGTGATTTATCACTGTCAGGTTTCTCTGGTCCATAGAGACATTCAGGTTACCGTCATTTCGATCGAAATTCAACAAACGCCAGGGCTTAGAAGTGTTAGCATGTATCCACAATGCCGGCTATAATTGCAAACTACATACGCTGATCAGCGAAATAGTACATACCATATACTAAACATCATAGTAATCGCTAAACCAAAGAACTTTTATTTTTTGTTTATGTTGGAGAGCTAGTCACTTTGAGTGAAATATGATACGCTTGCATAACATTAATCATTTTGTTATGTAAACAAAATAAAAAACAAAATTATAGCGTTCCGAGGGACACCACAAGCAGACACTAAGGTCTAAATGAATGATATAAAACCCAAGAGCGGAATAATTTGAAAATTGTGGTGAACAGGCGACAGAGTCTGCCGGAAAGGGAAGGTCTAGTGGAGCGGCTAGATTGGAACTGGATGGTGCCGTCCGCTCCCGGTATTCACCACAAAATGTGCCAAAAGTTGTCGGGAAAAACAATGTGACTAGATGTAATATACTCGAACAGATCATGAACGGCCATCGCGTGCGTAGTAGTCGGAGTTCGTAAGTAGTCACACAAATAGTCTAAGATCTAGGGGTAGAGCTCAGAGCTGGTGGATTGGAGAAGCCAGGGTGGAGTGCCGGTTAGATCGAAGACAATGAATTAAAAACCCTCTAGGGTATCACAACAACAACAACAACAACAACAAAAACCCTAGGGGGTTCTTCTAAGGGAGTTTTGTTTTCAATAATAATAATAATACCATATACTAAACATCGTGGTAATCGCTAAAACCAAAGCTATTTTCTCTTCTTCATGAGATGGGAGTGAATCTGTTTGACTCACTACTCTTTTGTGAACTTTCTTTTGTGAACTTTTATTTTTTGTTTGTGTTGGAGAGCTAGTCACTTTGGGTGAAATATGATGCTCTTGCATAACATTAATCATTTTGTTTCTTCCGAGGCTCAAGTTGTCATTAGATATGAGAATTTTATTATTATAACCAGACACTCCCGACTTGATGTTTAGATTCATGTCACTAGGTAACATGTAAATACCTTGTCCAACAGAATAATCAACTTTGCTTGAAGCATAATTTAAAGTATCTTGATAACGTTTAATGTCATCTTGAATATCAACTCTGCGGTTAACAATGTCTTCAAAGTTGTTCATAAAAACTCTTTGAGCTGTCAAAGCACTTGAATTATTACCTAAAATAGAAGAACGAGCTGAGGCTTGCGAACTAAGAAGAAGATAAGCATATGCTCTAACACTCTCTGAAATTTTTACAAGACCTGTTTTTGTAAAGCCTTTAGATTTTTCTATAATCCATCGTGTCATGGAGTCGTCTGTGAAATAACTCACACCTGGCGTTGGATAGTCTCTACGTCTTTTTTGATACGAGCTGTAAAAATATTGTCCTTTGTATTTTTTAGGATCAGAATCGACACCATATTCACTACAGATTTTTAAAAACTCTTCTTTGTTATAAGGATTATCGTATTGGTTGAAACTATCTTCAAAAGGTAGAGGTGTCTGCAAGCGCTTAATGATTCGCCTAATATGATAATAGACGTGAAAACGATATACTGCTCTAATCATAGGAGTAGAGCGACCTTCTTTCAGGTGTTCAGAACTGACCCCACAAGCACTTGAAGCACACCAAGTGACAAAATTGAGTTGGGTTTGCCATAATTTAAATGGTTGTTCCTGCCAAATTTTCATACGTTGATCATTTTCATCCATTTCGTAATTAGTAAATATATTTGGAAAAGTTGCGGGGAAAGAACCGCTCTCAGAGACGATAATTGTTTGTTTGTATAAATCTTTAGCATTCAATATCTGAAGGTATTGCCCTCCATTTGGTTTATAAAGCGCGTTGGGAACATATTTAAAAATATTCTCCATTATTATTTAATAATATTATCTTCTATTTAATACAAGAAAATGTATATCACAGCAAATCTCGTAAGGGGTGAGAAGACCATATATCTACCTTACCCCATTCGAAATATGGACGGTTCGAAAGAGATCGCATTATGTGAGATATTTGGAGACACCTTCACCTATCAAATCACAACACCGATAACATTGAAAACGTCTGACGATGGGAAAGTTGAAAAGTCGATACCAAAACGAAAATTCACTGGCAGAGAATTGAACGCGTTTTTAGCAGGCACCTTTTTAGAAGGTGATATAGAACTTAAACCATTAGGCAAATACTCTCAAATAATCAGAACAAATACGCTAGCTAAAATAACCAAAATGAATTTACATCTCTCTGAACTCGACAACACTCAAAATCTTGAGGATGGAAAGCTAAGCGATATTCTACTAACTATTCCCATCGATAAATATAGTGACTTTACACATACTGAGCCTAAAAATCCTCATTACAAAAAACTAAAAAACGGTGTATTCCAGTCTCTCACATTGAGACTGACAGATCAGCATGGTGGTATACTAAAAGAAGATCTGGGTACAACCGTTGTTTTGTACATCCGCTAAACCGAGATAAAAAGTAAAAAATTAATTATATATCATAATTAATAATGGAGTACGGAAAGAGGTTAAATCCAGAACGTTCACTTAGAACTGCCCACGGTGTAAAAGGTTCTCGTCAAAAAGTAATTGTCACACACAATCCGAGTGAGATCGATCAAAATCAGTTATTATTGGTTAGGTTTCCAAATTTAGGAAGTGATGATGTTATTATTCCAGGAACAACGAATCTAAGTTTTGATATTGAACTCGAATCGAAAGCTGACTCAAAAAGAACATTGGTCAGTAACATTGGGAGAGCTATCGTTAAAAAGTTGGCTGTCAAGTTCGAAGGTAACGAGATATTGAGCATCGATGACTTTGATCTTTTTGGGTGTTACAGAGATTTATGGTTAACCAAGTTTGAAAAGAGAAACGCGATAAGACAGGGTATCATCATCGACGATGGGTGTACAGAGAATTGTATGAAATTGAGGATTGGTGCTTCTGATAAAGACACCACTGATGCAGAAGACAAAGCCATTGCTGACACCTATAAAAACAAGTTTGTCATTCCACTCGACTTTGAGATGCTAGATAGTACTATCCCATATTATCAAGCAGGTTTAGGTAATAGGCTTTGCTACGAGATCACATTTAACGACTATAACCGAGTTATCTATTCTGACCCTCCAACTTCTGCCGCAGGTCAAAAACGTAACCCAGATGGTAAATACAAAATATCTAACATCTCACTTGAATATGAGATTGTGACACAACCCACTTTGGCTAGAAAAATCACTTCTGAATATGAAAACATGGCTTTGCTCTATGATAGGATTTTGCGGCACAGACAAATTAGAGTAAACAAGTCAGACACAACGTGGAATTGGTCATTCAACACACCTGCCAAATCTTTGAAGGGTATCTTAGTTCTATTTGAAGAAGAAGAATCCTACAAACGAGAAACCTGTAAATTCTACAATCCAAAGATCAAAAAGGTATCTGTCATCGTTGAGGGTAAGCCTAACCAACTTTTTGCTCAAGGGATGCAGCCGTTTGAACAATACAATGAGATTTGCAAGTATTTTGCTGAAGGAAAACCAAAAGATAATAGCGTCGGTGAAAACCGAAAGCGCTTGGGATTACATGATGTAAAAGTCTCTGATTACTTGACAAACAAGTATGCTCTATGGTTAGATTTCAGAACAATTGATGAGAATGCCTTGCATGGGACCGGTCGAAGGATTGAAAATGCGAGTGAAGGCATCACTTTACAGATTGAAAAGACCGCTGAAACTGCAGGAAACTTAAACGCATATATATATCTAATAATGGACGCTCAACTAAACATACAAAACGGTCAATTTATGTCTGCATTATATTAGTAAAATGGATACACTTTACATGAAAGAGCCTCACACAGCATTATTCGTTGGACCAACATCGTGCGGTAAAACGGATCGTGTTGTAAAATTATTAGAAAATGAATACTTTGATCACTTTGATTTCATCGTGATTATATGTCCCACCTTGAGATGGAATCAGACTTACAGAGATCGGAAGTGGTTCTGGAATGACAGCTATGTGATTTTAATTGAGCCGGAAGGCCGCTTGTATGAATGGATTAAGAAAATGGACTTTTTCTGTGCTGGATACAAAACCTTATTTCTGATTGATGATATAATAGCTGATGAAAAATTGGACAAAAAGAGACAGCCTTTGCTTGAATTGGCAATTAGCGGTAGACATCGAAATCATTCGCTATGGTTACTCACACAATCATACACAGCTATACCTAAAAATTTACGACGGCAAGCTAAAATGTTATATGTGTGGTACCCAAAAGATAGAAACGATCTAGCCACTATTCATGAAGAGAACGATGTCATTGAATCGCAAGAAGAATTGAAAAATGTCAAGGAAAAACTGAAAGGAGGGAAACACACATGCCTAGTCATGAGAATGGAACACCCAAGAACGCACGTGATTTGCTAAGCAGGTTGACGTTATTTGTTACATGACTCTTGTAACAAAAAAAAAACTGTAAGACTACTATAAGACTACTGTAAGACTCCTATAAGACTACTGTAAGAGAATAATTTACGTCTCAATACAGGTTCTAGAATTTTACCAATATGTTTAATCCTCGATTCAAAGCGTACTCTGTCAACAGCAGCCTCTATCCAGTTACTTCTACGAGATTCACAAACATAGATATAATGGACCATTACTTTATCATTAAAAGTAACCCTTTTTGTATCTTGATGGGAAAATATAATATCATCATCTGAGGATTCATCATCAGACATAATTGTTTAAGTAAACAATGTTTATTTATTTAACAATGTTAGAATATATTATTAAACATCATCATCCTCTTATAATTATTTTGTCTTACAAAATTATAAGAGGATAGCAAACTCTTATACAACAAATTTCAACAAAATTATAAGAGGATAGCAAACTCTTATACAACAAATTTCAACAAAATTATAAGAAGATAGCAAATTCTTATACAACAAATTTCAACAAAATTATAAGAAGATAGCAAACTCTTATACAACAAATTTCAACAAAATTATAAGAAGATAGCAAACTCTTATACAACAAATTTCAACAAAATTATAAGAGAGTATAAGAAAATTATAACAAACACAACAAAATGATAGAATATGTCAACTTCATGTTATTAAGCATACTGCTGATCTCGCTATTTTACTTTTATTTTGTGTTAAAAAAATACCTCTCTCTAATAAAAATGGCGGAAACAGCGATCGATAATTTAATCAACCAGAGTTATGATGTTCCGGGTGAATTTCCACCTTCAGATGGTAAAAGGCAAAAATTGCTCGAGTGTGTCTTAACCGGTAATAGCAAGCTATACTTAGGGAAAATGTACACGGAAGAACAGATTAACAAACTCAAAGATGAAGAGGTAGAAAAACTTTTTAGTATCTACGAGGCTAAACTATCAGGTCAAATGGTAAAATCCTTGGGGAAATCACTGATACGCATTTATTCGATGGGAGCTTGTGCAACGTTAGGAATAAACAATCAAGAAGCGTTGAGCAATGACCTGGAAACTGACCCCTTCTTAAACTCTGCCCTTCAAAGATTTACATGTGACTTATATTATAAATTCGGCTCATTATTAGCACCACTCAGTGTTGGACTTATTACCGGGAGGCATTATATCAATGAAAGGAATTTAAATAAATCCGATGATAATATAAATACAGCAGATAATAAAAATGTCAGAAGAACAGACTCCCATTCAAGTGACAACGAAGAACCCAAAAAAGGTTGAAGCGGGTAAGAAGTTGGCGGAATACAACCGTAAAAAACGAGAACAATTAAAACAAGTGTCACCTCAAAAAGAAATGGAGAAGCCTGAGGCCTCTCTCACCAAACCAAATGAACAACCTATGAACTACACCATAGGTGTAGGTGGAATAATAGCTCTCGGTTTAGTTGGTGGATTTGCTTATTTTGTGTATAAAAAGAGAGAGCAAATATTACCCCGTGGGTCACCATCCACCCCCCTTCCACAAAAATCTAAAATACCAGTGAAAATCAATAAACATGAAATGGAATAAAAAGAAAAAAATGTATATATAACAAACATGGACAAGAAAAGTATTGTCAACGATTTATATCACGCATCAGTCGTCTGCGTTTTCGCTATCGGCTACTCTATGCTAGGAAAAAAGGTGTTAAAAATGACACCTCCCTCTATTCAAAAGTTCGACTTGGAAGATACGGGAAAACTAGTTGCCATTATCGCCGCTAGTGAAGTGACAAAGGACTACTTAATCAAACAAAAGATTTTGCCTGAAAATATCAATATCTAAATATGGCTTCTATCGCAATGATGTTGGGTGGAGCTTTGGCTAACGCTTTGGCTTTCACAGGATCAAGCTATCTGTTTTCAAGTTTATCCAAAGACAGAATCGATAGGGAAAGAAAACGTCATGATCTGGCCATAGAAAAATTACAAAAAGCACAGATTGAATGGCAGCAAAAACGACAGGAAAGAATCGATTTTATCAATAAGCAGCTTATGCTCGAAAAGAAGGCTGATTCAAAATTCGTAGAACTAAATGATGCAATGAGAGAGTACAATAGAGTATTTAGTAATCATCTTGAACCGCTACCACGAGAGCCTGTATTGAGCGACTTTTATACACCGAGTCATGATCAACATGAAAGAGAATTGGCTTTTATAGCTCTGAGTATGCTCGGTATTGGTGGAATTGTATGGTATTTTGAAAGATAAAATGTATATTCAATTTGAGTACAAAAATTATGTTACACGTATCGTGTAACATATATACACACTCAGATGGTTACCGTCTAGTCACGAGGTACGTATAGATCATCCATCCAACCCCTACAATCAGAGCCCATAAATTTTGACTCAACCAACCTACAACTTCTTTTGCTCTAGTGAGTATCCACGATACGATAGACCCAATTATTCCCGGTAAAGCCTCTGCCGCTTTAGACGCCAATCTACCTAGAAGTGATGCTAACGCTTTGAGTTTATTTTTTATCCATTCCTTTCCACCGTCCTTTTTATCACCACCTTTGTCAGGATTTTGTGAAGAGTTTCCAGCTGCTGATCCTCCCGGTAACAAAGCTTCCACAAGGACACCGATAGCCATACCAAACGCTGTCAGAATGCTAACGATTGTGATACCTTGTTCGCGGAATAGTGTTCGTATCCTTTCACCTAATGTGATATCTTTGTCGAGGACTTTAGCAATGGTTTCTTTGATGCTCGTAACTTGACTGTTTAATTTGCCTTTGAGAATATTAATGTTCTCTTTCCTAGCTTTCAACTCTTCACGTAATCCCTCCATTCTCTTTTCAACCTCTTTTCGTTGTTCGTCCGTGTATGTTGCATCATTTTCCATTTCTTCCAACTTGTTTTTTTCCTTATCGATATGATGTTCTATTCGAACCTTTTTCGCAGCCTCTTCCTGAAGACCTCCTCGTATGTTTCTCAACGCTTTATCCAATCCTAACAGCTCACGTACAGGATATTCAAATAGATCGCCGGTCTGAGTCGTTTCATGATCGACCGATTGTTGTCTAAGCGTTGAAATTAAATCTTCCGTACTGTTCACCACATCACCGGACATATCTTCCAACTCTACATCGGTTGCTGTTGTGATTTTAGATGTCGAAGGAAGATCTTCTGCTATTTTGTTAAGTACAGCTGCCTGTCTGGCTGAAAATTTGCTCTTAGGTATATCATACCCTAAACTACGTAACCTGTTCTTACCCAATATGTCAGCTATAGTACCGGGAGCCCTTAGTCTTCCATTGTTTGTCAATGGTTTGCTACCGTCTTTGTAGTATAATTCACCATCTCTAATTTCAAACAGATCGGTATATAACGTCTCAGGTTTTGACCGGAATTTTTCGGATAATCTATCATACAGCCCTTCAACTAGTTCTTTCAAAACTCTAGTATGCAGACTGTGACCGCCGAATGATGTTTCTCGTTCACCTGATGTATGTATCTGTGCACCCGTACGGTCACCGGTCGGTATGAGAGGAAACGTCTCATCGGTTGTTTCATCTGTCGTCATACCTTGTTCTCCAAAAGGATCTATGTCAATGTCTGCCATTTTATTTATTTAGAGGATAAATTATTATTAATTATTATATAACATAATCTCTCTCTAAATATGAGTTTTAAAATTTATCCAAAACTACCCACTGCTCCTGAGGATTTGAATGAGCAGGAAAAGTTTAACGCAAGCGTAATAAATTCTGAGTTTGAAGAGTTGATAAAACTTAAGAACAAGTTTAGTATCAAGCTCAAGAGATACAACAAGGCGATAGAACGATCGATGCTACTAAATGCTAGCTCAAGCGCTATAACCATTGGCTCTGGCATCGGTTCAATCGCAACAGGGGCTACTATTATCGGAATACCTATTTCTGCAGGATTAGGTGGTGTAGCCTTAGCCGGCTCTATCTGTACCGGACTTACTACAGCTGTCATCAAAAGATATCAAAAGAAAGTAGAAAAAGTGATAAAATTATATGATATTGTTACATCCTCAATTTCTGTCTTCGAAACAAGTATCTCACAGGCGCTGACTGATGGAAGGATCAATTACAGAGAATTCCAGGTTTTGCAGGGAACATATTACAAAGCTTTAGAAGGACTCAGTTCTACAGATAGAAAGATGGAGACTGAAACCCAAAATCAATTTCAAAAAAGTTTAATGGTAGAACTTCAAAACCTGAAAAAATCCATAAACGAAAATGGTTACTAGGGTGTGTGGTTATGTGTTCCTCAATTTGAAAAAGTGATATAAAAAAATATGATCACAAGTATATATAGACAATGGAATTCCCAACAGTTGCAACATTTGAACAAAACATGGAACAAATTACTCCAATCACAAAGTGGAGAGAGCTAACTGAAAACGTGATTTATCATGTTAAATCTGTGGTTGAGATAGACACACCTGCATCTGAATTTGGTTCTGGAAAAGCTATGTATGCAGAGGTCCAAGACAGAACAGGAAATTTATATAAGACATGGTTGCCTGCAAGACTTTGTGTTGAGTTGAAGGATTATGGTTGGAATTCTAGAGAAGCCTTTGTCAGACCGAAGGGGCTCAAACAATCTGAAAAGAATCCTGAAAGACAATTCTTTGATTATGACATTATGTGGCACTAAACCTCGTCGCTAGACGACTCATCTTTACTTGTTTCTAGTAAAGATACTTTGTATGTACTATGTTCACCAACCTTGCACATAATCAGGAGGTAGCTCTGTATCCTCAGGTATCAACATCAGCTCTTCTTTCACAAAAGCTCGTTCAGGTCCATCTTGAAGGTAATATAGTACGCGGTTACCAGGTTGATCTATTACCTCACTCAATCTATATGTCCTCTTTGACCATATTCTATCTGTTGCTCTTTTTCGATGGTCATCGTGCTCTTCACCCGGTTGCAATAGATATCTATACAAACCATCTTGAGGTAGCTGTACTTCAGGTGGATAGCTCTCTCGTTTAGCGAGAGGCACCTCTTTCAATTTGATGGCATCTTTCGGTTTCATACCGATCATCTGAGTCTTTGTATCATTCAATCTACCCACAAGTTTATACAAATATTTGACCCATGTAGATGATACCTTTTCCGAATCATTTAGTTCTTGAGCATCTTGTATTTTGAATAAATTTTCAGCAAGTATCTTGTTCAATGCCTCAACAAAAGCTGTATGGGTATGCTTATATTTTGTAGTTGCTCTTTTAATTTCAACATTATTCTTCTCCAACAGCTTTGTCACATCGGCTTTGAATTCTGAACCGTTATCACATTGAAATACTTTTGGATAGTTTAAGGGTCCAACCTTGTAGATGTCTTCGATCATAGCGGCAACCTCTTTCGCTCTCTTAGTATTCAAAGGTCGAGCCACCTTATAGCGTGAAGCAACATCGATACCAGACAAAATGTACTTGTATTTATTACCATACAGCATATCACTAGGCATATACAATATATCAAATTGATGAATCTCATTCGGTTTAGTTACCTCATAATGTGGACGTTCGATCCTTTTCGGTGCCGGTAGATGTACTTGCCACAAAGCTTGCTTTGATAGCCACTTCTTAATTTCCTTCGGTTTGAAACCAAATCCTCTTAGATTGCGAACAGCCTTTTGTCCTTTCCATAAGTTTTGAGGTTGATAATAAATCTCTTGAAGTTTAGTGTCTGACATCTTTTATTAATTTATAAACAACGTTTATTTTAGCTCATTTTATTAAAAAAAAAAAAAAAAAATGACACGAGAAAAGTGGGTTAAAACTTTATCTCTTTATATAGAATAAAGCATAAACATGACCGACAAAACAGAATCAGATTACCGATCAATGACTTATAATATGTTAGTAAAATTATGTGCATCACGAAAAATAAAATATGTTAAGCAAATGAGTAAAGCTAAAATGATTGATGTACTTGAAAAGAATGATAAGGATCCATCTTATATTCTCGATCCTGATACGAAACAAGCATTTTATACACGCTTTTCAAACTGGATAGATAACAACGAAGAAAAATATAGAAGGTATAAAAAGAGTCAAAACGATAAGAGAAAGATGGTTCGTTCAACTTTGTAGATGGTGTTTTTTTTTTTTTTTGTTACTTAAATCGAGTAACAAATGTTAACTAGATCGTTTGAAAAAAATGAAAAAATATAATTATAATATAATATAATATGAGTTAAAGGAAGCTAATCTCATATATATATTACAACATGACTACTAAAAATACTGTTGTTGAATTAAAAGCTCTTGCAAGAGAACGCGGTCTACATGGCTACTCAAAACTCAGAAAAGCTGAGTTGATCGAATTATTAGCAAACCCACCTGTCCGACCTGTTCCACCACCAAGACCTACTAGGTTTAACAGACCTGTTCCACCACCAAGACCTACTAGGTTTAACAGACCTGTTCCACCACCAAGACCTGTTCCATTTATTCCTACCCAACAAGATATGGATTTGTTTGAGCAACAAGAAATGGGAAAATCTCGACCTGTTGTGAAAAGCAAGTTGAATGAATGGAGAGATTGGTTAGTAAATCATGTACCTAAAACTATTAAGGAGAAAGTGAGTGGCACTTTCAGAGAGATGAAGAAGAAGATTCTCAATCTCTACAAGAGGAAGAATGATGAAAAAGATGAAAATGATGAAAAAGATGAAAAACTGGTGGAACCAGAAGCGTTTGTCCCCATTGAAATGGCGTTTGATGGTTCTTACAAAAGGTTCAAGATAAACTCAGATGGAAAAAAGGACGTTGATTTGTTTCTCGAAAAGGTTCGACCCATTTTAAGTGATCTGATTATGAGAGAACTCAAAAATAAAAAATCAATAAAAATTCAAGCAACTGTGTGGATCAAATGGAGAAAGGAGGATTTATCCAATCCTGAAGCGACAATCTACGTCGATAAGGCGTTTAATAGCAATATGGAAACAATTCACAATGAAAGCGATATATCTGATGTTGTCAATAAGATGTTCAATAAGATAATCGAACAGGTTGAAAACCCTGCGTTACCTCAATCCGGCTTTGTTATCGATAAAATTTTAAATATTGATGTGGACTTTCACAAACTAAAACTAACGAGAGGCAGCTCTTACTTACCGCTACCTAAGAATTTCAGCGGAAAACGATCTGTTATCAATCCACATAACGAAGATGATAAAGAGTGCTTCAAATGGGCTGTTACTGCTGCTTTGAACCACAATGAGATTAAGAAAGATCCACAAAGGATAATGAATCTCAAGAAACATGTTGATAAGTATAATTGGGAGGGTTTATCGTTTCCAATGGCGTTAAATAAAATAGATTTGTTTGAGAGGAGGAACCCTGATATCGTTGTGCATGTTTTGACAAAAGATGCGACAGAAGGTGTCTATATGTGTCGTAAGTCGAAGCATCTTGATCGCAAAGAAACGGTTGTTTTGTTTTTATTATGTGAAGAGGAAAAGAGACATTATGTAGCTGTAAAGAACTTGAGTGGTGTCTTGAGTAAGGTCAACTCGAATCATGAACATAAGGAGCATTATTGTTTGAATTGTCTCAATGGATTCTCAAGTGAGAAAACACGAGATGAACACTTTGAATATTGTAAAAATAACGATGTCGCGAAGATCGAAATGCCAAAGGAGGGTAGCACTGTTAAGTTTCATGACGGTCAGTACCAGCTCAAAGCTCCTTTCATAATGTATGCTGATTTCGAAGCTTTGTCAAAAGAGGTTTGTAAAGAACCGCGTAGCGTTATTGGATCTTCCACTAAAAAGGTTGGTATACATATCCCCACAGGCTTCTGTTGTTATAGCAAATTTGCTCATGGTGAAGTTTCAGACCCTCTAACGCTTTATCGAGGTGAAGACTGTGTTTTACGTTTTGTGGATCATGCGGTAGGTGAAGTGAAAAGGCTATACAATATGTTTCCTAAACAAAGAATGCGAGACCTCACATATGAAGAGGAACAGGGATTTATCGATTCTGATAAATGTCACATATGTATGAAAGAATTTGAAAAAGATAATATTAAGGTTAGGGATCACTGTCATTTTACTGGTAAATTTCGTGGAGCTGCACATCAGTCTTGTAATCTTCGTTACAAAGTGCCTAAATACATCCCGATCGTCTTTCACAATCTGAGCGGATATGATGCTCATCTGTTTATCAAAGAACTAGCCAAACAGTATGGGGATGAAGGGATTGCCGTCATCGCTGAAAACAAAGAAAAATATATATCTTTCTCATTGGATGTTAAGGTTGGTGAATACATTGATAAAGATGGGGTGATTAGAGTTCAAAAGATACAGTTGAGATTCATCGATAGCGTGCGTTTCATGGCTAGTAGTCTGGATAACTTGGTAAACAATCTATCCGACGATCAGTGTAGAAACCTTCGAAAATTCTTCAAGGGTGATGAGCAATTCAAATTATTGAGAAGAAAAGGAGTTTATCCTTATGAATACATTGATTCTTTTGATAAGTTTAATGAAACTAAGCTCCCACCAAAAGATGCTTTTTACAGCAAGTTGAACATGAAAGGTATCAGTGATGCTGATTATACACATGCACAGAATGTGTGGAAACATATGAAAAATAAAAATATGGGTGCGTATCATGATCTCTACCTCAAGACAGACGTTCTATTGCTTGCTGATGTTTTTGAGACTTTTAGGGAAACATGTATAACAAACTATAAACTGGATCCTGCACATTTTTACACTGCTCCAGGACTAGCTTGGCAAGCCTGTTTGAAAAAGACAGAGGTTGAGCTGGATCTGTTATCAGATATGGATATGTTTCTCTTCGTAGAGCAAGGTATTAGAGGAGGTCTCTGTCAGGCTGTTCATAGACATGCTAAAGCTAATAACAAGTATATGGGTGCTAAATATAAGAAGACTGAAGAAAGTAGCTATCTCCAATACCTTGATGCAAATAATCTATATGGATGGGCTATGATTCAGAAGCTACCGACAGGGAATTTCAAGTGGGTAGATGCTAATAAATTTACCACCGATTTCATTTCAAAGTTGGCTGAGAAAGACGGTAAATATGGTTATCTTCTTGAAGTTGATGTGAACTATCCTCAAGAGCTTCATGATTCACATAACGATCTTCCGTTTATGCCCGAGCGAAAGAAGATCAATGGTGTAGAAAAGCTAACTCCATGTCTTTCAGACAAGAAGAACTATATTATTCATATCCGTGCACTTGATCAAGCGCTGAAGCATGGTCTTGTTCTTGAGAAGGTTCATAGAGTACTGAGATTTAGACAAAGCGCATGGTTGAAGCCTTACATCGATTTCAACACCAATTTGCGTACCAAATCAAAGAATGACTTTGAAAAGGACTTTTTCAAGCTCATGAACAATTCAGTCTTTGGTAAAACTATGGAGAATCAACGTAAGCATAAAGACATACGCTTGGCTACCAAGAAAGAACAATATGAGAAGCTGGTGATGAAACCTAACTTCAAGGGTAGTATCTGTTTCAGTGAACATTTGATGGCTGCTGAAATGCAAAAGATCAAACTCGTGTTGAACAAGCCGATCTATCTGGGACCTACAGTTCTTGATTTGTCAAAGACGATTATGTACGAGTTTCACTATGATTACATGAAACCAAAATATGGTGACAATCTAAAGCTCTGCTATATGGATACAGACAGCTTTGTCTATCACATCAAAACCGACGACTTCTACAAAGATATTGCCGATGATGTAGCTTTGAGATTCGACACTTCAGCGTATGATAAGAAAGATAACAGACCTTTACCTATAGGTTTGAATAAGAAAGTCATCGGTCTAATGAAAGATGAGTTGGGTGGTAAGATAATGACAGAGTTTGTTGCTCTAAGAGCGAAGACATATGCATATAAACAGCTGGATGGAAAAGAAGACAAGAAGTGTAAGGGAGTCAAGAAGTGTGTAGTAAAGAAGACCATGGGGTTTGATGATTACAAGAGATGCTTGTTCGATGGTAAGAATGTTTACAGAGAACAGATGACCTTTCAATCGATTAAGCATGATGTTCACACTATAAAAACAAACAAACTCGCTCTCAATGCGGATGATGACAAAAGAATTATTGCAAAAGATGGTATTGCTACATATGCCAGAGGACATTATAGATATGTATAAGATAACAAAGAGGTAAGAGGTAAAAAAACAAACAAACAAAATAAACGATACCTATGGATATTGACTTTGAAGATCTTTTTGACTGCATCGATGATCTGTGTGTGTCTGTGTCTGTGCGTTATATGTATTGTTAGCTCATTTATGTTATAAAGTTAAAACTGCTACAAACTGCTTTTTACTACATTTTTAATGAGATATTTAATTGTTTACAATTATGAGTAATTTGTGGTTATAATAATAGAAACTGTTTGTTATGTAATCAAAATAACACGTTTCGTAACTCGTATCGCGTTATGAAAACAAAGATGATAGTAGGGAAATTCCTGAAAATCATATGATTATGAGGGACACAATTTCTGCGCTATAATCGGCACTTTCCTATCTCTGATGTCAGTAACAGCTAACTGAAATGGGTATGACGGTTGAGGTGTCTTCTCAGGAGGCTCTTTCGGTTGCGATGGAGCGATCTCATTACATCTCTGACAGTTGAAACGTTTGTTTTGAATGTCAGAGTTCATACCTGGCCAGAAAAATCGTTGTCTTGCACTGCTTTTCATGGACGAAACTCCTTGGTGACCGATATGGAGTTCATCTAGCAGGCGCCGTCGAAGGGATTTAGGGATGAGAGGTACTCCCTTGGTGAAGATTAGGTCGTTGCTAGTGTACAAGCGTTCACGTAGAGACCAGAATTCGAGCAGGTTTGGTGGGATGGATTCCTTGTTCGTAGGGAATCCCTTTTCGATAAGCTGACATAAGTGACGGTAGTTCTGGTCAATTTGTGCGTGCTTGCGGATGGTATCGATGGCTCTAGTGCAATATCTTCTTCGATGTAGGCAACGCAATTGTCGACGTCAATTGCTGCGATGAGTTTCATCCGCGATGTTGCATCGGATGCTGGATTCTTTTCTCCGGGAATAGGGATAACTTTGAATTTGTATGCGAGGGTTTTTTCACGGAATTTAAAGACCCTTGGGTTTTCTATCTTTTCCAAAGCACGGCTGTTGAAGATGGGAGCGAGCGGCTTATGGTCAACGGTAACAATTAAGGAAGGACAGCCAAGGACAAACATTCTACAGCTATGGAGTCCGAAGAGAAGGGCTAACGCTTCGCCTTCAATTGGTGCATACCGGCTCTCCGAGTCTTTCGTGAATCGAGATCCAGCATATATTGTCTTCCAATGGTCAGGACCGCAGAAAACATCCTCTTTGTTTGGGCATTGGCAGTGTTTTTGAAATAGTGTAAATCCTATACCGGTCTTTGCCCAGTCAGTCGACAACCACGTTGGTTGGTTTAGCTGAAACGATTTGACCCCGTCTTTGATAGCGTTAACAATTTCTACTTTTGATTGTTTAAACACGGTTTCTAGGGTGTCATCCCAGTAAAATTTCTTTCCCTTCTCTAACAGTTCTCGAAAGGGCGCCATGACGGGCGCTTGTGCGAAGGCGTATGTTGTCTGATTGATCAAGCCGAACCAGGATCGTACGTTCTTAATGCATGTAGGTGTGGGAAAGTCTTGGATGGCTTGTAATATACGAGCAGGTGGGCGGTATCCATCGTCAGTTATATCAAAGCCTGCAAACTCCACAGTATCCATGGCGAAGTGAAACTTGTCCGGGTTAAAGATGATACCGTTTGTTGCACAAAGATGAATGTATTTAACACAATGCCAAAACGACTTAGTAATGTCCTTGTCCCAAAGGATAGAATCATCAATGCATCGAGCCACTCTAGGGAAGTCCCTTGTAATGTCATCAAAACGCTTGGTGTATCCGTCACCGGACGCGTGGAAACCCTGAGGAGCGCGGAGGTATCTGTAGCGTCCCCATTCGGTGATGAAGGTTGTCGCATCACGGGCTTCCTCTGATAAGGCGACACTGTGGTACCCATTCCACGCGTCCAGGACGGTTTTCTTCATTTTGGGAGGGATCGCGCTAACGATGTTGAATGGGGTCTGTGTGTGGTGAGTTTTCCGGCGAGTGGCCCTATTCAGTTCTTGAAGGTCAACGGTTCGCCTGGGTGTGCCGTCCTTCTTTGGAATAACGACCATACGGGAACACCACGTGGTTGGATGTCCTGGGGGAACTGGTTCGATGATACCAAGCGCTACGTCAGCGTCAAGTTGAGACTTTACGGTGTATTTCCAATGATGTGGGATTGGAATTGGGGTGTGTACCGCTTTAGGTGGATGATCTGGTAAGAATGAAATTTGAAGCGGTTCGCCGGTCATCACCTGAAGTTTCTGGTGCTTGCATACATTGAAGGCGCTACTGGCATAATAGTTTTTTATCCATTTTTCAATGTCTAATAGGTGGTCACTAGTTGGTGGAAAGGGTAGCTTATCAGGTAACGGTGGACATGGTGATCGTACTTTACAACCACACGGCGCGAGGGAGGTATCTTGTGTGTCTGTTGCGGTGGTGGCGTTGACGGATGGGTCTTCGGGGAATGAGTTGCTTAAAATGTCCAAGCGTTTAAGTGCTGTTTGTGAGAGGTATGTGTTGGTTACCCCTTCACATATGTATAACAGTTCAGTTGTTCGTCCGTTGGGAGTTAAGATATCGACGAGGAGGGTTCCGATAATAGAAAGTTTATTGTTACCCACCCCTCTGAGACGGTTCTTAGTAGGTAAAAGCCATCTCTTAGCCTCATCAATGTTTTTAAGGATATGTGGTCCTGCGGTACATATTTGCGCACCTGTATCGGCTACGGCTTTCTCTTGAATGCTTCGTGGGATTTCAGGCCAATGTTTGTTGGGCCGAAGATTCATATACGCTTGTTTATTGATCTTTATTTCAATATCTAACATTGGAGGGGTTTCTGGCTTGGCTGGAACGAAAAGATTGTCGACTAGATCACCGTGTGGTAGTCCTTCTAGTCATAATGGGGATGCAACGTCCACTGCTGACAATAAAAGATCGACGGGCTCATCGGCCGATAGTTCAACTGTTGCTGTCTTAGGGCTACGGCAGACACTGGCAAAGTGGTTCATTTTGTTACAGTTTCTACAAGTCTTTCTGTAGGCAGGGCATGTCGAGCGACCCTTTGGGTGGAAGGGCTTTCCACAACCGGCACAAGTTTTGTTGTTGCTCTTGGGAGGTCGCGGCGATGGTTTCGATTTCAATGCAGATATGTCAGATATCGTCTGGTGTGGCGATTGAAACTCGGAGGAGGCGCGTTCGGTTGATTCCAAAGTCAAAAGTCGAGTTGTGAGCAGGTTCAATGTATTTAGGATTTCCATTTCGGAAAGTACCTTTGACTGGTGAGACGAATTACGGAGTCCGGCAATTAGTTGAGACCGAATCATTTCGTCGGCGTACGATGGGGAGCATCTGTGGTCTCCACAGGTTCCGGAGCAATTGAACCTACAGAGCATGGCCTGGGCTTTTAATCGAGAGATGAACGATGTGACTGTTTCACCGTCACTTTGTTTTAGGTTGAAGAAATGTTGCCGGTATACCTCGGGGTGAACTGTTTTTACGGCCACCGACTTGATGAATCCGAGCAGATCGTCCTCCGGGGCCGTTTGTAAAGCGTCCGGACCAACAAAATTAAAGAGCATTTCATTTACTTTTTGTGAGCATGCAGCTCTAAGTTCATTTCTAATTTCCTGCAAGTTCGATAAACCGGCCATCTCCTTGTAGCGTTGCCACTCGTCTTTAAAGATAATCCAACGGTTATCTGTGGAATCTGCGTCGATGACGGGTCTTGCAAGTTTTGCGCGCGATTGACTCCCGCTCGATGAGCGGGCGACAGGTAACAGTGCTGGGAGTTGAGCGAAAAGGTTGTTCATTTGTTTTTGCATTTCAAGTTGCTGCCGTTGCATCTGGAGCATTAGCTCGGCGGGCGATGGAGAGGCGTCAGGTGATGATGAGCGGGGCGGTAAACTGTCGTCATGAGACATGGTCAAATCAAGATGGCGGTGCGACCACGGATGGGGAGGCTTCGAACTTGTTTAAGTTAAATCTCTTGGCAGAACGACGAGCCGAGAGAGAACGAAATATGCTGACGTGAGTATGTGTGGTTCACGAAGCTTCTGCAGTGTTATTGTGTCACACTGGTTGTAACAATGTTCAAAGTGTCTTTAAGATTGAGAAATATCTTCGTTGAGAAGAGAAATAACGTTCAATCTTTGTGAAGAGAGGGTAATATGAAATAAGCGTTGAATGTCTGTTTTCTGAATTTACGATTCTACTTACTTCTTGTGGAAGAGTCGTTAAGAGAATGCTTGTTTGCGGGCAATCTCACCAGTTTATGATTCAAAATATTCAGGAAACGAAGGCTCACTTCCGACACCATGTATATTTGTTGATAACTAAATCTCTTCCTGGTCTAACATACCAAGATAAAATACAAAAACGGACTAGCCATCGGGGTAATATAAACGGGACACATATACATTCATATACCTTGATACTACCAATACATATTCAACAAACCCTCTGAAAAATTTTTTTTGTGATATATTTCAGCAATTAGTCAGTATACCCTCTGGGAAATGCAGTTTGTACAGTGCTCGCTTTGCTGATCCTGTACTCTTCCCCACGTGAGTAGAATTTAAAAAAATAATTTTAAAAGTGAAAGTAATGACTTGTGTCTGCGATGACATTCGGTCAGCGGTCTCTAACCGTTTTAAATATGCTTTTTATTACATATTCATCCAGAAAAACAAATAAAAGCAATCTCTCTTCCAGTCCACTCCGCCATCTTTAACGGCTTTTTCAGAGAAAATGTTCGCACATGCGCATAATAACTTGCCGCACACAAATGAACGTGACTAAAATTGGGCAATTTAGACAAGGTACTGATTTAGAAGTTAACGGTCATTTTGTCAGACTTGACTAAAATTGGGCAATTTGGGCCAAATTTGGACCAAATTTCGAAAGTTCTTCAAATTTCATGAAAATTTGCATGGATTACATTTGAAAGGTGCTGATTTCAATTCTGGCAATCATTTTGTCAGATTTGACTAAAATTGGACAATTTGGGCCATATTTGGACCAAATTTCGAAAGTTCTTCAAACTTCATGAAATTTTGCATGGATTACATTTGAAAGTTGATGATTTCAAATTTGACAGTCATTTCTTCAGAATTGACTAAAATTGGACAATTTGGGCCAAATTTGGACCAAATTTCGAAAGTTCTTCAAATTTCATGAAATTTTGCATGGTTTACATTTGAAAGGTGCTGATTTCAAATTTGACAGTCATTTTGTCAGATTTGACTAAAATTGGACAATTTGGGCCATATTTGGACCAAATTTCGAAAGTTCTTCAAACTTCATGAAATTTTGCATGTATTACAATTGAAAGGTGCTGATTTTGAATTTGACAGTCATTTTGTCAGATTTGACTAAAATTGGACAATTTGGGCCAAATTTGGGCCAAATTTCGAAAGTTCTTCAAATTTTAGGAAATTTTGCATGTATTACAATTGAAAGGTGCTGATTTTGAATTTGACAGTCATTTTGTCAGATTTGACTAAAATTGGACAATTTGGGCCAAATTTGGGCCAAATTTCGAAAGTTCTTCAAATTTTAGGAAAGTTTGCATGGATTACATTTGAAAGGTGCTGATTTCAGATTTGACAGTCATTTTGTCAGAATTGACTAAAATTGGACAATTTGGGCCAAATTTGGACCAAACTTCAAAAGTTTTTCAAATTTCATGAAATTTTGCATGGATTACATTTGAAAGGTGCTGATTTCAAATTTGACAGTCATTTTGTCAGAATTGACTAAAATTGGACAATTTGGGCCAAATTTGGGCCAAATTTCGAAAGTTCTTCAAATTTTAGGAAAGTTTGCATGGATTACATTTGAAAGGTGCTGATTTCAGATTTGACAGTCATTTTGTCAGAATTGACTAAAATTGGACAATTTGGGCCAAATTTGGACCAAATCTCGAAAAATCTTCAATTTTCATGAATAAACATCATGCGTAAGATATTGGTGAACTGTTTTTCTGGCCCCGAAACATCATGATGAATTGCAAAGCTGTCAAGATTAAGTTAAATAAATTAAAGAAGAGAGTAATTTGATGAATACCAGACTGTATCAAATTATTAGTCAGTGTACAAGTCATTCAGATATCTTGAAAATTAGCCTAAAGCAATTTTCTCAAGGGCTGATGCGGAAATTGTTCAAGCCTAATGGCTTCTAGTTTAATCTGCAATGCAAAATTCAATTTTTCTTTGTGTTTCTTTGTATTCTCACTATTTTCGAGACAGAATTGGTATTCATTTTGAGTGAAATATTAATTAACGAAAATTAGCGCCGTGAAACTTTCTTCGTGGTTTTTCTTCATTATTGAAAAGTTGGGGAGACAATCGAATTGTACTATATAAAAAAGAAATATTGTATATCGTAGAAGTTAAAAAACACTCCAAAAATATTTATTGTCATGAAATATCCAAGTTTATATATAAGCTATTTTCGTTTTCATAAATGTTTTTGTATGTATATATTCATAGTGTTTTATATGAAAAGATCAATACATGATTTCAAGTAAATGGCATTGTTTTCTTAATTATCTTGAGATCGCCATGAAATCCGGGGGCAAGATCAGCAAGATGACCAACCGTTGAGAATATTATTATACTGGAATGGGAGTCATTTAATATTAACTCATTATGCCCAGAAGGGCGTCATTTGATATCAACGCAATGATGCTCTGAAGGGAGTCATAGCGGATTGAAGCTCTTAAGGCGATAAAAAAATGACTCTTGTTTGAGCATTAATTCAAAATAATACTCAAACGGGAGTCACGAAATGAGAATCGTAAGAGAGTCATTTTTAAACGACTCCCTTTGGAGAGTCACAAATATCGCCATTTTTGAGAACTGAAAGGGAGTCATTCATGGTAATGAGAAGCTAAAGGGAGTACAAAAAGATACTCGTAAGGGAGTCAAAATGACTCGCAAAAGGAGTCGCCACAGGCACTCTAAAATGACTCCCTTAGATTTCTCATATTGACTCTATTAAAATTGTCAGTGTATTTAATTAGGGTGAGTGCGGCCTCCTGCAAATTTGAAATACACGCACACACAGAGGGCAGTTTGTTTTGTATTCCCTGTGTCAAGTCGAAGGAATACAGATCAATTCTGCAGTTTTTCTACCAGAGAAGCAAAGGAACTCTTAATATTATGACTGTATATTATGAGTGATCATGTGATTATAACCCGCTGAGTTTTCCTACTCATGACTGTATGTAGTGATCCTGCGATTAGCTAGCTGATTTTGTGTTTAGTGTTGGGTTAGACCTTAATGGAGATACGAGAGCTCTGCTGCCTCCAAGGGCCTATCTTATATTGTATATGAATATGTTATTTGTGATCCGGTTTTGTAATTCCATCCACCAATATAGACGAGATTTCAATGTTAAACAAGAGTTTCATGGCACAAACACGATTGTAAATCTTAATTCAATATATATGCGTAATTTATATTATAGCCATCAATCAGGGAATTCGTAATCTTCCTTTTTGTACGAAACTATTGTTAATCAATCAATATACTTTTAATGCACATGATATTGGTAAAAAACAAGAAGACACTATCAGGACTGAAGGCCTGCAGGTCAAAATGGGTAAATGTTTGACTGTGAAGCAAAATAGAAAAAACCTTTTTTCTGCAAAAAGGTCAAATTAGCAATTTCTGAGTGATAACTAAAATGAGTGTGATTAAAGGGATTCTTGCGTCCAAACTTTTGTGATGGTAGAACAAAGTTGCTTATGAAGTCTTTTTGCAGTTTTTGGAAATTCTGTTTCCTTGGGGAGATATTTCTATTTAAAAATCATCAAATCATTCAATGCATAATTATGATGTAATAAGATAGTATTTTGTTGATGCTTGTTACTTCTGAATTAGTAAATACTACATTTCATTCTTCTGTCAATCAACAGTTATAAAGATGCAATACTATACAGTGTGTCCACCAGAAAGTGGGCACCTTGTTTAAAACACAAATAACTTTTCGAGTTTTTAACAATACAATGCGGTTTTTATACCGTTGGAAAGAGGATTTTTTGAGCTTTCCAAAAATATAAGTTGTTATTTATAAAAATTTTCATTTTAAAAAATATTAAGTATTTTTTGTTTCGATACGCTTGTTAATTTTGTAATGATCAATAAAACAGACTTTTAACGAGCAATTAACCTTTTGTTTCGTTGAAACAACCACTGTTGTTGGTGTTGTGCTAATTTTGTCACGAAATTTTTTGAAAAGACACAAACCTTTTTTCATTGTGTAAACTTACCTTAAATTTGTTATTATGATTTAATAATTTCATATTCCCAAGCATTGCCAAAACCTTTATAAGCGAGAAAACAAACTTTTATGAAATTCATTCAATTATGCAGTTAACAGTCCAGCAGTGAACTTTCATTGTAAAAAAAGTTTCATGAGACGAAAAGTTATGTAGCTGTTATTCAGGCTTTTAGGCAGCAGTTTCTGGGTAGAAATCCCCCATCAAAAAGCACGATTCAAACTTTTTAAGAATTTGTAAAAGAGTTTTAGAAATGAAACTTTCATGTTTCAAGCTTGTAAAAACGTAAAGTTTTCCTTATGTAAACGCAGCTTTATTACAATATTTTAGCTTTTTATGATTTCCCATGCTACTCGAGTCGTAAACATCTATTCAAACAAGCGTTAATTGATCGTTATTGATTTAATGTCATGGTTTCATGGTAAAATCGATTATATTTCCCGAAAAATTGGTTTTTCTGTGAAAAGGGTCATATATTTAGAAAGAGCAAAACATTTTCTTTCTGTTAATATAAAAATTGAAAAAAACAAGCACGAAAAACAAAAGATATGCTTATAAAAAGTTAGGTGCCCACTTTCTGGTGGACACACTGTACATATCTTAATTGCAATAAGAAGTGTTGGTTACTACGTCATCAATATGCAGTGTATAGTTTGAATTTAACATCTAAAAAATGTGATGGCTTGGAAACTAGAGACAATTATGTAATACTGAAAAGATACTTGTTAAACAACTTTTATCATTTTTGTAAATATCATTTTGGACACAGGAATCCCTTTAAGGGGTTTAAAGACAGATTAACAGACAGGTACCCTATCAAAATTCATAGTTACAAAACTTAATTGAAGTACAAAACTTTTATATGCTCAAACACTTATCATAGCCTCATAATACCTGTCTAATTCATTTTAAATATATATAAGGAGCAGTTTTATCTGGTTTGATATCTAAATTTTTTACTAGGAAAAAAATAGAATGCTAATTTTTCCTAAAAATTGATTAGAATTTTTTTCTATTTTCCATTTTCACTGACGCAATGTGTAAAATTTCTTCATAAAGGCTGTAAAAATTTGGCACAACACACACACATCATCACTGCTTTTACAATTATTATTTATATAACGCAAAAATGACTTCATTTCATTCAGTAAGAGCATCGAGTTCAGATACAGAGTACATCATGAGTTAAGTAATCGACATTTATCAATTAATCAGACCAAGTAGGTTATATACACATATTTAAATAGTTAAGATCAATATTTATAACATCTGAATGTGTACTTTCAAAAGCACAGTTCTATAAAAGATAGAAGTTTCCTTAATTTCACATTATAACTTACATATAACTATTCTATTATATTCTAGATTATTCTACTGTACAAATCAAATATATACTATTTTATAGAATTTTGTTTGAGAAACATAAACACTTTTGACATAAAAGAATACGTCACCGTGTTTATAACTAGCATTAACTTCAAAACGTCAGCAAAGCCAGAGGTACTCCTAACTTATCTAGGAAGCTATAATCATTTTCAAGATTAATCAATTTTATTTTAATCTAGCATGGAAACATTATCTGGCAAATCTGGAACTATAAATATGTGCCCTTGTTCAATGGTTTGTAAAGGCGGTCACCTTTCATTCACAATAAAACCAAATAAATAACAATGACCTACTGATAAGCTAAACTGATTACAATTACGTATAACAAAGCTGTTCAATGCTATTTGGTGCAGCATACTGTAAGTTAATTTGGTGCAAAGTTGTACAAGTTATTAAGGTGCATAAACACAGGTGTTATTTACAGGGTTCATTGCACTTTTCCCAAAATATTTTCCCTGACTTTCCCTGACTTTAAAGAGTAAAAAAGGTATTTTCCCTGACTTTTCTTTAAAAACACCCTGTTTCCCCTGACTTTATTGCCTACTAAAACTGCCACAGAGTCAAGATTGCACATTCAGAAGTATCAATTTACAGGCTAGAGAAGGGATAAAACATTTCATAAAACATGTTAGTTAACTCTGAAATGAAGAAAAAAAATATTGATAGATGATTGGGTAAGCAAAATTATCATTGAACAAAGTCAGTAATAGACACTGTTATAAACAGTCTTATGAAATTGTTCCCTGACTTTCCCTGACCTAAATGGTAAAAAAAACTTTTTTTCCCTGACATTCCCTGACTTTCTAGAAACTTCCTGTCAAACATAGTTTTTTCCCTGATTTTCCAGACATTGTGAACCCTGTATTTAAGTATGTGTACAATACTTTGTTGCGACAAAGCTGCACAAGCTATTATTGTTGTGCGGTCAAAGCTGCACGTGTTTCTTTTCTTCTATGTATTATTTCTTCGAGAAAGGAAGAACTGAAAAATATGCATAAAACAGCAACAGCTAGAAAGGGAACACTGCTCTAATTTAAACAGAAAGAAAAATTAACAACTATTCAGCACACAATAGTAATCACTCAGACCAAAACTATACAACGTGATATAAAACAAAGTGATCCGGTGAATGAAAGTAATGCACAAACAATATTTCTCCTTGTGATAAGAAATATTGAGTATATCAATATAACTTTTGTCATTAAAAAGACATATCTAATAGAAAATAACATGGGAAAATTTAAGGAACAGTAAATACAAAGGCCTCTGGAAAATAAATAAATATATGTATCTTTATTCAATGACTTGTAAAGGAGGTCACCTTCTTTTACAATTAAATCTATGTCAAATGAATTCCAATAACCAAGTCTCGCAACACAGCACAGGAAAATATGTAAGCTAAGAAGGTATAATAAGTTTGGTACAACAAAGCTGTACAAGCTATTTAAGGTAAGGTGCAAGGCAAGGTACTGCAAAAAATATGTACTTTAGAGTGTAAGTTAATTTGGTGCAAAACTGCACAAGTTATTAAGGTGCGAAAGCACAGATACTATTTAAGTACGTTTATAATACTTTGGTGCAACAAAGCTGCACAAGCTATTATTGTGGTGCGGTCGAAGCTGCACACTTTATGTTTCTTTTCTTCTTCTATATTTTTTTTGTTCTTGGAGGAAGGAAGAACTGTAAAACATGGATGAAAACAACAGCAACGAAAAATCTGCCACCGACCAATGTTTTAAATTACACAAAAATAAGAAAAATAACGTACTATCCAGCACAAAAATACAGTACTCACTCAGACCAACGGACTGCAAGGTAATGTACATAATGACAGCACGCACGCATGTGGCGATGAAATTTCTGCATAAACAATATTTCGAAGACGATAGGTATTTTGCTATTTTCTCTTTGCCATAAGAAACATTGAGTATATTAACGACTATTGTCATTAAGAAAACATATATGGTATAAAACAACATAGGAAAGTTAGAAGTATATCAATAGAATTTTAAGTCTCTTTGATTAAAAATAAGGTCTGGAAAATAGATGATAGTGTCACTTAGGCTGTGATGGCAATGCATATGAGCGTCAGCCTAAAAGGACAAAACTCGCCGCGGCACCACGACGATTTTAAACACGATCTCCACTAACGTTACAATCGTGAACAAGATGCCCTTACGGGCAGAAAGATTTCTGCAAAATCAGCTGAAGTATGAAAGATGGAAGACTAACAATAACATTCTTAAAACTTGAATGATTTTGAATGATTGAACAATACAATGCAATACAATACAATACAATACAATACAGCATTGACTGCTGCTCAGTGTAGACTGCATACAGCAGGTGGGAATTGTAACACACAAAGGAAAATGAGTTTTGTTATTGAAATTTTAAAGTTAAATGTGTTCAAGCAGCTGGCCAAAAATGTGCTACCAGTGAAAATTTTCATGAATAAGTGATTGTAAATTATATGTTGACTCTTTTGAATGTTTGAATGAGAGTGAAAAATGTAAAAAGTACTCTTATATATAATTACATAAACAATACACAAATTACATATAAAAGAAAAGTGTGACATAACGATCAACCGAACATGACCTAATTTAATCTAAACAAAATAGAAGAAAGTTTATAAAAATTCTTTAAGAAATTCGAAAAAAAGGTTGAATGATCTTTACAGCATAACATCATGTATATTTGTGATTACATGCACCCCACCCAATGCATTCCGAAAGTATAATTGACACTATGTAAAACTTGATATGATATGTACTTCCAATCTTCTTAATTACATACAAACAGAATTCCCAATGCTGCAAATACAAAAAGTAATCAAAAATCTTGATCGTTAAAAGTATATGCTCTATAAATTTATACCAAAAATTTTGTAGTGTTACTAATTGTATAAAGTATTTTGAATTTATACACAGAACATTTCAATTTGCGTGATTAGGAAGATCATTCGTAATTAGGGGCATTGGCAGTATAATATAGCTAGAAAATCATCAATCAAGAGTGGTGCAGAGTAGACAACCACTTAACGTTGGAGCTAAGAAGGAAACAGAGCTGAGCTGTACGAATCCAGAGCTTAAAACGTATACAGCACAAGCAGGAAACAAACAAAAATCTTTTGTATTTAGAAAGGCTTAAACATTGAGACATTTTTCCCTAATACAAACACATAGCTTTTTGACTTTTTACAACTTTTTAGTTAGAAAAGAATAATCACACTACAGAAGAATTATTATATTATTATAAGTGTACGTACTCCTCAGAGCTTCATGAAAGCTTCGTGAAAATGTTTAGTAAAATTTTCACGTGGACTATTGTTTAGCGAACCGATCCGGTCCGGTCTGCGGACAATTATCTGAAGTGGATTTTCGCCTTTAGATAGCATAGATAAAACTGTATGTGAAAGGCCTTTTTTATAAGATTAATTTTATGTGTTTTTTTTTCAATTTTTCATCACTTTATTTTAATTCGGTTACACAAAGACTAGCAAAAGCTATAGTCTATTAATATTTGAGTGAATGATTTGCATCCTTAAATTTCTATGATTAAGATTTTATTGAATTAAGTTGTTCCAATGATATACCTTCAGGGGATTTATTTTTGCTTGGACAAATTTTTGCGAGCCACAGTTTGAGAGCGTTTTGTGTGGATTAATTTTTGAGAGTCAGAGCTTCTCAAGGAAAATATTTGAATTTATTTTTGCGAATGTGAACAAAGTGCAATGCGTGTATTGTATAATATAGCTTAGAAATAGCAGTGAAAATCACCATTTTCATGCCTGCCACATTGCAAAACCAATGGGTGCTTGATAAGTATAAAGAAATAGTTAATATACATCTTCAAGCGCTGACCTTCAGGCCTCATGGCCTCTTGTTTTCTTTTTCATTTACTCTGGCTCATTGTCATGTATATCAACGATTGAATTCTCATAATTTGAAGATTCATTATTTTCCACTAAAAATTCAGAGAAGACCCTCTTATCGCTGTTTATAGCTAAGAACTATAAAAGTGCTGAAACACAAATGCGTTTAAGACGTCACAAAAAATTGAAAAACATGACCACTTTGAGGACTATAAATTTCGTTTAGAAAGTTATTAGAAGACAAATAATATATCGTTTTTAATACAGTAGAATCCCGATAACTCGAACCCCTGATAACTCGAACTTTCAATAACTCGAACCAATTTCGAGTTTCCCTTCACCAATACTTTCTCATAAAAGACTCCCGATAACTCGAACATTCGATAAGTTGAACTATTTTTTCGGTCCCTTGGGGGTTCGAGTTATCGGGATTCTACTGTACTTTCAAGTGCAATTTAAGATAACATCAAAAAAAAGAATAAGTTTTTTTTCACTGCCGCTTCCGTTTAATTCCTTATGTTCGCTGTGACGTAAATAGGAGGTAACGAAAAGTGTCGGAATAGAAAAAACATGGTCATGACCGGAAGGAACTGTGGATTAGTTAAATTGACAATTGTTTTGAATAATGACTTTCAAAAGAAGAAGTTACTCCTTCTAAACAATAAGGGTGTCAAAAACGGAAAGTACAACGAAATAGCCATCGATGAATTGAACGAGAAGTGCAGATCAAGGGATGTTATTTTCGAATTCAACATGAGCAAAACAAGACAATAACTAAAACATGTGTTGAGAAGCAGCATTGAAAGCATAAACCGGTTTTCCAAGCTATTATCAGTTGTTCTGTCAGACTCAGTTACCAATACAGCACAAACTATGTTTTCTTTTCAAATCACCCTCCGTGTAACGTAACAGGCATAAAAGTATAAATCAAAGGCCAATTTGTTGATACTTTGAGATATCAGTTTATAATTTCAATTAAACGCAACAAACGAAAGTTCATATAAATCTTGCACCATAGACACTCAATTCATTTTTGCCAACGTATTATCTTTGGTCCCTTTATTTATTTATTTATCTATGATTATTTACCCAGGATAGCCTCTTGGGTTCCTTAGGGTACTGTTATCAATGAGGGTCCTGTAAAGGAGGTCCTAGAGCATTTAAAGCCCTGATTTGGGCTACAGTAATTACAGGAGCCGGTGAACTAGAAAACCATCCTAGACATCATTCCTACTCTTTTGTTGAGTGTTAAGCAGAGAGGAGTGATTCACACGGTTATAGTTGCTGGCATGATTCGGTCGAGGATTGAACCTGCGACTTCCCGAACAGGAAGCGAGCATTCTGCCACAAGGCTACCAGTCGATCATATAAGGTTTGCTAAAGCACGGTCCGTTGTAATTTTTCTAATCTATTTAGGAAAAAAGAAGAGAAAGTGCAACACCATCCATTCACTCACTTTAGTCCCACCCACATTGTATATGGGATAGGGGTTATAGTATAACCCACCCAATAGCAATTGGAGTTCATCAAACGTTTTGCAGGAAAGTCTTATAAAAGTGTTTGAAAGAACGAGGCATGACGTAATTTTATGCTCACTGACCCAAGCAAATTAAACAAGGTTTTCACCATGAAGTTTTAATGAACTCTATTTGCCACATGAACTGTACATGTTACTGAATCGGCCGGATATTAAACTGTAATTGCTTCATTTGTGCAACGAGTAACATCTTAGAATAGAGATACACATTAAGTGTGAAGGGAAAGCTTTTTTGACAATTTTAAATTTACTATCAACACGAACAATTAAGATATGCTATTAAGTTGATGCATGATAAAATTGTAAGCATTGGTTCACTGGTGTAATTAGGACGGTTTAAAACTAATAAAATACGTCATTAGGAAATTAATACTAATAAACCGGACACACAATGAGCCAACAACATCTAATTGTTTTCAACTGATGGTGGGCCAATACACAGTTTTGTTTGTAGCGTGTACACATTTGTACAAGACGAACTTTTCTCTTTCTTCGAGAACTTTTTTGGGTCAGCATTAAATAATAGGAGTGACGTATTAAAAAAAGGAGTACCTCTTTTAATATAATATTTTTACTTTCACTCAGATGTTTCCAATAGAGCTTTTAGCGATTTTTTCCTAAACGCCACAGTTTTACCAATCCTTGCTTCATTTATGATAAAAAGTATCCCGTTATCTCACTTTCGGTCTAAGTAGGATTTTTGTTATTGACTGTCCGTTAATTAAAACCTATGACTTTATGAGAAAGATTATTTAACTGAATGCACCAAAAACTCTAAACAGTTTATAATGCGAATTAGAACAGTGTTTATTGTAACTGTGGTCACACGATTAACATCAGATTATCAAGTCGTATTTATGAATTTTCCTTGTGGTAAATACCAATTAGTTTGGTCATAACCATTTTTGCATGCGAGAAATATTTTGATCCTGTAATCACATACATTCTTCCTTTCAAAGTTGCACAGAACATGCCAAAATTAGGAGAATCAATAGATATTGTCACCTTACGTATGCGTAGAAAGATACTCCTGTTGATTTTATATAATTACCTTCTGTTCAATCAGTCTATATAACAATAGTGCAATTAAAAGCAAACAAAGTCTGCCAGAAAAACGTACAACTTAAATAAAATTTTACTATTCATTAATATCAGAAAAACTGTGGGAAAGAACCGGTTCAGAAAGAAACTTCTTTGTAGTCTTTGTACATCTAGTATGTCGCACCGTTAGGTAAACCACATGAAAAACTTTTTGTCACAGAACATACTTTATTTTGGCGACAAAGTAAAAAGCAATTATGAGGTTAATTTTGATATTTAAAACCTCATCATCTGCAATTTTGATATATGACTGATTATCTATATAAAATTTGCGTTTCGTTTTTCGTTCTCTAGTTTTGTCCGAAAATTTCTCGGTTCAATTCACAGACAAAAGTACTTCGTAAATGAACAGTGACGTTACACTCGTAGTCAATTCCACCTTTTCTTTTTAACGTTCAGTTTTTTTAATTATAATTGTCATGCTGAAAAGGGCAATGGTGGGTTCAAATTTCAAAGACATTTGCCCATTTTGCTATCCAGTTTTAAGCATTGAAGCTATCAGTTAATAAGTTGATATTAGACTCAGGTCTACTGACAACTTTAAGGAAGAGGAGCTTTATTAATTGTGAAAAAATCGTACAATCTTATTACTCACAAAATCATTACGATATCTTTGTATATACGCCAATTTAGTCTTCAGAATCCTTTTTTGTCCACCGTTTCGTACGGTGCTGAGGCAATTACAGTGATGAAATAAATAGTTTCCTCTACATGACAACTTGTCAGTGAAGTTACTTCAGAGAGATCATTCTTTTATCCGAAACTCAAAGTTATCATGCCAGTTTTGGTCAAGATTGTTGATGAATTTTGCGTTATTCTTTACTGTTCATCTCATTTCTTCTGAACTTCCTAATTTGACCAGTTACCAAAACGTTTCTGGCGTCTTTGTACACTATATTATGGTGTTTTCAGGAATGATTGTATTTCAAAATTTTCATCATATGTAAGGATGTTTTCGCAACCACGAATGCCTTCTGGAAATAACAGGGTGTTTCTTAGCAACGTCTCGGTTAAGCTTCTACACAGCAAATATCAAGACAACCTCCAACAAGAAGATTACAGTAAGTGCAAGCATCTGTAATGCTGCCGTGGATAAGAGGATCGTACACAAAATTATCGTAGCATTCACAACATTCCTCGCAATGTATTGAATTATCACAGTCATCAACCATCATAAGGGTGACTGTCAAGTTGTCGGATCTCGTGATATTCACAGATATCATCATTTCTTTAGTACCATTAATCCTGAGGGGGACGGCTTGAGTAGACCAAATGACCCACATGACAAGCAAAATATTCTAGAAAAAACAACGACAATTTAACCAATAATCATAGTGACAAATATATATTTTCGAGTTATTACAGAGATATCGATGCTTGTTAAAATTCATTGGAATGTCGTTTGAACTGTTTTTGTTTTCATAACGACCTTTTTAACGTTATAATCGAATAGTTATGTTAACGCTTAGAATAAGATCAGGGAACAGAATTTTGTTGGAGTTCTGTGCCGTATTAGCAAATATTGTAATGACAATGAGCTTGTTTTTTTCAAGACGATAAGAACTTTAATTTAATATGTATTTGTTTCGCACTGACGTCGCGCACAAGAAAAGAAATAATTTCTCTCACAACTCAATCTACCATTTTGCGTGACAGACAAACAGACAGAGAATCGGCTATTAATATATAAATAATCCATGATACATCTCAAGGATTTAACAGCACCATCGTCACCATCACCACTACCTTACTGTTCAGGAATGTCGCTTGTAACTGGAACTAATATTGAAAGCAAAGTCTCAGCTAAACGCTGTTCTTTTGTCTTTTGAATTTACTAGCTGGTTTGATTTCTTTTTAATAAATAATAAATTAAAAATACGTGGCTGGTATAACTAAATATTAAGCTGAAAGTGGATATTGTACAAGTATAAGTACATGTATATTATGCAATTAAACGAAATGCCTACGAAATGTTTCAGCGAGCTTTGCGTGGAAGTGGTCACTGGCTTTAAATGCACTGTTATTTTCATAAATTTGAAGAATACACGAAAATCTAGTTTAACTCTTCCAGACATCTCTAAATATGGTGTAATGACTTCTAAATCCGACCAAAAATGACCTTTTTCATATATAATCACTGTGAATGTGTTGTCTCCTAAGTCTGACTTGTTTTTCCCTTTTATAGTATTGTCTTATTTTAATAAGATTTATGTTCTATAAGCGGATTTTAATAGCAAGCCAATGCAATAAAGAAGAAGTAAGAACTTTGCATTTTTTTAAAAATGGATTAAAATTAAGTACGTCAAATAAATATATAACTTTCCTGAATAGGCATAGCGTAAAGAAAAAAATATTTCACACATTAACGAAAGCCATTTCTTCTTGATTTTCTCAACAAAATTTCAATCAAAAAGTATTGCACATTTTGTTTCGTTCCATAACATTTCGATCAAATTATTTGGCTCTAACGGAGAGATTTTCTGTGCAAAATTGTTGTTATTATCCCTTAAAAACATTCTGAAAAGACTGGAAGACATTTATTGTTGTATGACTAAAATATAGAGAAAACACGGACTTTCTGCGTATGATCAAAGTAAAAAACAGTATCACCCTATCAAGCTGAAGCTATATGCAGTGACATTAAGAATTGGCGTTTTTTTTGCATTTATCTAAAAATCCGGGAAAAAGTAATAATGTTTAACCTTAATTTTTATTCCTTTCAATTAGTATCTAATGAGGAAGTCAATAAATGTTCTTTGATAACGAATTCAAAAACAGTTTCCGCTAAAATATGAGAAAATCTGTCCGATATCTTTTGTTTTGTTACTCTCTTTTTGAAAACGATTTTGTAACGTACTAAAGGGATTTTTTTAAAAAAGGAAAAAATAAAGAGAAATCAAAAAATAACAACAGCAAAATAAAATCACACTTTTCATTCGAAAAACAAAATCTATATATCTCTATACAAAACATATGCCATTGAAGTCTTACTAAATCAAGTAGAAAATACCTGTATGAACTTTTTTATTATGTTGTAATGTTCACATTTTGTCATAAGTAAGTAAGTAGAAAAATTATTAAGAGGGTTTCTTAATTAGATTTGTAATTCATTTATTTCAATAAAATGTAGTCTGAAAAAGTTGAAAACATCAATCAAAAAGAGATTTGCCTTTGGTGAAAGTCTGACCCACCTTACGAATGATAATTTAGATCAAATCCAGAAAAAAATTGAGATCTTAAATATGAAAACAACATTTTTGAATTATTTTGATAATAAACTTTTATGAGGCATATTTGGTCATATTTTTGTGAAAATTGCTATTTCTAAGCAATAACTTTAATGCAAAAAGGCCTTAACATCCAGTTAAAAATTGAGTAGGGAAATTCAAAATGATGAGAAAGCAGCTCACAAACAAACAAGCTCGTTAATGACTATCATAGCTATGTTTTAAGTTCACAATTCAATTATTTTCTAATCAACACAAAATAAACTATTTATAAGTGTGTATTATTGTCGATGTGCAATAATGGAATAGTTTTTCACAAACTTACTTTCGAAGTACCTCGATATCAAAACAAGCTAAATAACTAGTTGCAGTGTAACTAATTCGTTCTTGGTTTCAACCAAAAGGTTACCTTCCGAACAAAAAAACATCGGAAAAATTATTAGTCTGTTCTAAACAATTCCGTCACTTTTACCGACGAAGTTTTTTTCCAATAAGATATGTTCACCACAGAATCTTTTATTTGAGGAAACCCACGGTTTGGTAAAATGCAGTTCATGGAGAAATATAAATACTATTTTATTACCCACAACCATATCCGCTCATGTGTCAATAAGCAATGTGGATATTTTTTCCTCGTTTTTTTGGCGATGACCTTGCCGCCGTTCTTGAAATTAACTTTTTGTAATTAGCTACGCTTTTAAAGCGTTTAAAGCATGTTGATTTAGAGACATCAAAACCCAATTGCTGGAAACTTTCATTGAAGCACAGAATCTATTAAACTCAAGCGTTGTTTGAAAAGAGACAGAATTGGGTGAAAGTGATATAGTAGACAAACAAGTTCATAATTTCAAAATAATGATTAAAAGAAAACCACTTAACAACAACTGACAGATATTTTCACTGCCAATTCAGTTTTTTAAAAAAACTAGTAAAATCATGATTCTTATGATACTTTGAAAAGTATAAACAAAATTGTCAAGTAAAATTGTCATTTTATGTCTGCGTAAAATAAGCTGTGTAAATTTCAATAGCACCATAGACAGACACTGCAAGGCCTGGGGCCTCTTAAGCAGATTTGCTCCTCTGAGCTTTACGCTTCGAATTTTCACTGATTCCAAATACTTATAACTGAAAATACTATTATTGTGGCTGTAAAGACATTGTATTTTTGTGACTTCCTGAAACAGTGATCACTGTGAATTTAAAGTTACTCACCCAAACCATTGTCAAAGCTGATCTTTAGTTGTAATTTCAAGTTGAACTAATTGCACGGATCCCATGCAGATTACTCAGCATATGTAAAATTTTTATACAAAATTGACGATTTGGAAAATTCATTTATCATCAAATTACTGTTTTATGTTGATATAATTAGTTCACAATAAACAATAACTTATTTAGCTTGAAAATTGGTTTGTTTGAATGCACTAAAACACCCAAACGTATTTGACACAAGGACGTTGACGGCACTGTGTTGCTACAGAAACAATCACTCTTTTGTTTTTGACAGATAATGAAATAAAACAGATAATCCCACTTCATCAAACCAATATTGTTTCACAATGCAACAACTAGTCACATTTTTTTCCGTTACCACATTGAAATCACTTTGATTTCTGTTACTACGAGATCAAAGTGGTTTCAATATGAAAACTATTTTGATAACAATACATTTTTCTGTAGAACAACAAATGTACTTGGTCTTTCCTACAGTAAACCCCTGCAAAATTTTGAATTTAAAATATGACATGGACGGAGGAAAATGACAAAATGTTGCTTATTAAAAGTGATATTGGAAAGAAAAAACGAAATAAATGCGCTTGTTGTTAGGTGTAATCAACAAACAAATTCTTTTGTTGCTTATAACTCTTAGCAGCAAAAGCAGTTATAAAACACTGTTAGACTTCATCTTCTTGTACCACTACTACGGTCGAAATGGCTGTTTACCTTTCCCTAGTTTTTTAATCCTGTTAGACAACTATGAAATTAATTTGAACAATCGTAGCTTTGGAATTTTCAAATTCTCACTTTTTCGGTTTTCTATGAAATACTGTGAATGTCTTATTTAAAACTGAAATTCAACTAATACATAAATCTATATATTAATAGCCGATTCTCCGTTTGTTTGTTTGTTTGTAAGTCACGCAAAATGGTAGATGTGAACTGCGAAAGAAATCAGGGAGTCAGCAATGTAAGATCACACATATATTATTTCTCTTCTTGTACGCAACGTCAGTGTGAAACCATTGCATTGAGACCTTAATCGAATGCGACGTTTAGGGAAAATTATCTCGATAACCAATAGGGATAACTGACGTTTTTTGGGGTCTGCGATACAGGCGATGGGGTGACGAAAAATTTGGGAACATGGGAACACTTTCGGTTGCCAATTCCTTAATTTAATTTTTCGTGAAGTCAACGCATCCTGAACATGGGCGGCGAACGACGCCGCCTGGCGGCTAGTACATCATGTAAACATTTATAATATTAGATTCTATCTTATTAGGAAATCAAGCGCTAGTAAGTAGCTTCAGATAGAAACACACCTTGATTTTTTATTACGATGATTTTGCTTATTTACACATTTTATTTACTTAGCGATAAGCTTTCAAAAGACCAGTGTTCGATCGAATCCTTATTCCCACCCTTTGTGATTTTAATCGTTGGAAACTCTCTCTAGCCAAAATGACGTTAACAGAATATCATTTGTTAGCAAGACAATCAGAAATAATATAATTTCTACAAAATTCTATAATAGCACTAAGACTTCTAGAAAAACATCATGCCGACTTTTCTCTAAAGTGAAAGGATTTTTGCTACAAAATGACTAGTGTACATCACAACAAAGTCCAAAAATCGGATAATGGACTGGTTACTTTTCAAGATCCATAGACGAGACAGTGACAGTTAAAATCAGGAAATGGTAAGAGGTAGCAGAAATAAAAACTACATCAAATACTTTTGACTGCTATCGTCAAAGGTTTAACGATACATGTAGTGATACCCTATAAATATCATTTCATTATGGTGGACTCCACAACTTTTTTAAGCATCCCTGAATACCCTCACGACCCTTAAAAGATTTTAACTAAAGAAAAAAACGTCTAAGCTATTGGAAATGACGCAAAACGCAGCCCTTACCAATGTAAGACTAAGGGTAAAAAGTTCTGAGTTACTTAATGATTTACCAAGGAAAGATTTTTAAAACTAAGAACATGCAATGGCATGTAGACATTGATGTAACTGGGGCTTTTTGCGGGAGTTCTTGTACAATCATAGGTAAAAGGGTTTTTTTTGGTTATTTTGTTTTGCCTGTTATAAATGAGATATCAGGGCCACAACAGTGATGCTGAGCATAACTAAATAAAAGCATTGGTTGATAGCCGGAAGAGGATGTGATTATCATAAACGGACATGGGTGAGATAAGTAATGAAAATTATAGCGCTGAATTTTATGGCATTGTGTGTTTACAATCTTATCAACTACGCAGGCGTTATAGTTTTTCCGAAACAAAAAGTAATTAAGAATCGGGCACTGTGAGTAAATCACGCATTAATTAAATTTAATTACAAATCAATTAAAACTACCCAACATGCATATCATTTACTCAGCATTAATGTTTTGTTATGTGATGCAACATTTAGTTCAAATGAATATGTGAAGGCGTTTTAAACCTGTTGGCCACAATTTTAACACGTGGTTTTTTTGAGTAATTCGTTCAGGATATGAAAGATCGTGCCACCCTGGTTTCGAAGGAAACATTTGTTTACTAAACCGTTGCAAATCAAAATCTTTTAACTGTTGCGTATGTTAAATATGGAGACAAAAGACAGTCTATGATGATTCATGATTTATTTATCTTGTGATTAGCCAGACCCACCTTCAGATGTGATATATTACCGATATTGAATAGGAAATCAAATATGATGAGTGGACATCGATAATGGCATCGATAGATATATTGATAGTGCGTTGTTTATCTTATGAATTAAATCGTACTCATTTACGTACTTTGAAATTAAACATTATTGACGTCAGATGAGAATTTTTTGAATAGTAAGCAGATATTGATCACAAGAAAATTGGCTGACACATTTCTTCATACCGAAGGATTAAAGTATGAAGGTAGTTAAGCATGGGAATGAAGCACTTCATACAGATGGTTCTGCCTTAAATAATTTGCCTAAATCTCTTTAAGGGGGTGATCACATGAGGGGTGGGGTGGTGGTGCGAGTCCGGTAAACTTCTGTGATCACATGGAAAAGTAAAGGGCTGAAGAATTTTCAACTTTACGCATGCGCCGTAAATGCAATTTCATCCCGGTAAAGGGGGCCAACCCGGTTGAAAGCCATCGCATATGAGAAATTCGTTAGCCCGCCTTACCGAGATCTTGGTTAAATAAAGCGAGATCTCGGCTGGCTCGTTTCTCATGTGATCCCAAACTCAAATGTATGGCACTTTCTTAATCGTAGCGAGATCTCGGCAAACCGAGCTAGCCCCCCTCCATGTGTATACAGCTTGTATAGCTTCAAGCTGATAAGCTTTTACTAAAATATTTTGTTGTTTTTTTTATAAAAAGCCTGCATATGATATCATTACATAATTGGTGGTCACCAACACATACTTTGCGATCGCGATCTATTACTCACTACATTTTTCAAAACAAAGAATTTAGTTGCTTCACGATGAACGAATCACAACAAGTTATTGTCATTATAAATTGAAAACAAAGCGTCTCTGGGTTTTCATTTACAAGTACCTTAAGTTGTCAGAATTTGATAGACATGATTATATCGTGTGTTGAACGCTATGGTAGTCTTCCTGATTTTAGGAAACGTTTTCTCCTCTGTTTCGGTGCCAATCGTTTTAATCACTTTTTGATTACAAACAAAAATAACTGATAGCTTTTAATCAAAGGTTAGTTGCATAGTTGCACGCAATTTGAAGTAAAAGTTGCATATTGAAAATTCCCAAAAACACTTGCAATTGTGATTTGATGATTTGAAAACTGGATCCAAATTAGCTGTCAGTTTGTAAATCATAATAGCTTGCGCCTATCCTCTATTCCTGTACAAGTACCCTCTTGTTCCTCACAAGGTCTTCCATGAAAATTAAAGTCAATAGTCAAAAAGTCGTATATAGACAGTGGCGTAACTGGCGGGGTGCGTTAGGTGCGATCGGACCGCCCTCGGATTTTGCCCTTTTTTCTTACCAAGCAATTTTTCATACGATATTCTTTTTACTAAATTTATATAAATCATTAATTATTTGTCAACAAAATTGCATAAAATAACGTTGTGCATTTGTTGCTATGGTATGAAGTGTTCTATTGCTTTACGTGTGTATGTTCTTAGCCCAAATATGTAAAAAACGCACCTGCCCTAAGTCAGTTACGCCTCTGATAGACGTATATGTGTTAGATAGAGATTATTCAAACTGTTGAGATGTTTCAAATTACACATCGTTATCTCATATTTTCATGTGATTATGCTTTAGATCTTCACATTCTGATGGTATCCTTACTTCAAACTAACATTACACTTTTTTTTATAGACACTAGATAAGATAGCTTTAGTTTTCTATATACTTATCACCTGCAGAATTTTAACAAAAAAATATGTTTCTGTTTACGCTTATTGCTATCATCACTAAAACAAGACTATAAAGTTATTTCATGGGCATGCAGACCTTCATTACCACAAATAAATAGACACAAACTGTTACCTCTCCGTCTTTTAAAGCTTCTTTATCAAGGAAATTGCTGGGTCTGAAGCATATGCTGCGTTTTTGGAGCAATTCGAGTCTTAATGTTCTTATAAATATCTCAATAAGTATCAGGGGTTATTTTAGACATTTCATTGTGAGTTTCTATAACTTAAAAAGGAAATAGTAAATTGACCCTGTAGCAACGTTTCCACAACTTTCACGGCAAAATCGATTGTTGTTTATAACAAAATAAAATCACAACATCAAACTTTGTCATTACTTTATGTTTATATTTGACTAGTTCCAACATCCATCTACAGTTAGGATGCTGAAAATACAAGACCAAGAAGATGTATGATTTTCACAGAAAAAATTGTCATCACCTCCATATATGTACAGAAACGTTTGGACGGTACACAAGTAATCGACTAAGCTTTTAACTATTTCTGAATCACTTAAAACTTTCAGTAACATGCAATGTTTAGCTAACTATTGACGTATAGAAGAGAAGGGGTACTCATTTCAAATAGCCTGTCGATTCTATTATTGATATTATTGTTATTGCATTTCTTTTAAATCAATCCCTGTCCCTAGAAAATACTAACAATTACAAAACAACTCCATTGCTTATCTCAACGAGGCCAAGGAATGGCAAAATTTCCCGTAATTAAATTCAATGCACCTTCAGAAATACTTATTCTAGATTTCTTATACAAAACGAAAACTTGTCAGCATAATTACATAAAACTGCCATTTCAATGTACAGAAATTCAATTAAAAATTGAAAAGGGCTGATACATGAAATTAGTCATGCGCCTACTCAATAATCAATTTTGATATTGCATCGGACAAAATTATAGTTTGATTTAGAGCTTTTTCTGTATTTTTTCTGTATTTTTTTTTTAAATTTCATCTGACGAACAAATTAATAACTATCGTATAAAACTCAAAAACATAAGGATTAAACCAGGGAGACACTTCCCTCAATGTTTTTTTTAAAGAAGCTACGACAATTGCTCAAGTAAAGCCAGTTGTTGTTTTCTCACAGGGATATGTTAAATTAGTTAGAAGAATTAATGAAAAAAAAACAAAGATGTGATAATTAAAAAAATAATTGGTCTTAATTTGATGTATTTAAACACTGTAGCTTTGTCAAGCACATCATCCGTAGTCCTTGTTGGTGCTGAAAGTAATAAAAATATCTGGAAGGATGCAGCAAATGAAAGCAAAAAATATACAAGTTAGTTGTTTTTGTCCTCCTTGAAACAAACGTGAAATTTTGTTTTCTTTATGAATCATTTTAATTTTAAGTTTCAGCAGTTTGTCTTAAACGAATTGTTTGTGTTTTGTGGAATTCCTTTTCCTACAGCTATGCCCTGTTAACTGATATTAAGAAGTCGGTGAATGAACACCAATACAAGACCATACTGAACTGGTAAAACGACTTTCTTATTGGCTTTCTACTTCCGATAAGTGTTGAATCTTTAAACAGAACTGCAATGAACCGGCTTCGAACATTTTCTTACTTGAATTTCTGTGAAATATGTCATGTGAAGTAAGTCTTGCAAGTTGACAAACAGGAGTTAGAGCTAAATCAAAATCAGAAATACAAAGATATAATTTAGAGAGATTTTGATCTATCTCCTGGATGCACTTTTCTCTTTCTAGACCATTACATGAGCTTCGCTAAAATTATAACTACCAGAAGTTGTAATATAACATAAATATGCCTTTCGGAGAAGGTCCATAATACTTCTTTCTGATGGTACAATTTAAAATAAAATGCTTTAACCGTGGTGTTTAAAACAGGAAACCTTCTGTTTTTTTGTATTTAAAAGAAATCCGAATGCTTCATGGTCAATCACAAAGAACTAATCTCTCCAAATCAATTTCCAAACACAATTACACTAGTTGAAAATGCTGACCAGAGTATCAGCGAATTAAAAAATTGGACAGGGGAGACTGTTTAAGTGAATGTTATTCTTCTACTGCACGTTTTTCTTAAGATACCTCCCAGAAGCGTAGCTGGAGCTCATTCAAAAATTTGTGTAGGAGAGTAAAGCAGGAAAGCATGCAAGTAATTATGTTGGACTCCTTCAGATGTATTGACTGACATACCCGCAAGAATATGAATAAAACTAAATTCAGCATCAACAATAAGTATCTCTAATGAAATACATTTTATCAGAGAATAAATAAAAGAATTGTATTGATATTAGTGGCACTGGTTAGTGTACTGTTCAATTACTTTGAGCAAATAGTTTTATTATCTGCTATTAAACATATCACATATGAAATAGGTCGTTCATCACAACGTAAACAACTTTCCTAGTTACAAAACACCGTTATGATAAGATAATTATGACGATTACCCTGTCTTGACCACTGGTTAAAGTACTGATCCTTCCAATGAATTTCCACGTTGATAAAAAAGCCATATAAAATATCTGCAAATAAATACTACTAGCTAAAAGAAGATTCAATCAAAATTCTTCAGTCGCTTAAAATGATTTTCATTAGTAACAATCTACGTATTCCCAATAGATTTTCCATTTTGCTTTTTAATGTATTTTCCTTGTTCAAGCTAAAACGTAAGCTTCTGTTGCTTGATATACTTTGCGGTGGGTCGTTGTGTATTATATAACTAATTATATCAATAAACATTATCGGTCTTTACAATTAAAAACCTTCTAACGTTTCAGGATTGGGCATACTCCTTAGATTAATATTTTCATTGGCTGCACCAAGGCATTGCTCTTTTTTCCTATGTGAAAAGTGAAGAAGGAATCGTTTTGGTCATGTAATCATGAAGTATTCCTTTAAAAGTTTAAATTGAGTACGTGATGTAGTGCATGGCTTATAGTCATCGCATTAAAATATTCGTGGTCACACAAAACAGGAATATATACTTGAATAAAAACGGAATAATCATCATGAAAATCTACACATGGTGTTTAAAGTTTAAATTTAAAATTTCATAAACCGAAATAACATTAAAGTACTGTCTTTTTGCAGAATATTCTTAGCACATTTTCAAATTAGTTCAACTCAAGAATATTCAAACAATAATAACTTGAGATGACTGTTTTTATTTAATTGCATGCTTGAAAAATGGCAAGTGTTTCCTAAAAACACCATTCCAGTGGGCAAAATCGTCAAAAAGTCACTGCTACGAAGAGCATCTTTAATGAATTGGTGCGCGTATTTCGATAGAAATGAACTCCTTCGCAGTGATCTTTCAACAAACTTATCTATAAGGATTCTTCAACGACGCTTTACGATAATTTTTAAAAATAGTGACCTTTTGTAAACAGAACGGTGTGCTGATATGATATCATATCAAAATGGCAACCAAATTCTTTCGTGGAAATGGCGTTTTTTCACTTCGTAATAGTTCATCATCTTTAAAGAAAGGACACACTTTTGACAGTTATTTCTTGTGGAGAGCACGGACCAATATCTCAAGAATGCCAAAATATGCATTATTTACCATAAATTTTTTTTATTTGTAAGTTAAACAAATACGCAGGCGCCTGCACGTTTGAAATAACTATGCGTGTGATAAATATCACGTGATCAGTTCGTCACTTGAGCAACGAATATGGTTGGTCAACTTACCACCATGTTGGCGTTGTTAGCGCCTTGAGCAGGTCGACTTCGAAACTTTTCATTACTATATCACAAATGAATCAAAATTCATGCATTTTAATTTTTCTTTCATTCACATGCTAAATGGAGAAAATCGTAAGTTGTAGGGGTGTTTCTAAGTGCTACGCCCCGCACCTAGATTTGATTCCCGCAATAACAGGAGATTTGGAAACTACTGAAAAGTTGTCGAAAATCATTGAGATTGTCATCGTCATCGTTGTAGTAATTGTGCCACACATTGAAGCAAATTCCAATCCAATTGCTTCTACCAACAGTTACTTCATTTCAGGAGACATGAATTTATTACGGGTTTCTATTTATAGCTATGATATGTTTACATTGAATAGAAGGTCTATTTTTGCACTTTGTGATTATTATTACGATAGCGGTACCATATTAAAACAGTTATAAACGATATTGGTTGTTATGCTACCACTAAAAAAGGCTGTATTAATCCTTCGCCTTGTTGTTTGTAAAAGCAATGGTATTTGTACTAGTGATAAATGGCTTTGAGGGAAATTTGGGATTAATTTCCCTCGATTGTTTTTCAAAATTTTGGAAATCTCTAATCACATGGGAAATGCAAATTACACGGCTTTCTACTTTGTTTCAGCTCCAAAACGGTCTACGGTCAAAACATTATGTTTTATGAACGTTTATTGCAAAAAATTAATTAAGATGTCAATGTCGTTTGTGAACACATCAGAGAATTCGAAAAGAGTAGTCGATTTCAACTTTTCGAACGCTCCATTCAATTTGACGGGAAATTTCAAATCGGCGAACGCCCATTAAATTTCAAGCGAACATGTGATTACGTTTTTAAATTATCGAACTTTTTTTATAGCTCTGTATCTTCATCGTTATACTGTCGTCCAATGAAGTGCTTTCTATCTTCTCAAGTACAAGAACTGAAAATGGAGACAAAATTATATTGAATTATATTGAAAGCTTCAGATTCATTTCAATAAACGACACAGTATTGCCATTAATCAAGCAGGTTATTGCACTGAAACAAAAGTTGAAACAGATGACTGGAAAATTCAACAAAAGATGCAAAACAACATCTTCAAGACTGCTTGTTCCTAACTTTGCGCCATTACACGGTGAAAGCTGCAGAAACAATAATTCCTGTGAAAAGTGTTGCAGATGCTATAACAGTTATGTATATAATCCTATCATACATGGTACTATCTCTGATGCTTGTACATGGTGTTTTCTTCTACATGGTGGATGTTTTTCATGTTGCTCTTAAAGGAAATATTTAGAAAATTCTTTGGTTTTGTGGTCTATTGCCAAGTTTTGTTTTGCTCATTCATTTGATCACATGATGTTAAATAGCTACTTATGATTGGTTGGGATTTTGTCACGTGACCAACAATAAGCAAAATAAAGTTAGTTTATTTAAAACGTTATTAAAAAATCAATAACAAGTTCTTATATTGGACTTTCAAATCAGGGAATTTTCTAATGGGTGTGAAAATATATAATTTATGGATATGTATCAAAATATATCATTATTTGTTATGTAAGAACAATTTTGGGCCCATGCCTCAACTCTTCATGGCTTTGTGATTCCAATTACCCCAACACCACAAGCTAATTACTGTTTTCGATTGTAAAACTGTTTATATGACCAGCTAAAGATATGGATCTTAGAATTTATGAAAATCAATTCCCACTACAGTGCGTCCTCGATTATTCGAACTGGTGGGGCATCTGAATTTGAAAGCCAGTTTGGACAATCAAAAAATGCCAGATAATTTAAAGTTACGAAACACCCATTTGTTGATCCAGATTCAATATATCCTCATGGTTCTACTTTAAAATAAATAAAACCCTGCGTTTGATAAATTAGATTATGTTTCATGAAACTGTTTTTACACAATCTTTCAGTATATTTTGCTAAATACAATATAGTTGCAAAAAAGATTGAAAAAAAAAACAAAAAAAAAAAAAACTGACGTCAATCGGATAATCGAGGCTTGGTTAAGCGAGAATTGGATAATCGAGGACGCACTGTAGTTTTTAAATGTGTTATGGTTACTTCAGTATCAATTCTGGTGTTGAGGTTTGGGTGTAGGCGCATCCACAGCACTTTTAAATGGATTGTATATAAAAATATTGATGATGAAAATGACATCAAAGTTAACAATATCCTAAGAATTTAGCCTGGGCATTCTGCAGAATACACATATTCTTGTTTGTGACCTATTTTTTTCTTAAATTAATCATGTCGAGTTTGTTAAGGTTGAAATTCAGCATCATTTTACCATTATTACCAAAAGGATACTTTAAGAATTGTTCAGGTTGCTTTTTACAAAGACTTAAGAATATCGAGGTTCGCATTAAAATACACTATTCTATTAAGAATGAAAATGTTCCTATCTTCTTCTTCTTCTTCTTCTTCTTCTTCCTTCAAAAAGAAAAACATCTGAGGTTTAAATTTTTGGTGAGCAAAAGAATATTTTAAGTCTGCTAAGTTCTTTTGTAGTTTTGATTTTCATAATTAGATGTTTAAATAGTCTCATTTATTTTTACAACTGAAGTTTTTATTTTGAGGATTGGTCTTGTCCAAATTTTTACATCTTCTTTGCTCGGTTCAAACTGCATAAGATAACCGAGTTGGAGTAAAACTCCCTTTTTATACAATTCATTTATCTTACTTATTTCATAGTTATATACCATGTAGTTAATGTGATTACATAGTATTTCGCCGTTCTTACTGAATCTAAACGTTTCCTTTGATGAAGGTTCAATTTCAACCAGAAAAAGCTAGCACGTAAGTAACACGTTGCTATGAGGCATGGAAAACAATAATTCAATAAGGAGCGAAGCTAGATAATAATACGTCATATAAACACACCTAGAAAAGCTTACAAAATGATACAAAATTTGTGGTTTTAACTCGAGTTTGATTTTCGAATATGTGACGAGCAGATAGGTGAGTGTAACAATCAGTTATCGGAGAAAATAGCTTTATGAAAATCTTGTCAAGTTTTTCTTTGCAATTTCAATGAAAATCTTCAAATTTCTTGTAAAGGATTTTGTATAGGAAGGCCAATCCTTTAGTTTTCATTCCACACCGCGTTCTCTGATTGGCCGTAACCACACACGTGGCGATCGCTGACAGTTATAACTGTATGTGTACGTGGGTGGTGGGATATGCAATATACAAAAATAGCTAGTTCCTAGTTATTTTTACAAGAATAGATGCCTGTGATGCTTTTATCTAAAGAACAATAAAAAAGCAAAATGTCATTGATGGAAACTAGGAGGGAGGTCGGTCGTTAGTATGGTAGACCAAAATAGCTGTTGGAAATAGATATGTTAAGCTTGGTTTCCATCAGGCGTTAAATCGCGTTAAACAAGTGGTTTAAATCGAGATAATTTTTAACGCGCAATAGAAACGATGATGAGTCATTAGCGCTTCAATTTTTTCTCGAATTAGCGCCGATTAACCCAGAACTTAAATATAAAAAAATGTTGATATTTTAACCCGAATTAGCGCGCTCCCACTTGCTTTATCAAAGAATACCGACATTGATGTTAGATATTACTTGCGGAAGAAGTCAGGTTATATCCATATTTGTATGGCAAAAAAACACGAAACCTTTAAAGAACGTGAATAGAAAATGCGTAGAAAGAAATAGCAGAAAAATTAGATTTTATTGAAAATAGTAAGAAAAAGTTTTAATAAATGGTGTAGTTTAAACTTATAAACTTAAGTGGAAACTTCTTCACGCTGATACTCAATAGGATTAACTCCAGAGACAAAAATTAACCAGAAAAAATTAACGTGATTTAGCCCCTAATGGAAACCAAGCTTTATATAACTACAAACAATTACAAAAAATTGGAAAATAAAATCGGCTGGTGGCCTGCTGCAAGAGATCGGGGGTAAACATTTTGTAAGAATCGTTCCACTAAACTTAGCACTCAGTTTGGGAGCTAGACTGATGTCGAAGACTGTGGTTTCTTTGAGAGATTGTAACTCTCCCTACTGCAAAGGGAGCCTAAATACGCTGGTAACTCCTTTGCAGACCATTATTGGAAACAGTTTTATATGAATGGAGAGGCCATCCTGGGGTAAACATTAGTTAACAGATTAATGAATAAATAAAAAATAACCCAATTTAATATAAAAAAAATATTTTTAAGTCCATCATCGACATGCGATAGAACAATGTTCTTGTAAGAAGTAAACATTAAAATCTTTCGAACAAGTCAATAAAACTACAGCAACTGTTCAAAACAAATTATTCAAAACTTATTATTTGGTCTTCGAGCCATTAAGTCTACTAACTTAATTAGCTTTGAAATTATATCATTGTTTTCTTGCTATCGTTTCACTTTCATTCCGTGAGAAAAGTTAAATATTAATATGTTGTTATGTAATGCTGAAAAAACAACAAAAATGTTTAGTCTTTTGTAGAACCAAAACGATGTGCTGATTATGTAATGTTGAACAGACAGCAAAGATTTTTAGTTTAGCAAAAGCTTTTCGGATTTTATTTCATCTTCAGTGTTGTTAAAAACGTTTTTAACAGCACTTTTTTTAACAACACTGAAAATGAAATAAAATCCGAAAAGTTTTTGCTAAACTAAAAATCTTTGCTGTCTGTTCAACATTACATAATCAGCACATCGTTTTGGTTCTACATTAAACAAATAATTAGTTATAGCTTTTATTAAAATATTTCAACCCAGATTTTCATTTAAAACAATTTCAGATCGGAGAAGAATGCAATGCCACAGTTACTTATGCTTTGAAATCACTTTAAACGTAATTTCAAATAGCTGTTAAAATAGCTAATTTATTCGTGAAATCTTTTTGATATTCCATTACTGCGTGTTTTTATGTTTCCCAATCTTTATGTTTTATCATAATATCATTAGTAATTATGTTTATGTTTGTAGATATATAGATAGCCATTCTAAAACTATTTTCTATATTTTGGATTTTCATTTCTACTTTTAAGCTTAAGGAGAAGCACCATTGCAGTTTATTAAGGAGATAATATCATTCCGGAAACGGTCAATTCTCTGTGATTTTATACTGGCCTTGTTGGTACATAGATTATATTGTAGCCACTAAATTATCTTTGGCAGTCACCTACCTAGTTCTCTACGGTATGAAAGTTTTCAAAGAGAAGAAGTCTTCAACTGATCTACAGACGTTGTTAGTCACATTCTACTTACATATGTCGTCTAGGTGTGCACCAAAATACTATTATATGTTAGTTGAATGCTGGGTAATCTCTTACATTTTTATTATTATTATCATTTATTATTAAATGATATTTATACAGGTTGGCTACGTCAGAAATATATACATATCTGTTATCAATGTATGACCTGTGAGAATAAAATAAAAATGAAACTAAAAAAAAAATGAACTAGAGTCGTGTCTGTGAAAAAACTTCACTCGCTTTGAGAGAACTAGAGAACTAGAGAAGACATTTGGCTGTAGAAGTGTAAAAGCGGTATATTTTTATAATCAAACATAAAACATAAAATCTATATATATTAAAATATTATTTTTAACTTAAAAGCAAGAGGGGGCATAGCACACTAGAAGGTAAGTATAGCAGGAGCTCTCAAAATGCATACAAAACCAAGATCGAATTTTAGAAGTGAGTCAAAAATGCAAAATGATAGGAACAAACTGGACGAATAGTGGGTAATCATTAAAAAGTGTATGAAAACAATTTCCGTTTGAAATTCACTAAATAACTTTCATTTCTGAGTTCCACAGGCAAACGGTTGAACAATTTGGCACCATAGTACCAGCCTCTGTCCGAACTCTCGGCATTCTAATGAGTGATTTATTTCCAGGTGTATTAATTCGATGACTAGTTTGCTTGTATTCGACGTTGCTGACTTTGTCGATTTTATGAATGATCTTGAAGACGTCTAGCACAATTTTTCTTTCCGTTCCGTTTCGATAGGAATCCATTTCGTTCCAGACTTCCCAACGATTGAGCAGGCACCTAAGTACCTAAGTAACCAAAAACAAGACACTATTAAAACTGATAATGCTTAATTAAGATTTTAATTATTTTAAAAAGCAAGTTTATTTTAAAAAGTTTAAAAAACCCCATAACATGTCATTTGTTTAAATTATACTTTTGAGAGTTTTTTTGCGTTTATCGATAAATGGATGTCGGTACATGTTTGCCTTTGAAATGTCACTGAAACATGTCATCCAGCAGATGGAAGAGAGTGACCATTTGTTTTCAAAACAAAGAATTCAAACAAGTTCATTAGAGCAGCATCAAGTGTTTTTATAATTTTTTTTTCGATTTTCTCTAACACGAAGTAAAAATTTCATGTCCTCTTGAGCAACTTTATTTTGTGGCGGCCCAAGCAGAAAACAGAGAAACAAACCAGTTTTATTGAGAATTGTCAATAGCTTTCAAACAAATCTTTATTTATTTCGTAATCGGATATTAATATATTTCCCTTTATAATCTATACTTTTCTAACCTCTTATACAATGGAGTTCATTGTGATAACTTGAAATAGTAAAAAGCGAGAAAAGAATCTTTTATTTATGGTTCGCCAAGAAAAAAACAAGGTGAACACAGCTATGACATACTTTTAAAAAATTTACATTTGAAACTGGTTATGTATTATTCATTTGTAGCTCACCTCTTGACAAGATGTTTGTGAATCTTTCCACGTTATAACAGATTGATCAAATAATGAATCCATGTCACACAAGAAAGACTTCATCTTCCGTTCATAATTTGGGTTTCCAGGAGTAAAAGATGCTATAGAAAACTTTGCAACCAGGTAAAAAAAGAACTTGAATATCAAATATTGCAAATTTTTGAAAATGATTGGAGTTTGTCATATGTCGCGTTTTAAGCATTAGTAAATGACACTTTTGTGGGCAGGCCTAAAAGATGGTGTTCGTTTTGCTTTTGAATGATCAATTGAAAAGTTCTTATGATTTCAATTTGTTGAAGAATGTTTAGAAATTTATTTTCAATTACTGAGTATAACATTATAAATTTTCTAAAACTTTTCTTTTATCGCTGGTGTAAACATCATCCTTATACAATATAACATAAAAGATGACTCTTTATGATTTACTACTATTTGAAAATTATTTGCTCCCTTTATTGAATCCCAATTCCCAAATCCTAAGTCCCAAGATTGATTGATTGATTGATGGATTGATTGATTGATTGATTGATTGATTGATTAATTGATTGATTGATTGATTAATTAATTGATTGATTGATTAATTGATTGATTGATTGATTGATTGATTGATTGATTGATTGATTGATTGATTGATTGATTGATTGATTGATTGATTGATTGATTGATTGATTGATTGATTGATTGATTGATTGATTGATTGAGTTAAATAGGCGTCCCTGAAATTGATAAATAGTGACACAATCTATTGAATGTTGAATTTAGGTTGGTGATATACTTTTTTGAGAGTTTGTAAGGAGACCGATCAAATGGAAACAGAATCTTTTTGTAAAAAGGACACAAATTCTACTCATGAAGGTAATTCGATGTTTTTCTATTCCGTTTCTATATTTTCTATACAATTATTGCGAACATACATCTCCTTTATTCGAAAGAAATAAAAAATATTTGTTTTGTTTGAATATGAACGACGTCATAAATGTCGACTGTTGCAAAATGTTTTTTCTTATTATCCCCTGTTAGTGTAACTACTTAAAAATATTACCTATACCAGTTGAATGGTTTTCAATCAGGGAATAGTTGGCTATTTCAACGCTTTACGTTTCACGTGTTATGAAAAATTTTTTATGCATTTGAAAGAAATATGAATTTTATGATGCCATCCACTCATTAAAGGCTCTGAAATACTATCGATCTGTTTCAAAATGTAGATCAGATCCCAGAGTGAATTTTGAATAGTTGCGGCATATTTATTGCTTGTAGTTCCCACTGAAATTTAGCTTGAGAAAAACCTTGATAAAGTCCAAATAAACTCCAGGAGTAAATTAATCCTTCATTCCTGAAAATTCCAAACGTCAGGGTTTCGGCTATAGTGAGAAATGGGAGGTAAAATGTTCTTTCGCTGTCAATGTCCTGATACTTTCGACGTGTTGACACACAAAAACGTTCAATAAATGTAGTTCATCATTTTGTTTACATTGCTCTTTAAATCAAAAGTATAAATGAACTCTTACTGGAAGGAAGTATTTTCTCCTTTAAATGATTGAGTCAAAATAATCAGTTAGGGCGGCTAACGATTGATAAAAATGTACACCTACATAGTTTTCTGTTAATTACCTTTTTCTTTTAAAGAAACCGCAAAACCAAAACCAGCAAAAGTGCCAAGACTTAAACAAATAACCAATGAGATTACCTTCGCACGGAGACAAAGACTCCGCAAAAAAGTATTTTTGGAAAAAAAAATTGATCGATACGTAGAATCTTTCACTGTACATGGTTTAACAAAAGTATTTACTGGAGGAAAGATTGAATCGATTATATGGGCAACAATGTTGATTGGAGGAATTATTCTGACCACTGTCATTATCCGTGATCTTGTTTCCAAATTCTTAAATTATGGTATCTACATCGAAATACATTCCCAGATCACAGATCAAAACTATTTCCCGAGTGTGACGTTTTGTGATAACCGAATGTTAGTTGATGCATACTTCTCTTACTGTGGTGTACCATCAAGACTTCAACATAAAAACCCGACGGGGTATTGTAAACACCGAATGCGCGGGGTGGAAGCAAGTAATACATCTAACAATGTAACAAGATGGAGTAATGGTTTATTTACCGTCACCCAATGCAGGACCTGGGGAGGAAAAGAATGCGCAAACAAAAAGTATTTCAAATCGTTATCTCGTTACAATAACTCCTGCATAACATGGAATTATAAAGGAGATTTACATGACGTATATAGTCATGTTGACATTGAACTTAAAGTAGAAAATTTCACACATTTTGGTGATGTGCCTCCTGAAATAATAGCTATCCCACATGATCCGGATGTATTCGAAATTGATGTAACCAGCAAAGTAGACCTTAGCAATGGAAAAACGTATGAAATCAAACTAGATAAAACAGTTATAAAACGTATGCCTGCGCCTTATCCATCAAAATGCACACACTCCAAACACGGAGACATCTTTCCTGGTAAATACACAAGACGAGGCTGCATTGAGTCACATAATTTCATAGAAATGTTCAAAAAATGTGGAGATACATTTGATTACGTACGACAATTTATTCCATCACCTATACTGCAATCTTACTCAAGGAACGAGACCATTGAAGAAACGCTTGATTGCATTAGATTACATATCCACCAAGAGATCAGGAAAATAAAGGAATGCGCCTTCCCTTGTGAGGACCTGGATTTAGGTATTGCATCAATATTCAGAGAAGCACATGTGAAGGATGGCAAAACGTATCGTGTTAGCATACAACATCAAAGTGTGGATACCTACAAAGTTATGCAAGAGAAGGAACTGTATTCCTGGTATCAGTTAGCTTCTGAACTAGGCGGTGTAATTGGTCTAGTAATCGGTGGTTCTGTCATGTCTCTATTCGAAATATTAGCATATATCGCTTTAGTTATCACCAAAAACCTTTTGAGATGAATGATTTCTTGATAGTAATAATACCAATCATTGATTAAGAAGGTTTTGCCAAGATTGAATTTCGTTAACTTATTCAGGTCATCCAGAAATCAGATATGACCTTATGTACATTTGCATTTAAATGGCAAACAATTATAACTCAAAGTTCCTGAATGATGATTTCATTAATCAATGTTGAATAGAAAACGCCATCAACTGATGAGACTTCAAAAATGGAACATCACACACGACTTATTTGCAGGTGTTGACGAATAAATAATTAATCGTAGAAAGAATAAAATACGGAATGGAGATGAAAGGCTCTTGTTGAATAAGGAGATTAAACAAAACTGTATTATTACAATCACTGAATTACAATTCTGTTATGTTTCTTTTACTTTTCTATCAGTTCAGTAAATTTACTTAGCAAGTAATATACACGTAGTACAGACAACTATATCTCCATATCAAATAATATCACTTTCTTCGTTTGAGTAGGCTAGGTATGAACTTGAGCGTAAACTTTTGCACCTTTAGTAACGCGCTATTAAACAAGAAAATGTTTCTTCTTCTATGTCCAGAGGGGGGATTTCCCTGACCATTTCTGAATTCAATTTTTTCCCGCCATAGATAGTTTTACTGAATGTCTTTCCTGGTCAATTACTTTCACTTGATTTTTCCGCAAGAAGATTTAAACTTTTCAGATTATTATTTTCAGTTGGGAAAATAACTTCTTAAATGCTTCCCCTACTTTACTATAGTATTCCGGCTTGTATTAACATCCACATGATAAGGTAAACATAGTAAGTACAAATAAAAGGCTGAAATGTCTCTCTTTAATATTCTTCAATTTGGTCGTGACAAATAATCGGTCCAAACGATCTCCACCATGAAAGTATACTACTTAAATCTTTTCCATCTGGTAATTGACACTTCAAGTTATTGGATTTCTTCAAGAGCAAGTAATACATTACAACCGGCTTTGGTTTTTCTCCGGTTTTTTTTCTGTCTAAACTCAGGGTTTTTCTTGCAATTTCATGCGTGCAGTTACATGAAAGCAAAACACCGCGCTATACATGTCAGTGAAGAAACCCTTTTAGATTTATAAAAGTCTCTTTGATGAATATTAAATGGATTTTTAAAGAAGATATACATATTTTAAGATGAAAAAACGAAATCCGTAGAAGAAACTTATAATTATCTTGAACTATGATCAATCTATTCCTAAAAAAAAGTTCGTTTTGTAAACAGAAGAAAGCTGTGCATTTTTTATTAATAAATGTCGAAGATTCTTTTAAGAAAAAAGCTTTTCGTTTATGTGTGAGCTGCAATGCTTTACTTGTGTAATACTTGGAAAATTCTTGTTTACTGATCTTTTGTTGGTGATTAGTAGTTTTTAGGTTTTTAATGGCCTTCCTAATCTAAACAAGAGGCCCTTAGGCCTTAAGGTCAGCAACAAAGAAAACTTTAAAGATTTAACATAAAAACTTCAATATTCCTTTAATTAGATTATTAAATTATTAAGCCATATTGTTCAAGAATTAATGCTAAGAATCAAAGTTTCTGATTTTGAACCGAAAAATTTAAAGATAACAAGAAAATTATACACAAAATGATTGAATAACCACCCACAGACACGGGGAAATTCTTAACCAATCGGAGAAATAAACACTACACTTCCTTTCAAACAGGATGTACAATTGCAAGCAGAGAGTTCAAATCCAAAAATTGCATCAAATTTTCAGGTACACATTTCACAGATTAATATAATATTGATAATTACAAATGCACAAACTCCGATTTACTATACACATATTTGAGAATGAGTAAATGTCCTGATTACCATGCATTATAATTATCATAACCAGAAGCCATTGACAAATTGTTTACAAAAACCTCTAGGATCAGATCTTAGTAACACAAACAATGAAAGGAAAATCATTGTGTTGATTTGAGTGAATTCATAAATTTGATTACATAAAATGAATTTTTTAGAATTTTTAACTAACACTGTATCTAATAAATAAACAAAGCATTGGGTACTTTCTGTAGATTGAAATGTAATTTATGAGACATTGCCTTTCGAATCATGGAAAAAGCACAACTTAGTTTCCCTCTTTCTTTTTACTGAGGAAAAGAAATATATACGCTTCAACATTGTCAAATATATACACTTCGGCATTACTTTAGTTGCTAGCAATAACAACGTACAACAAATCAACTTTTATATAAATGACTTACCAAGTGAAGCAATGTTTATAAACATTAACATTTATTATTTAATTTCTGTAACAAGTTTCATTATAGAATATATATATATATATTAATCAATTCATTTTCCTGTGAGCATAGTACACCTTCCCAGGAAAAATACTCTTTATTATACATTACAAAATATTTTTTCTGTTTATCTTATTATAATAATCCGCGATTGTGCATACCACTTTTATTTTAGAGAGTGATATATTTAGTTTAGATTTACGGTCATCGTCCTCTTATGTGCGCGTAAAACCACGTAGAGGCGAGAGACACTTTTTTCACGATCATTCCAAAAGCACGTGGCATCATTTGACGTCAGTTTTTTATGATCACGGGGAATCATTGCATTGCATCCCCAATCGAACGCGACGTTTTTGGGGAAATATCTCGAGAACCAATAGGGATAACTGACGTTTTTTAGGGTCAGCGATACGGGTGATGGGGTGACGCATCATTTGGGTCTAAAATTTATTTGGTACTGCGGATATGACGTCATCGAAATCTTTGATCAGCGATATCTCTCTAACGGTTGGTCGTAGCGAAACGATCCCATACATTTTTTTGATCAGTTTTTCGAGCTCTACAACATGGTTACATTTTCGGTTTCCAATTCTTAAATTGAAATTTTCATCACGGGGATTGTTCACGGGAAAGGCGATTTTGACCCATCCTTTTCGAAGTTAAGTTCGGTAAAAAGTTTTTACCCGGGATACTAGTCTATATATACTAATTCGCGTTGTGTGCAACACATTTAACTTAGAGAGTGTTTGTTTTTTTGTTTTTTAATGGTCAAAATCTTCTTAATCGTGGTCATATAGCGGCAGTTCGACCACGCAAGACTTGATTTTCCGCGATTAGTATATGCTCCTCCGTTTTGTTATTTTTGGTTTGCGCACTGGAAATCAGCCGAAAAACGTCTTTGGAGGAGTGCGAGCAATGCAATGTTAATCGTTCGAAATTTGTCAACGATCATTTCGTGGGCAAGAAACTTCGCGAAGAAGACGTGTTTCTTTTTGTATACGAATATTTTAATTTAAATTTCATTGTTTTAGGCAGCAAATCGACGAAAGAACTGACGAAGAAACACAGGTTTGTATGCACGAAGGTATTGTTATTATTATAAAACGTTTTATTATCGTGTTTATTGCTAAACTTTTACTCTTATAATAAAAGAACACGGGTTAGTTGTTTTTATAAAATGAAAAATCATATTTAGATATACAGAAGAAGTGCAGTGAAGTTTTTAAAAATTAGCTGCAGAAAGATCGAACGAACAAAAGGTATTATTATAAAACTGTTATTTTTGATTAATAGAAGAACAAGTTAGTATTTAAATGTATTTAAATGTTTGTTTACGTTTTAGTTATCAATTTATTGTTAAACTTTTATTGTTTTTGTATTTTAGATTTTATTTTAGATTAATAAAAGAACAGGTATAACCACATGCTTAGGTGAGTTTTTAAACAGATGTTGTTTTTTATATATAGGTTTTTTCAGAGGAAAACGAAACGAAGAACGAGATGAAGAAAGTCTATTTTTATTTTACGAGCTGTTTACGTATTTCTTTTTATAGTTATCAAATAGTTATGGGAGTGCAGCAGTAGAGTAGTGTAGATGAAGTTGAAGTTGTTTAAAAATGGCTGCAGAAAGGATGCTGTTTATTTACATTGGTGAAGAAAATGGTTTTACTTCTTTTTTCGGAGAGAAATTGTTTGGAGAAGATATAAAGTAATATACGTAAGTACATGAGTCAAACGGATTTAGTAAATACAGCGTTAAAAGAGAGTAAAAACAGAGTTAAAACGATCAAATCATAAGATGCATTACCCTCGAGCAGTTAATGATTTGTTTTGGTAACGAAGTTGCTGTTCCTTATTTTATTTATTTCAAAATGGCTCCACAGTTATGAAGTTACGAAGAAAGCATTTTTATGACTTTCACTGTATAAAAATAGTATTGGAATTTCAGTAGAAAGCAAAGAGAAAGTGTATCTTTACAATAGGAAAGTATGCTGGAAAGTTAATCGAGTGTTATTAATTTGTTTACAGGTATGAAATTTTTACAGAAAGTAAAAGAGTTTAGAAGTGTTTGATGAACATGATCAATATTGTTTACTATATCATGATGATGTGAATTGGTATTGAAAGGTAAAGTTAAAATAGTATCTATTTAGTTAAACACAGTTAGTATTATCAACATGATCAATATTGTTTACTATCATGATGATGTGAATTGGTATTGAAAGGTAAAGTTAAAATAGTATCTATTTAGTTAAACACTGTTAGTATTAGTGGATACATAAAGGATAAGAGGGATGTTTACTGTTGTGTTTTGAATTTTCCAGCAGAGAGGAGCTTTGAACTGGAAATAAAAAATGGCTCCACGTATGTTTTCATATGTTAAAAATTTTTCAGCTATACTAATTCTGTCATCACGTTTGTGTTTGTAATTATTATTTTTAAGGTTAATACATTTTCAAAGTTTCTTTTACTTTGTTTTGTTTTTCTTTAGATTTCGTCATAGCATGATTAGGTTTTTTGTATATGTTTTTTTAATGTTTTGATCTGTTAAAATAGAAATTAAGCACATGATGGGTTATAATGTCGAGAGGGTTACTTAAGATTTACTTACTTAATGACTGTGCAATGAAACTATCTTACAAAAAATATGTGTTGTTGGCTGTATTTTTCTTAAGTTTATATTTTATCGCGTTTATGCATATTTTGTGTTATGGTAATCGTTTACGTACTATGCGTAGGTATATAACTTTGAATTTATGATTTTATTTGTGACTTTTTATCTTTTGTGTAAATTTTTCTTCTTAGTTATTGTTTTTAGGATAAATACGTACTTGAATTTCCTTTTTTTTTTTTGTTTCTTTTTTTTTTTCGGTATTACAATTGAAACATTATTCTTTTAGGCAATAATAAAAAAAGCATAAAGAAACTCATGGTTTTAATCATGATGTTGATGGTTTTGGGAAGAACTAACTATATCATTTCAAAAATTCATTAATGGTTGCAGTCCAGAAGTAACTTTTGAACAAAAGAAAAAGTTGGAAGGTATCATTTTTGTAATGTTATTCAATGTTTGGTTTTGTATGTCTTAGTAAACGGTTCTGTGTTATATATTGCATATTTTTACATTAAAGTTACTTCTCTTCTGCGTATGAATATATATTCTGAGCCATGTTGCTATTTGTTTCTGTTTTAAATTTTCTGAATGTAAGAAATGAATTAAAAAATTAATGTCTGAAAAGAAACTTTTGCAAGAGTTAAATTCTGCGACACAACGCATACTAAACATGGGTGGCGAACGACGCCTCCTGGGATGTTTTTGAGTTGCGATTCTATGATTTATTTTTTCGTCACAGGGTTCGTACACGGGAATGGTGGATTTGACCTAATGTTTTCGAAGTTAAGTTCGGTAAAAAGTTTTTACCCGGGATACTAGTTTGTTCTCTAAAAACAATAATAAAGTCAAGTGTATAACAATGTAAATAGTACTGACTTTCAACATTTTTTGAAATGTATTTTAGAGCTGAAGATGATTTAATAAAATCGAAATTAATATCAAATAAATAAATATATGCACTGTTGGTTTGTAAGAATCCAATTATTTTTTACCATAAGGTTTTAAACAAAAAAAAGCGATAAAATCAATTTTTCTTTGCTTTTTAGTTCAGGTTGTAGAGTATTAACTCGAATGAATGATTATAATAAAAACAACAGACAAGATAGAAAATGGAAACATGTATATCCAAGAGTATATGGACCCTTGAAATATTACATTGCCTGTTTTTAGTTTTTAATACGTTCTTGAAATGATAGACTGCTATTTGCGTTCTTTAGGTTTGTACATTGTAACACAGTCTATCAATTGTTGAAGTTAGGTTGCTGATACAATTATTTGAGAATTTGGAAACGACCAAATGCAAACGAAATCATTTTGCGAAAACGATGCAAGTTCTATTCGTGAAAGTTGGTGTTCTTGTATTCTCTGTTTTTTACATAATTTTCATGAAAGTATAGCTCCTCAACTCCTCCTCAACTTTTGATTCTTGATTCTTTGATGTTTGATTCTTTTAGTTTATTTTACTAATCCTTTCTCTGCGGTTTAGCTCACATTGATTAAAACTGTTAAAAAAAGGTTACTAGTTTTTTATATAATTTTCATGAAAGTATAGCTCCTCAACCCAAAAAGATATCAAAAGGTTATTTGAATATGAACGATGCTATAAATATTTAATATTTTATGCACCTAAAACAACTAAATGAAATGGATCTAATACTGTCCAAAATTAGTGTATTTACTACCTTTACTAGGTGAATGATGTTCCATCACGGTTATTTTCGACTCTTTGCGTTTTACACAATTGATTGAAAAAATCAAAGAACTTCGAAAAACTGTCAACTATGAAAAAAACATGCAATAACGTTTTCGAATTACCTTTTTGACGCAGCATTATTTTATAGGTACGGCTCAACCTTGTGGATTCCAATAAGAATTCCGGTTCCCCAATTTTTCTCGGAATAGCCCGATTTACGGACAAATGCTTCGCGAAAATGGGGGGGGGGCGGTTAGGAGATCAACGTTCATTTCCAGTTAGCTACTTTGAACTCCGAACACCAAAATTAGCCCACATTAAAAGTTTTAACTGAAGGTGGATAAGAATAGAAACTGAATACAATAGTTTATTTGAGATTTACACACCAAATACATAACAAAATAATTACAGTATTATATTAACTGCATTATTATATTAAACGTCATAAAATATACCAAACAAACTGTACGATTACACGTTCCTTTCGTTGCACGAGAACTATACTAGCATTCTCATTTTCAAAAGCAAATTTATTTCACTCAAGCAAAACGGAACACAAAATTGAACTAAGAGGCTAAAAAACAGTATATTAAAAAGAATATAACGAAAATTGGCACCATAAATTTAAATCAAAACTGAACTCACAAAGAATGCAGTTTTCCTATAAACTCATGGTGCTATTCCAAGTTATGATTCTCTGCCGGGGAGGGCTCGACTTCTTCCTCTTCGACATCCTTTGTCACCTTTGTCTGTAGCACTTCATTTAAATCTAGGTCGATCTGTTGATGTTTGTGCTGAAAAGACAAAAGGTGAACAAATTCAAAATTAAAATATCTTAACAAATTTTTTCCATATACAGTGCTAAATGTTGAAACTTACTCCAGCTACGGTGTACGAAATAAAATAGTTTGTGTAACACTTAAATGCTTGACAGATGACCATCTCCTTTGAACAGGACTGTGTTCAGTAACGAACACAAGGTTCTCCTCCATGTGTGTGGGTGTGTGTTAATTTATGCTTAATGTCATTTTTGTTTTCTTGTGAATTTTCTCGCGTTTTTATGTATTGTAACCTATGACTTTATTTTAAAGTTTTGTTAACCATTCGTTGTTGTTCATTTCACGTGTATGTATTTTTGTGAACTAAGTGCTTTAGCAAGTATATTTGTGTCTGTATAATTTTATTTTTCATTTTTAGGTATTTTCTTTTGTAGCATCTTCGGAGTATATATTGTTTCTGTTGTCAGCAAAACCGATTCCCGCTGGCTGTGTACGTGGGTGCACCGTAGCAGACTGGTCTAGTCAATGACTTGTTATTGAGTATTTGTAGGCATGTCATTATTTTTATAACGATAAATTGTGTTCATATGAAAAGCGGGCTAGCTCACTTAAGTGAGATCTCGTTTCATTTGACCGAGATCTCACCTTTTCTCAAATTTTTCATATGAACACACCACCCTAAATTTTAGACAAATGCGTATGCGTCAAAATTCGAATTATCAAAAAATGAAAATGGCTGATCATGCACACAGTGAAGATGTTTTGAATTCTGACAATGAGCAATTCAATCAAGAAGAAAATAAAGAGAAAGAGAAAAAACTTCAAGTGGACAGAAAAAATGATAGAAGATCTTATTTCTTCTATATCTGAATACAAAACGCTAATGGAATTTAAAAACTTAGATTTTAACCCTAATAAATCTTCACAATATGCAAACGTGAGGGAAGGAATGGCTAAAATCTACCAGGATGAAACTTTGTTTGGACCTGTGGTAGCTCCTGTTTTTCCAGAAAATTTTAATGATTTGTCAAAAGAGGAACAGTTGCAGATTAAAAAGGAATGTAAGAAGAAAACTGGCTTGTTAGAACGTGGGAAAAGTAGAACACAGAAGAAATCAAAGAAACGAGACAGTCGTGCTCTAAAGCTGTGATATCAGGGTCCCGTTCAGACAGTGGTAAAATAGGTTTCGAACATTATGAAAAACTTGTTGCTATTTGGGGAGGCTGTGCAACAACTAAACATCATCATTTGGTATTTCCAGTGTTTCTGATGATCAAAATTATCCGAGTTTGATGATGACGAAGTTTATGATGATAAAACTGATAATGAATCTGAGGTTGACAGCTCTGATACTGATGTCATGGAGGAGACAGCAAATGCAAACGTAAGTATGTAGCTCCAAAGCTTATAGATGACAAAAGAAGACACATGGAAAAAAGCGTGGTCAATTGTTGAATGGATATGAAGAATTCCGCCACAATCTAGCTGAAACAGTGAAAATTTTGCTTACTCCATTACACAAATCAGTGAGTCAATGGTAACCTTAAGTAAAAGCCTATGTAATTCCATGGAAATTTTGTCGCAAAATTTAAGGAAAATTCCATATACGCGGGGGGCTTATACGCGGAATTCTACGGTAACATTTTCAGAAATAACTGGACACATTAAGTAGATACTGACACAACATAGAAGCTGTTACTATTTCTTGTTTTTCATTTTATTTGTTCAATTTTCTGGAAAGTATTCAACTTTAGGCACTTTGCTGGAATGTTTCGAATTTGTAAAAACTGTTTATTTCACAAAGTTCACTTTTCCTAAAAGTCCAAATAAAGAATAAAAGCAATAAACATAAGGCCACATGATTTTTTTAATAAGAACAATTTTACAAGAATACACAAAACAAGAACCAGCTAAGAGCAACCTGAGGCTGACAGTAATTATTAGTCCTGAAAGTTAAGAGCACCCTGAGCTGAGATGTCTTGGAAAAGTTGCAAGAAAAATTCAATCTGATCTATGTATGATGTATGTTAAAATATGTTCTTATTTCACTCACCCCTTAAGTAATGCAAATGAGCGAAAAGACCCCAAAAATAAGAACAACCAACCTCGAGTTGAATTTTACTAGTTGTTGTAAAAAAAAGTGTATGCCGTATTTCCTCGAATAAACGCCGCTCTCTGATAAACGCCACCTTCTACTAAACGCCGCACTTATAGCCGAACATTTGTAGTAAACGCCACCTTCTAATAAACGCCGCACCTTGAAAAGCGGCATTTATTAGAAAACAGGCTAAATAAGAATTGGTTTCATAGTTAATAGTTTTATTTGTTTTCTATCAACAAATTCTTTCATGTTTGCATGAATTGTGCAATTAATTTCTATAAAGGTTTTCATCTCATAGAAGAGAACGGCGACAGTTATATTGCTCTTCTTTGACATTTTTGTGAACATATGTTTCCTGTAAAACATTTTCACACAATCTTTTGTAACCTTTTAACCTTTTAGGATAAGGAAACATTATTGTTTAGGTTTGCTTCCGTCCAATTTTTCATTTTGCAATAAACGCCGCCCTCTAATGAACACCGCCCTCTATTAAACGCTGCATCCAAAATTTTGAATTTATAATAAACGCCGCGACGTTTATTAGAGGAAATACGGTCAAAAGTGTTAATAAATCCATGACAAATTTTGTCATATATATTCTGTTAAAGTGTTACAAGTAACTTCTCCTCCACCAGCAACTTATGAAAACACAGGATCTGCTACATTTTTATGAATTTCTTCATTCATTGACATTATTGGATTTCTGCGAAAGCAAGAAATACCTTAAAACCGGCTTTGGTTTCTGGATTTCTGCGTAAGCAAGAAAGCCTTTACGATCGTCGTTTTTCTTAGTTTTTTTTCATCTTACTGTCCAAACCTAGCGATTTTTTTATCTCCAAGTTCATTGGTTCATACAGCCGCCGACTCAAAATTCATTGGTGCATAGAGCGCCACTATTACGAAAGGGTGCTAATTAACTTTAATAGCGCTATTTTATTGGCTTGAATTTCCGCCATGTGATCATCCGGGTATTTTTCGACTTCACGTCTGCACGCCGTTCGCATAATGGTAGAGGAAACCGAAGAAACCCTTCGTGTTGATTGATCAATATTGAACAGATTTAAAAGAACATTTAAGGGAGAAGGAGAGAAATTTATAATTATCTTACGATGATTCTACTGCGCTCATTCTTTTCTAAAAGCAAGTTCTCAATGTTTTATAAAACAGTGTGTGAAAAGGAATGCTTTTATTTTTTGGAAAATGTCTTGGATTCTTTTAAGCCTATCGTTTGTTTCATGTGTGGGCTGTGGTGCTTTTTAAGCTCTGGATACATACAGCTCAGCTCAGTTTCCTCTTCAGCTCCAACAACATACAAGAATGTCTTGTCCACCCTCTCTGCCTGTGCATCATTTTTATGTTTGATGTTTCTCTCTAGCTATTTTAGCTACTTGTATAAGGTCTTGGCTGTATTATCAATATCTTTAATTAGGAATGGGGACTTTCTATTTACGATAGCAAATTGAAACTTACCTTGATTGTCTGTAATTTTTTAAATACTGGACATCCTTTAACTCAAATTTCTGCTTTCAGTTATGTTTGCTAATTTTGGTATAAGTTGAGGTCATATTTTTCATAATCCTAATCTTTGTTTACTTTTTGTGTTTGGGAAGTCTCAATAATTAGGAAGATTGACCGTACCTGCGTAATCACAGTGATATCTGAAAGCGTATAAATTTGACGTTATTTTTTTCATTAAGTTTATTGGGAGTTAATGTAATGCTTCATATTGTGTTGTTATCCTTTCATAATATACATGTATTTTGTATCATTAAAATCTACGCTTTCTTTTTTGTGCTTGTGAATTAGGAATTCTATTAGGATGATAGGCAAGACATATTGAATTCATAAATTCGTAACATTTACATTAACTTACATGCATACTCATTGTTTTATCTGAATTGATCACTGAATCCTTAATATCATTTCGTACCAATGAAATTAATAACATTATGTCGTTCAGATATAATCAAGTTTAATGTTGTTTATTGGTATAAAGTTTTGCATAGTGCCAATTATGTTCTATCCAGATTTTTGGGGAGCACATGATCAGAAATTTATATTGCGGAAATGATTAAACCTTTCTTAAATTTCATGAATGTCATAGCCTTTCTTTTTTCATACTTCAGCTGATTTTGCAGAAATCCTTATGCCTGCAAGGGCATCTTGTTCATCTTACTGTCCAAACCTAGTCATATTTGTTTCTCCAATTTGATTGGTTCGTACAAAAGCCGTCTTAATGTTCATTGGTGCATAAAGCACCACTATTTCGCAAGGGTGCTAATCAACTTTAATAGCGCTAGTTTATTGGCTTGAATTTCTGCCATGTGCTCATCCGGGTATTTTTCGACTTTACATTTGCACGCCATTCGCATAATGCTTTACTATCAGCGTGACCGAAGAAACCCACTTAGATTTCCAAAAGTTATGTGGAATAGATTTAAAAGAAGATTTACACTTCAAAAACCGAAAGTAAATGGTAGAAATTTTTAATTATCTTACAATGATTCTACTGTGTTCATTCTTTTCTAAAAACAAGTTCTCAATGTTTTATAAAAAACAATGTGTGAAAAAGGAATGAATTCTTTTGTTTTTTTTTGGAAAATGTATGGGATTCTTTTAAGCCTTTCTTAATACAAAAGATCGTTTGTTTCATGTGTGGGCTGTAATGCTTTTTAAGCTCTGGATACGTACAGCTCAGCTCAGTCTCCTCTTCAGCGCCAACAACATACAAGAATGTCTTGTCTACCCTCTCAGCCTGTTTTTTGTTTGATGTTTCTCTAGCTATTTTAGCTTATTTACGTGTACATAGTTCTTGGCTGTATTATCAATGCCCTTAATTAGGAATGGGGACTTCCTATTTACGATAGCAAATAGGAAACTTATTTTGACTGTCTGTAAATTCTAACTGCTTTCAGTTATGCTTGCTAATTTGGATCACATATTTACATAATCCAAATCTTTGTTTACTTTTTTTTGTTTGGGAAGTCTTTTCGTAATTAGGAAGATTGACCGTATAGATTGAAAGACTTACGTAATCACTGTGATATCTTACAGTATCTATTTAAATTTAATGTTCTTTTGTTCATTAAGTTTATTGGCAGTTAACGTAAGTTTCATATTGTGTCAGCTGTGCTTTAAGAATTTCCTGGGGTGTATGCGTAATGAAAAATGTAATGTTTTTGAAGTTTCTGTATAAATCTTTATAATCTTTTCATGAAATTTAGTTCAGGTAATGCTTTATTTGTAATGTTTGTAAATTAAAAAGGTGGCAAAAAGTTATATGTTTATTGATTTTGTATGTGTTATATATTTTGCATGATCAAAATCTAGGTTTTCCTTTCTGTGCTTGTGATTTAGGAGTTCTGGTTAGGAAGATAGAATAGACAAATTGAATTCATATATAAATTTATAACATTTATGTTGAATTACATGCGTACTCTGTCTTATCTGAGGAAATCACCGAGTTCTTGATACCATTACGTACCAACAAAATAAAGAAGATTATGGCATTCTATAATCAAATTTCTTGTTTATCGGTATAAAATTTTGCATAGTGACAATTATGTTTTTCCGGATTTTTGAAGAGTACATGATTAGAAGCTTATTAAACATATATCGTGGAAGTGATTCAACCTTTTTTAAATTTCAGGAATGTCTTCAAAGTACTTTATGTGGTCGAACTTTTGACTTGTCTAATGTCAATCTAATGGGGTCAATTGATTTACATTAGACAAGGTTCAAGTTTGACCGTATAAACTATCTCATTGTCTTTCAATTTTCATGCTTCAGCTGATTTTACAGAAATCCTTATGCCTGCAAGGGCATCTTGTTGGATTTCTGTGAAAGCAAGAAATACCTTAAAACCGGCTTTGGTTTTTCTTCTGCTGTCCAAACCTAGCGGGTTTTAGTATATTTCATGCGTCGATTACATGAAACTTATGAGTACCACGCTTCTCAGCGAGGAAACCATTTTAAATTTTCAAATGTTTTGTGAAATGATAGATATGCATACCTGAAGATGAAAAAAAGATTTCCATATAAGAAACTTATAACTATTTTGAACTCACAGTAACTGTGATCATTCTTTTCTAATTAAAAAGAAGTTCTCAACGTTTCGTAAGCAGGAGAAAAGTCAAAAAGGTATATATTTGTTTGTTTTCAGTGAATGTCTTGAAAGCCTGTCTAAATACAAAACATCGTTTGTTTCGTGTATGGTGGGCTGTTATGCTTTAAAAGCTCTGGATACTTAAGCTCAGCTTAGTTTTCTCTTCAGCTCCAACATAAAAAATATGTGTCTAATCTTCTGCACCACTTTTAATATTTCATATTTTTCCAGCTATTACATATAGGCTTATATTCTCTGAACTTGTATTATTCTTGGTAATACAGTATTAATATCATCCTGTAACACAACACAGAATTTAATTTATGTATGTGTGTTGATTTTGGTAAGTTTAGAGCATAATATACAAATACATACTTTTAATTATCAAAATCTTTGTTTACTTGTTGTGCTTGCAATATTGGGAGTTCTGTTTGTAATTAAAAAGATTGACAGAGCATATGGTTTAAAGGATATAATTTACGTACGTAACCACTGCGATATCTGAAAAGTTATATATATAGAAACTTAATCTTATTCTGACATCTAAATCTAAAGAATGTTTTCTGTCATTCAGATGTAATGAAGTTTATTGATGCTGTATATGTATACAATAAAGTTTCTCATAGTGTCAGTTAAGCCTGGTTCAGACCTGACGATTATGACAATTAAGAAAAATATCAATTGTCGTAATCGCCAATCACCAGGCGGAACACTCTTAAGTATCTCAAACTACAAATTTCAAACATTGTTACAAACAAACGATACTTCTTTCCCTTGTAAAGTTTGAACTTCTTTGTAAAATTTGAAGCACCAGCCATCACGTACTTAAAACAGTAGAAGAGAGCGACTTCACTGATAAAATATCAAAATTTATTGACATTTTTACGAAGATTACAAAAGTGTTCACATAGACGATTACGACGATTACACTAAATTTAAATCGTTGTTATTGTCAGGTCTGAACCAGGCTTAACACTTTCACAATTCCCTGGTGTACATAAGCAATAAAAAATGTAATGTTTTGTTGTAAAAATCATTCAAACCTATTTTCGAATTAAAATATCAAGTTCTAAAATTCAGAATTAAAGTTTTGAGTTACGTGCAAATCTGAAAGGATTTGCAAGGATGAAAGGGTCCTTTCTATCTGAAAGGATCAATACATCCTTGATACTATTTCGTACCAACAAAATAAAGAATATTTCATGTCATTTCATGTAGCTAATCCAGTTTATTGTCACTATATCCATTATAAGTCTTACATAGTAGCAATTATCTTTGACAATTTCCTGGAGAGTACATGATTGGAAATGTGATGTCTATATGTGATGGAAATCACATATAGTTCTGTTATGTAATATAATAATTTTTTTTTCAAATTTCAAAAATATTGTATGATCTTTCATTTTCCATACTTCAGCTGATTTTGGCGAAATCCTTTTGCCTGTTAGGGGATCCTTACTTTTTCTTAATTTCTGTTTGCCTGTTGTCGCCGCAGTGTAAACTTTGTAAAATTTCTAGGGTAAGTGAGGGTTAGGGTCAGGCTTTTGTTTCGTACTTTCAAATTCCTTAAACGTTTGGTGATCAGAATCACACTTTGCATTAGCTGGTAAAGCAGAAATCCTTCTGCCCGTAAGTGCATCTTGTTTTTCGATTTCTGCGTAGCAAGAAATACTTTACGATGTCGTTGTTTTTCTTAGTTGTTTTTTGTTTGTTTTTTTTTTTTCATCTTACTGTCCAAACCTAGCGATTTTTTTTATTTCGAAGTTCATTGGTTCATACAGCCGCCGTCTCAAAAGTTCATTGGTGCATGAAGCGCCACTATTACGAAAGGGTGCTAATTAACTTTAATAGCGCTAGTTTAATGGCTTGAATTTCCGCCATGTGATCATCCGGGTATTTTTCGACTTACATTTGCACGCCGTTCGCATAATGGCACACTACAGCGTGACCGAAGAAACTTCCAAAAGTCGATTGATCAATGTTGAATAGATTTACAGTTCCAAGACCGAGAGTAGAGGGTAGAAATTTATGATTATCTTACAAAGATTCTACTGTATTCATTCTTTTTTAAAAACAAGTTCTCAATGTTTTATAAAAGCAGTGTGTCAAAAAGGAAAGGTTTTTATTTTTTTTGAAAATGTCTGGTATTCTTTTAAGCTTTTCTAAATACAAAAGTTCGTTTGTTTCATCTGTGGGTTGTAATGCCTTTTAAGTTCTGGATACGTACAGCTCAGCTCAGTTTCCTCTTCAGCTCCAACAAAAGAATATCTGTCTAACCTCTGCCTGCATCATTTTATGTTTGATAGGTATTTCTATGTTAGCATATTTATTTGTATAAATAATAGTTCTTGGCTGTATTATTATTGATGCCCTTAATTAGGAATAGGACTTCCTATTTACGATAGCAAATAGGAAACTTATCTCGACTGTCTGTAAATTTTAACTGCTTTCAGTTATGTTTGCTAATTTGGATCACATATTTACATAAATCCAAATCTTTGTTTACTTTTTTTGTTTGGGAAGTCTTCTCGTTATTAGGAAGATTGACCGTATATATTGAAAGACTTACGTAATCTTTGTGATATCTTACAGCATCTATTTAAATTTATTGTTCTTTTGTTCATTAAGTTTATTGGCAGTTAACGTAAGTTTCATATTGTGTCAGCTGTGCTTTAAGAATTTCCTGGGGTGTATGCGTAATGAAAAATTTAATGTTTTTTTAAGTTTCTAAGTTTTTAGGTTTAAGTTTCAGCTTTGTATGTTGCTTTTGTATGTATTTCGTATCATTAAAATCTACGCTTTCCTTTTTGTCCTTAGGAATTCTGTTAGGAAGATTGACAATACATATTAAATTCATAACATTTACATTGACTTACATGCATATTCCTTGTCTTATCTGAATTGATCCACTGAAACCTTAATATCATTTCGTACCAACAAAATAAAGAACATATGTCATTCAGATATAATCAAGTTTATTGATGTTTATTGGTATAAAGTTTTGCATAGTGACAATTATGTTTTTCCAGATTTTTGGGGAGTACATGATCAGAAATTTAATAAATATGTATTGCGGAATGTCGTAGTCTTTCTTTTTTCATACTTCAGCTGATTTTGCAGAAATCCTTATGCCTGCAAGGGCATCTTGTTTTGTTTTTTTTTTTTTCTGCTGTCCAAACCTAGCGGTTTTTTGAAATTTCGTGTGTGCGCTTACATGAAACTTACGCTTACCACGCATGTGAGGGTAGAAACCATTTTAAATTTTCTAAAGTTTCTTGAAAATGATAGATATGGGTATCTGAAGATAAAAAAAGAATTTTCATAGAAGAAACTTATAATTATCTTGAACTGTGATCATTCTTTTCTAATTAAAAAGAAGTTTTCAACGTTTTGTAAACAGAAGAGTCAAAAAGAAAAAGGTAGCTATTTGTTTGTTTTTATAGAGAAATGTTTTGATATTCTTTAAGCCTAAATTCAAAACATCTTCGTTTGTTTTGTATATGAGCTGTTACGCTTTTAAGCTCTGGATACTTTGGCTCAGCTTAGTTTCCTCTTCAGCTCCAACATAGAAAATTTGTGTCTACCCTGCACCACTTACTTGTTTTATTATTTGATCAGTTTTTAAGTTATTCTGTCAATGTCCCTTATTACGAGTGACTAATCACAATAGCAAATTAAAACATCTGTAAAACAACTGTCTGTAAATTCAAAAGATACATCATGTAACAATACAAAACTTTCCTTTCAGTTACATTATATAATTATGTTATGTGTGTGCTTTAGAACATATATAAGTATATATATAACTGTTAATGATCAAAATTATTGTTTACTTTTTGTGTTTGAAATATTGATAATTCCATTTGTAATTAAGAAGATTGACGGTACATATCAAATGCTTAAAGAACATGATTTACATACGTAATCACTGAATATCCGAAAAAATCAATATAAACTTAATATTATTTCGTACCCCCAAAATAAAGAATGTTTTATGTCATTCAGATGTAGTTAAGTTTATCCATGGAGGTATAAAACAGAAGGAGAACGAACTCAAAATCTGCTATTGTACTATCCGTGATGCGCTGCATTGTTTAAGTCCTCAGTGTGTAATGACATATAATTGCTATCATCTTGCATAATTTTTATAACTTTGCCGTTCTTGCGTGAAAATTTCGTTCATATGAATTCTCCAATGTGATTAAAGATCGTTAGGGTAAAGTTCTTAGCATGCATAATCTGTAGGAATTGGGAGAATTATGCAAAAACGTCACAAATATGCAACGAAAACACTGCAACTTTAGGTCTATATATCTCGTGATCCCCTCAAGCAGTTTCGCCGAGCTTCAGTTTTTGAAGAGAGAATAATCCTAAGTTTTTGCACGTACCGTGGCACTATCGAGGTGCATTTAAGTCAGAAGATATGTAGATTGGAACTTATACATGAATTACGCGATATCTTCAACTCTGTATAAAAACATAGATTTTCATTTGTTTCTCAAGGAAGCTTTAGGTTTAATAATCTGCTTGTCACTATGCAGCAAGTTGATCCGTTGTTATAATGGATGATATTTGGTTTTTAAATTGTCGTTAATTTTTAAAAAAGTATTCGTTTCACCGACAACCAGCCGAAAGCGCATCACGGATGACATCAAAGTGATACCGCAATGAATAAAATAGTCATTATCTGAATAATAGAAAAATAAGAGTTCGTTCTCCTTCTGTTTTATACCTCCATGGTTTATCAGTGGTGTATATACGTATACAATAAAGTTTCGCTTAGTGTCAACTATATTTTCGCAATGCCCTTGGGTGCATATGAAATCAGAGATGAATTGTTATGTCGTAAAAATCATTCAACTTTTTTTTGAATTTCTTCAAGAATTTTTATAAACAGGTCATGAATGATAACTCAGATCAAGAATGTTTGTAAGTGCTTTCCGTATTACTAATCAAAACAAACTACAACAGTTATAATGTTGGTTTTGGTCTATATGTGGATGTATTTTGCATGGCCAAAATCTGCATGCATTTTTGTGCTTGTAATTTAGGAAGTCTGCTAGGAAGATTGACACCAAGTATCAAATTCAGAAATTCAGAACTTTTGCAGTTTATGGGTTACGTGCATATACATTGTGATATCTGAAAGGATCAATATATCTTTGATATTATTTCTTATCAACAAAATAAAGAATATTTAATGTCATTCAGATGTAATCCAGTTTATTAGCAGTATACTATAAGTCTCTCATAGTGTCACTTATCTTTTGACAATGTCCTAGGGATTATATACATTAGAAAGGTGATTTTTTATTTTGGAAATCACATAACCTTTTTCAAATATGTCATATGCTTTTTCTTTCATATTTCAGCAGATTTTGGCAGAAATCCTTTTGCCTGTTAAGGCATCTTGTTGGATTTCTGCGTAAGCAAGAAATACTTTACGATCGTCCGTGTTTTTCTGTTTTTTCATCTTACTGTCCAAACTTACGCATTTTTGTTTCTTAAATTTCATTGGTTCATAAAAAAGCCGTCTTAATTGTCATTGGTGCATAATGCCCGATTTCTACGAAAGGGTGCTAATTTAGCCACCTCCACTTAAATAGCGATAGTTTATTGGCTGATTTTCGCCATGCCATGTGATCGTCCACAAAACGTTTTAAAAATGGCAGAGAAAGAACGTGTGTAGTTTGCTAAAAGTTTCTTTGATGGAAATATGGCTTTAAAAGAAGTTAATACAGCTTATAATTTTATATAAAGAATTGCATTACTGTTGGGAACTTATTATGTTCACAAAATTAAATTACAGTGTGGTTATTCTGTTTTTTGAAGTTTAAAATATGAAAACAGTGCCAATACGTGGAAGAAAAGGTATTTCTTGTTTTATTTTTGCTCCAAGCCTTTTTAAATATGAAAGACCTTCGTGTATTTTGTATGTGTATGCATGTTTGAAGTCAATTTTTAGAAGCTTTTGGATTTTTAAAGCTCAGCTTAGCTTCCTTTCAGCTCCTTCCCAACATCACCAACATATGCACTTTATACAGCTATTTATACTATATTTAGTAGCAATTTTTGGATGTATTCTGGCTATATCAGCTTATCTCTTTTCTCCCTACGTATGTTGTATTTTTTTTAACTTTTAGATTAGATATGAGCTTTAATTTCTAAGTAATTATTATTGTGATATTTATATTTTTCATTCTGAGGAGATCAATATAGAAACTTTATATATTAGTTTGTGCTGCCCAAACGATATGTTGGTTACCGCCAGTATATACAATCTTTTTATAGGATTCTTTATATTTAATGTGGTTAAATTAAAGTTTCGTATTGTGTCGATGCACTTTTTTGGAGTACGTGGGTGGCAAATATCCAGTAACAATCATTCAGCTTATTCGTACAAAAAAACAGATCTTCATAAATGATCTCCGCGATAGCATAAAGAAAAGCCCTTTTTTTATGTTATGGTAGGCTGACTTTCTTGACGAACATTGTCAGTCGCATCAATATTTTTGTTTATTTAATGCTGATGCTTCTCGAGCTGAATGATGTGACTGTCTTAGTTTTGCAGGACTAGTGTGCTAGTGTTGCATTTTTTTGGCATTTTCAGCAGCAAAGCTTGCAGAAATCCTTCTGCCCGGTAGGGCATCTTGTTCTTCTTCTTTTTCTTACTGTCCAAACCTAGCGGTTTTTTGAAATTTCGTGCGTGCATTTACATGAAACCAAAGCACCGTGCATTGCATGTCAGCGAAAGATTTACGAAAGTTTCTTTGATCAATATTAAATGGATTTTAAAGAAGATGTACATATTTTAAGGTGAAAACAGAAAATATATAAAAGAAGCTTATAATTATCTTGGACTGTGATCATTCTTTTTCAACTAAAACAAGATGCCCTTGCAGGCATAAGGATTTCTGCAAAATCAGCTGAAGTATGAAAAAAGAAAGGCTATGACATTCATGAAATTTAAGAAAGGTTTAATCATTTCCGCAATATAAATTTCTGATCATGTACTCCCCAAAAATCTGGATAGAACATAATTGGCACTATGCAAAACTTTATACCAATAAACAACATTAAACTTGATTATATCTGAACGACATAATGTTATTAATTTCATTGGTACGAAATGATATTAAGGATTCAGTGATCAATTCAGATAAAACAATGAGTATGCATGTAAATTAATGTAAATGTTACGAATTTATGAATTCAATATGTCTTGCCTATCATCCTAATAGAATTCCTAATTCACAAGCATAAAAAGGAAAGCGTAGATTTTAATGATACAAAATACATGTATATAAACATTAAATTTTTAATTACGTAAACACGCCAGAACATTATGAAAGGATAACAACACAATATGAAACATTACATTAACTCCCAATAAACTTAATGAAAAAAATAACGTCAAATTTATACGCTTTCAGATATCACTGTGATTACGCATGTACGATCAATCTTCCTAATTATTGAGACTTCCCAAACACAAAAAGTAAACAAAGATTAGGATTATGAAAAATATGACCTCAACTTATACCAAAATTAGCAAACATAACTGAAAGCAGAAATTTGAGTTAAAGGATGTCCAGTATTTAAAAAATTACAGACAATCAAGGTAAGTTTCAATTTGCTATCGTAAATAGAAAGTCCCCATTCCTAATTAAATATATTGATAATACAGCCAAGACCTTATACAAGTAGCTAAAATAGCTAGAGATAAACATCAAACATAAAATGATGCACAGGCAGAGAGGGTGGACAAGACATTCTGTATGTGTCCAGAGCTTAAAAAGCACCACAGCCCACACATGAAACAAACGATAGGCTTAAAAGAATCCAAGACATTTTCCAAAAAATAAAAGCATTCCTTTTCACACACTGTTTTATAAAACATTGAGAACTTGCTTTTAGAAAAGAATGAGCGCAGTAGAATCATCGTAAGATAATTATAAATTTCTCTCCTTCTCCCTTAAATGTTCTTTTAAATCTGTTCAATATTGATCAATCAACACGAGGGGTTTCTTCGGTTTCCTCTACCATTATGCGAACGGCGTGCAGACGTAAAGTCGAAAAATACCCGGATGATCACATGGCGAAAATTCAAGCCAATAAAATAGCGCTATTAAAGTTAATTAGCACCCTTTCGTAATAGTGGCGCTCTATGCACCAATGAATTTTGAGTCGGCGGCTGTATTAACCAATGAACTTCGAGATAAAAAAATCGCTAGGTTTGGACAGTAAGATGAAAAAAAACTAAGAAAAACAACGACGAAAGTAAAGGCTTTCTTGCTTACGCAGAAATCCAAAAAAGTTTTCAACGGTTTGTAAACAGAAGAGTCAAAAGAGGTATATATATTTATATCTATGCTAACGTGCATGGCTTCCGTGGCACAGTCGGTTAGTACAGCAACTACTAACCTATGGATCGGTGGTTCGATCCCGCGTTGATGAAATTTTTAAATGTCATAAAATATTTCGATTTTGGATTTTTGCGAAAGCAAAAAATACATTACAACCGGCTTTTCACCTCCATTTTTTTCTTACTGTTTAAAGCTAGCAGTTTATACATTACAGAGATATATGTAGTTCTGTGGCGCAGTTACTTGGCTCCTAACCGAAAAGTCGGTGGTTCGAGCCCACTTTGATCGTGTAACATTTTTTGTCGAATTTCATAATTGTCATAACATTTTTCATTTTTTATGCTTCAACAGATTTTGCAGAAATCTTTCTGCCCATACGGGCATCTTGTTTCAATTTGTGTTATTACTTCTACTTCATCGATGTACATATTGTGTCTTTCACAAAAGTTGTGTAGAATAAAGCAGTCTGTAAATTAAATGAAGCCAAAACAAAAATTTCTACTTTCAGCTATCTAGTGATTTGGTTATGGATGTATATTTTCACTACCGAAATATGTTGATTTTTTTCATTTGGGATTAATTAATTAATTAATTTGGGGTCATCTTAATCACGTAATAAAAATGTGTGTGAACATATTTGTCTATTCTGAATAGTTGAATTTAATTTTATAAATTGTCATTCTAAGTCCTTCACTTTTTCGAAAATAACTCTTTTTGTTCAGAATTTGAAATGCTACACATAACATTTGTTAGTACAAATTGGTTTTTGATTGCCTTTGATTGTTATTTGCTTACATGTTTACCCCAAAGGTTTGACAATTTTCTTTTGTTCTTTTGTAAACCTGTATACAAATTTAGATAGATAGTTTTATCCGAGTTACAAAAAGCAAGTGTTCTGTTGAATTACATTGTTTCCTGTGATGTTATGGTATAAAGAATAGGAAACTTGCCAAGCTTGTGCAGGAATAAAGATCATACGTTTATTATAACGAAATTTTCATGCATATTGATGCGGATTTGAAGTGTTCCCCCCCCCCCCCCCCCCCCCCCCAAAAAAAAAAAAAAAAAAATTATTCGGCTGTTTAAATGGAAATGTTAGTCGCATTTAGGTTTTCATCTATGTCCATAGTAACTTCTCAGTCACTTTTTCACTGCTCCGAAAAAGTTGTCAGAGAAACCTTATCATTTTCATTTCATAATAAGTTCAAAATGTTTTTTGTGGTATCAAGTTCAATTCTTCTCTGATTAGTAAGGACAGCATTTTTAAATGAACTCCGTATTTCCTCTACTCCGCGGCGTTTATTGCAAATTCCAGCTTTTGGATACAGTGTTTATAGAGGGCGGCGTTTATTACAAAATGAAAAATGTTATAAAAACAGACTTCAAAGAAAAATGTTTTCTTTTTCTACACAAATTACAAAAGAAAATATTTTACACTAACGATATGTTCTAATTATACAAAATTTCTATCCATTCCTTTTAATTCTTTTCAAATCTTCTTTAGCCTGGTTTCAAATAAGCACCACTTTTCAATATGCGGCGTTTGTTAGAAGGCGGCGTTTAATAGAGGGTGGCGTTTATTACAAAGGTAGGCCTATAATTGCGGCGTTTAATAGAGGACGGCGTTTATCAGAGTGGCGTTTATTAGAGGAAATATGGTATTGGGTTGGTGGAAGTTATACCATTGAAATTATTTAATGATATATTCTTCTTGCGGTTATCAATATACACGTAATAATTGATAAAATGTTTGCAACTTTGGGGAAATATATAATCGCATTTTCGCGAATCTTGTTTCTATTTTAAGATCGCACTTAGTGAATAAAACTGTTTCTAGCCACAATAATCATGAGAACTTTCATCAGGACAAATAATTGGGATGTGGGTTCCGTCAATACAGCCAAAAGCTTCAATCATCCCAAATTTACTTTCAAACTTTGAAGCCTTCCCCCTCATTTCCTGTGCAGTTTTTGGAAAATGCAAGTAATATGGCCCAACATATTTGATGATTGCTGTACAAACTTCCATAAATACTGATGTGGTATTGATAACTCTCTCAAACTTTTTAGCATTAGCAGTAAACCACAATCTTTAAGATAGTATAGGGTAATTGCTACTTTTTTATTTGCTTCTAGTGCTCTTCTATTTGGTGATCTGGAGTTTAGTGAGATGTGTGGATTAAGGAGTGATACAAGTTCCAAAAATGACTTTTTATCTAGGAGAAAGTCCTTTTTCCAAAATTCAAAAGAGACATCCCAGCACCAAAGTTTAGCCACCACATGTCTGTTGTCTGTTCGACCAGGCTTGAACCAACAACTTCTTTTAGTGTTTCTTTTGCTTCTCTTGATCATTCATAGTTTTTAACACATTGTTTTCTTGAAATTAATGACTCCCCTTAGTTTATAATAACTCCCCTAAAAACTTCATTGATGATAGGGGAGTCACAATTAACTAGATAATAAAGACTCCCTTTTAAAGACCTTACAGTGTATTCATATGATGATGGAAGACACATCTATGATCTTGAACAATCATAATAAAGTTTCTCGGGGCCATCCATTAAGTACATACGCAGAAGAATAGTTTTTTTAGATCCCTTCCTCTCCATGTACGCATTAGTACAGTAGAATTCCCCAAATCGTGAGGTCATCAAAAAAATTTCCAAACATTTTTATATCACGTGAAAGCTTTTGTAACAAATATCCTTTGTTCAAAATTTTATATGAATAGCTTCATCCAGTTAAATGTTACCGCGAAAAAGAAATTTGAGGATCATTGCGGCTTGATGCTCCGGGAACAAAACATAATTAAACCACTGAAACCAATAAATCTCCCGATAAAATTGGTCGACTTAAAAAGGGAGTCATAATAAACTACGGGAGTCATTTTTTCCTAGGAAATATTAACTCTAGGAAGTCTTAATTTTCTAGTTTCAAATAACTGAGGAGTTAACATGTGCTGGTTTATTTTAACTGGGGACTCAATTTAAGCCAGTTTATGTTAACTGGGAGTCATAGTTAAGGGGAGTTCAAATTTTCGGTGACACCGGCTCTCTTCCCGACAGCAAGGATTCTTAAAATATAAAAGAGTGTTTTAAAACAAAAATAAACTGTAAAAGCCTTTTAAAACGTTTATTAATAACTATCAAAGGAAGCAGGGATTAGAAAAGCAAAGCTAGAATTTCCAAATCACAGATCAGATATGTCGGTAAGCGAACTACGAGGAATTAAAGTTGAACATTTAGAGGTAACTGAGGCTTGTAAAAGAAGAATAATTCACAAACGAATGTGCATCATACAAAAAGTTGATCACGAGGGCTTAAAACTTAAAAATGTTTTACAGATTTCCTAAAATAGATTTTTGGTGTATAAATTTGATCATTTTGAACGTTTCGTTCTTTTCGAAACCTAATAGCTCTATATTGTGGTAAGTGAGCAAGACTTGCCACTAGTAGTTGACTTACCGCCAAAGACTCGTATAGCATTGTCGATGGCTCCTAATGGGCTGATACGCTGCTTTTAAAGCGTATCGGAGTGAAGTATTAAGATACGACATGACTGGGACTCGCGCGCAGGCCTCAGCAGTCGCACTCAAAAGTACTAACTGCTACACCATCACCGCACATAAACAACTTTATTCAACCCTCTTAAGTAGGATGAAATGAACCATATGAGCGCTGGGTGAATATCATCTCATGCAAGTGAGCCAACTAGGTTAACCGGGCCAGATCAACTCCATATTAACAGCCCCTAAATAAAATTCCTGATAGTCATGATTTGGTATGGTATGATTTGGCAAGAAATTCTTTATACCTTATACGGTTATTAAAAATGACAGTTTTTGGATGTCGCGTTTCATAGAAAGCGACGTTCATTATAAGGCGGCGTTTATTGCGTGAGATAAAAACGGACTTCAAGCAGCAATCTTTTCATTTCCTAAAATACGTTGCAAAAGATTGTGTGAAAACGTTTTAGAAGAAAGAAAATCTTTGCATCATACAAAAAATGTCAAAGAATATCAATGTCGCTGTCATCGTCTCTTCTACGACATGAAAACTGTCATATATTTTGCTGACGTCAGTCTCAAAAATTTTAAAAGAATTTTCGGAAAGTTGGCCTTAGTGAAGTGCGTTCCGTTCCCTGCTATTAATTACACATCAATTAAATTTCATGAAAACGTGGACGAATTTGTTGCTAGAAGACAAGTAAAACTATTAAACTTTTTAAACTATTTCTTGTTCAGCCTGTTTTTTAATAAACGCCGCTTTTCAAGATGCAGCGTTTATCAGAAAGCGGCGTTTTTGAGAGGGCGGAATTTGTTAGAGGAAATACGGTAATCGGCTTTGAGTTTTTTTTTTGTTTTGTTTTTGTTTTGTTTTTGTTTTGTTTTTTAAGTTCTTACTGTCTAAACCTAACAGATTTTTGTATAGTTCGTGCTTACGCTGAAATCAATGTGTGTCATACAAGCGCATCGATACGTCCTTGGAGATAGTAGCAGAGCGACCCATTTGAATTTCCTAATGTTTCTTTGATGAATATCAAGTGGATTTAAATAAAACCAAAACTAAAAATGAAGAAGACTACCATTTGTAGGAGCTTTTATCTTGAAATGGTTCTACTACGCTTATTCTTTTCCATTGATTTTTCAATGTTTTGTAAACAGAGTGAAAAGGAGGTAAGCCTCTTTTATAGTGACAAATGTGCGTAATCCCTTCAAGCCTTCTGTTACAAAGGATCTTCGTTTATTTCATGTGTTGGAGAAGATGATCTTTTTAAGATTAGGATGTTTCTCTGACTGTCTCAGGTCATTTTGTAAACTCTTCGCTTCACTACGTTTCCAGGAAATACATAGTTGGTATAAAAAGCAAGTAAATATGTTATTTATTTATAAACATGTGGTACATATACTTTTTATCGATATTTGCTACTTACACTGTAGCATCACTTATGGTTTCACAGTGCTGCGGAGTGCACAATTAGAAATGCAAGATTCACGTTGGTTGAACGATTGTGTAACTAGATCGCAATGTTGACATTTTTAGCTGGTCAATTAAACTCTGTTGCAGATTGGTGGGAGGACACTTCGTAGCTTCGTCGAGTCCAAGAAATTTTGTTTCTAGGCCATCGATTTCTCATGTTTGAGAAACTTTCTTGCACCTATGGACAAATCAGGGTATATGACATGCTTTACAATCCTACCTACACAATACAAGATGATGTTTTCCAAATTCAACAAATAAAAATCGAGCTTGATATAAATCAAATGATGCTTGAAATGATGAATGAAAATTATTATTTATCACATACTTCATCAGAAGTCATTATAGTTATAGCAATGATATTACCTTTGGATCAAACAAGCAGTGAAACATCAACAAAAGGAAACACTAAATTAGAACAGACACAATCATAACTTGAAGACGTTCCTGATAATTAGTTCTAAAAATGACTTCATACCGTTAAGCCGCTACAAATAACGTAAATGTAACCAAGATACACTGGTTCGTATTCAACAAATAATCCAGCCACGAAAGTTGAACCAAGCAAAGGGACCAATGAAAGAAATGCTTTAACGGATAGTCTAAAAAATGGGGACTGTGTGAAATGTTACCGTTTGAGACTAGAGCAGTTACTTTTTTTCGTACACAGGATAGTCACTTTTCAGCTCTTCGAAAGAAACAAACTGATAAGAGTAGTCATCTATTGCAATGTGTGTAGTAGAGTGGGTTTATGCTCGTGCAAAATAATTATAACATTAATTTGATTGTAATTGTTTAATACTATTATAAAAATTTAAACATTTTCACAAATAATTTGTCATACCCTGCTCGTTTTGATTGTTGAATCTGAGAAGACTTTTTCAATGCTTTGATCAGTAAACTAAGGATTACAACTAATAAAACCGCGTTAATCTAGGTGAAAATGGTAATTGTTTGCAATCGTTTCTGTTAAGAGCTACGGTTTTTTACTACCCCTGGTACATAAGAAATAGATGAGGCTAGTCCAGTTGTGGGCCAAAATTTCTAGACTTGAGTTCAGCTACTTTGAAGAAAAAAATATAACTTTGTGAACACTTAAGATTGAGAAGGACTTTAATACTTGACTGCCCTCTGGCTTCTTTTCTGAAAAGTACACCAAACACATTAACATGATGATCAGAAATAAAGATTTAAATTATATGGAATGACAAACTCATAATGTTTTCTAAAGCAAAATTCTTAAAGCTTTGAATACATTACTCATTTAAATGGATTAGTGTGTATATATCGGTTCAAATAGATACGAAAAAAACTGATGAAACAAACTGATCCAACACAGGTGTCTACACTTTACAATCGTAACCAACTACGCGTGTTTTTATGACGATGTTGCCCACGGGTACTATATTTCTATTTAATTCGCTATATATCACCTTTTCTTTTATTTAAAACAACAGGAATTAAGAAAACAATTGAACACGTTCAACTTCAAATCTAGCTGATCCATTTAAAGTGGTCCATTTAAAGAATAATCTATTCCAACCTTAAGGCTGAAATACACGATCATTTCAAAATGATAAATGACAAATGATAATTTTTTTAATCATTTTAGAACATCTGTTTCACGATCATTTATGATTACAACGTTTAGGGAAAATTACCTCGGTAACCAATAGAGATAACTGACGTTTTTTGGGGTCCGCGATACAGGCAGCGAGGTGATGAAAAATTTGGGCCAATTTTTTTTGGGACGTGTTTGTGACGTCATCAAAATCTTTGATCGACGATAACTCTGTAACGGTTGGTCGTAGCGGAACGATCCCATACATTTTTTGATCGGTTTTTCGAGCCCTACAACATGAGCACACATATCATTGCCAATTCCTAAATTTTATTTTTCGTGAACTCAACGCAGGCTGAACATGGGCTACGAGCGACTCCGCCTTGGCGGCTAGTCTATATATTAACAGCCGATTCTTCTATATATTAAGAGTGTGTTTATCTAACAATTTCAGACCACCAAACTTTTCGGTAAAAACACTCATAAAAGCGTTTGAAAGAACGAGGCAAGAGTTGTTCATAAACTCGGCTATCCAAACAAATCTTATAAGGTTTACACCAAATAGTTTTAGTGGTCTGAAATTGTTAGATAAACTGTATGTTAATAGCCGATTCTCCGTCTGTCACGCAAAATGGTAGGTGTGCTGTTAGAGAAATTATTTTTTATCTTTTGTGCGACGTCAGTGTGAAGCCATTGTATTGAAACCATAATCGAATGCGACGTTTAGGGAAAATTATCTCGGTAAGGAATAGGGATAACTGACGTTTTCTTGGTCCACGATACAGGCGATAGGGTGACGAAAAAGTTTAGGTGTGTGACGTCATCAAAATCTTTGATCGACGATATCTCTGTAACGGTTGGTCGTAGCAAAGCGATCCCATACATTTTTTTGATCAGTTTTTCGAGCTCTACAACACGGGCGCACTTATTATTGCCAATTACTTAATTTCATTTTGGGTGAACCCAACGCAGGCTGAACGTGGGCGGCGAGCGACGCCGCCTTGGCTGCTAGTTTTAATGAAAGTTCTATGGTAAAAGAGTTCTTTTCAGTCATGGACTCCGACGACAGCAATCGTAGTTGTTGCTGATATGTCCAACGACGAAAGAGGAAAATTGAAAGGCAGAAACGAAGACGTTGGGTGAAACGAAAAAACGAAACTACTTAGGAATTTATAACACGCTTGTGAGGGAATTTCAATCAGAAGATCATTATGAACATTCAAAGTTGTTAAGAATATTACCGGAACATTTTGAAGAAATATGAAGTTTAATAAATCCATCTATCGAAAAACATTGTACAGTAATGCATGATACTCTTTCCTCTTTGGTCCCTATGTTTTTAATTTGTGGACAAAACATTCCACAAAAACTTCTCTTCCTGATACAAATTAATAAATTAGTCAAATGATGATAACAAACATGTTTGAGTTATCATTGTTGAATGATAGTTGAAAATGACGGGTACTTTTCGTCAATTATTAAGCATTTTTGTGTATTTCAGCCTTTAGTTTAAGATGTATGGTCAAAACCACTATTGAATTCTAAAAGTAATGGATTTGAATCATCTGAAATGTCAAAAGACATGGAAGGGAGATTTTCATCCATTCCTTAAATATGTTATTACGTAGAGTGTATGAGAACCCTACTTAAAAGAATAATATTTTTTCTAAAAAAAATGGGACAATATTTGCACTTATAATTGGCTTTCAAGCAAATCAATGTCTATCCAATCTGTAGCTATAATCAGGATGAATAACCTTACCGTGAGAAAAAGTGCCAAAGGTCCTTTAAGAATCCAAAGGCTACCATTCAAGGATAGACAACTAGAAGAACAAGTTTCCATGAAGACGTAACCTGAAGTTTAGAAGCTCCTGACGCTCTTGTGAATACAATATTTTCAAGTAGTTTCAACGAAAGTATAATATACTTTGGAGTTTCTTCAAACGATTTCCATTTGATTCCAACGGCTATCAATGTTATAACGAAAGGAAGGCCTATGATGTAAAATGGTGAAGTTACTTTAAAATAGCCACTCCTAATTTAAAAGGTTTTGTGGAGAGCGAGATCTCATTAGGCAGTGGATAAAAAGGGCAGACGAAAAGAACAAGAAAGAAAAAACAAACGACTGGAAAGTACGAGGAACCCCAAAAAACGGTCTAAGACTTGTCAAAGTGACGAAGAAAAACAGGGAAGACCAACAATAAATTCAAAACATAATGAACACGAAAGTATTACACAAATAAAAACGTCAAAAAAACAGGAAAAACAAAACGAAATAAAAAAAGAAATGCACAAAAACAACAAAATCACACAAAATAAATTTTTTCATAGCTGGTCCTTCGGAACAATCAATATTAGATCAGGAAAAGAGAGTGATCGAGGTGCCAAAATATATATGATTGCAAAGGAAGTAGCGAAAGCTGGTTTAACCTTTTGTTGCCTGCAAGAAGTGAAATTCCTTAACTCTGGTAAAAAACTTATACAACTTAATACTGGTGAAGAATTCGAATTTCACTGGTGTGGTAAAAAGAAGAAAAGAGAAGCTGGTGTCGCCTTCCTAATCAAGTCAGACCCTAACATCATTATAAAGGACTTTGACACTCAAGACTCACGAATTATGACCGTTAACTTAAGGTTATATGGTTTCAATATAAGAGTAATAAACGTGTATGCTCCAACAAACTCAGACAGCAGCGAGAACAAAAAAGATATGTTCTATAGATCACTAAAAAATGCATGCCAGAAACAAGAGAAACATCAGAAATTAATCATCGCTGGAGATTTTAACGCAAAAACATCACTTGCATTTAAAAAATGCCACTTCAATGGACTGAATATAGTTGAAGATGAAGATTGCAATGACAATGGCACCAGACTAAAATCTTTTTGCAGAAACAAGAAATTATGTATTTCTTCCACATTTTTCGACTATCCAAAAGAGAATCGATACACATGGTATAGCCCGGACAAGAGAACTAAGAGGATAAATGACTATGTCATAACCGAACAGTACGTACAAGAATACGTGACAGACTGCTTTGCTAGACCTGATCCTGATTTTGATAGTGATCACTGCCTGTTACAAACCTCTCTTCTTACACCCATGACACGGAGGGCAAGGTGGAAACCAAAGTATACACAGTCAAAGAAAGTATTGAACATCAAACTACTACAAGACAGCCATATACAAAAGCAATTTCAAGATCTTATCATAAAAAAATTAAAAACATCCAATCAAGAAATGTTATCACCAAACCGACAATCGATGAGAATTACTGGAATATTAAAGTCAGCAGCACAGCGTGTACTGCCGCCAGCTAAGAAGAAAAAGTTATGTTCAGAAATTTGGAAAGATGACGAAGAGCTTAATAGAATTTTACATCAAAGACAAAAAACTGAAAAAGAAACAGACCGATATAGAATACTCAGCAAAGCAATAAAGAAGCGTGTAAATGATCTAAGAAACGTGCAAATGCAAAAAGAAGCAAATGAAATCAATGAGCATTCGTGTAAAAGAGAAGTTGCTGAGCTATTTCGTTGCATGAAATCTGACATGTCTACATTTAAGAACATAGATAAGAAAACACAATGTGATCCAAACAACCTGAAGATCTATTTTATGAAACACTTTAATAATAGAGCAACAACAGACGATCCACCTGAATTGACAGAAGCACCAAATTTCATAAAGGAGCTACAAAACTTGAGTGACCTCGACATCAAAACCACCCCTCCGGATGCAGAAGAACTAGTTAACACTGTCGCAAAAATGAAAAATGGAAAAGCAGCCAACGACATCCCTATGGAATACATAAAAAGTGCCATGAAGTGTCCTGAATTCCAACTAGAGATGATTAGTTTATACGAAACGATATGGAAAACCAACATGATACCTAAAAAATGGACCCACTCGAATTTAGTAACAATATGGAAAGGTGCATCGAAAGGCAGTTACACAGACCCTAAAGCATACAGAGCTATACAAATAGGATCATCCCTCTGCAAAATAATCGTTATAGTCATAATAAATCGTCTAACAAATTGGTACGAAAAACAACTTCTAGACCAGCAACAAGGTTTTAGAACAGGAAGAGGAACTTCTGATGGAATATTTATTGCAAAACGGATACATCAAATAACTGATAAAATGAAAAAGCCAATATATGTCCTCTTCATTGATCTTACAGCGGCATTTGATCACATCGAAAAGAACTGGATGTTCAAGTCTATCTACCAACGATTTCACCCTAGCGCAAACAACAAATTGATTCAACTATTGGAATCACTTTATTCATACACAACAACCGCTCTGATACAATCACCAAACGACGTATTTGAATTAATTCTGGGAGTGAGACAAGGTGGCCCCGAATCCCCTATACTATATAATCTTTATATGGACTATGTCATGCGTATATTTGAAGAAGAATGTAAGACAAAAGAAATCAAGCATTTATACCTCGACTACCATATTCCACATACAGCAACAACACGTAACCGAATCTCGTCTGGTATGCACGTAATCGATTGGATTGGCTATGCAGATGATATAGCGCTTGTCTACGAGGACCCCAAAAACATGCAACGTGGTCTTAACATTCTATCAGAAACGCTAAGCAGATTTCACCTCGAGTTGAACATACCAAAAACAAAATCAATGATTCTTAATCATCAATACCTGAATTCGAACTATCCATCTTCAATCCTTTCCATAAATGATATCTCAATAGATAATGTATCAGTTTTCAAATATCTTGGCTGCCAAATAAAATTCGACGAGCCATTGACTGGGAATACCGAAATCGAACTTCGCGTTGATTCCGCATTAAACAAATTCTACGAACTTGGACAGAAACTTTTAAATCGGAAAATCATGTTGAGTACTCGTGAGCAGCTTCTTAATGTCCTTGTACGTAGTCGCTTGACATATGGCTGTCAAACATGGAACCTTACAAAACGACAAGTAAACCACATCAACGCAACGTACAATACAATGATCAGAAAAATGGTGAGAGGCGGATATCGCAGAAAAGAAGGATCGTTCAGTTACGAACTTACGAATGAAGATCTCCTACAAAAATGCAAAACAGAAAGTATCATTCAACACATACAAAGACAACAGCGAAACTATGTTGCACACACCATTCGTAAACCAGACACCAGCATTACAAAAAGATTGCTCTTTAACAACAACAAAAGAACGAAACAAGGTCGACAAATAACACTTTACAACACAGTCATCATAAATGAATGCATCACACCAGAAGTATTGCTCCTTAACGCCCTCTCACGACTCTATTAAGAACAAATTTGTATTTGGTCGGCCAGTTAGGTTTCGACCGGTCAATATCTAATGTAATTTAGATTGATCTAATAATATATATATATATATTTGAGACAAATTGTCTTACCAAAGCCACAGATACATATTTCTTTCACACGTTTATTTTCATGTGCGAACACTTATACCAAAGTAACTGCAATAGTGATGCCTTCCAGCGCCATCCAACTAAAAGTTGCAAGTGAACCATAGTAGGACAGAATCGCTATTGTTATGCACCATTTCTAAACGCAAAAGACGAAACCTTATAAGAGCCTTCCATCCTTTTAAGTAATTGACTTTGAACAGTCGTTGTGTTTTCATCATCATTTATTTTTGTTACCCTGTGAGACTTATACATATTTGGTACAATCCAGTTTGGTATCCTTTCAATGACAGTAGTCAACAAAAACATTGCCATTACGTTTTTGTGCATGATAATCTTTCTTGTGTTCTTAATTCTGAAAATGATAAACACCAAAAATATTTCAGGAATGCTATTGACATAACGTTAATGAAGAGAGATTACAAGATTTCTGTCTTAAATAGCAAATAACCTCGACGCCGTTTCAATAAGACGGAAAAATACATATAACAGAAACTTGGCCTTTTCCAAGCATCATGAAACCTCTATAAGACCCCTCTAAAACGGAGAAATTTCCAGTCCCCAAGAAATCACTGTATAAATCTTTTTACACACCATACAGTAACTTACTTCAAAACTTGAAAGGAGATTAACCCAAGCAGTAGACAAATAATCGAAAAGCAGGACACGAAATGTTCAACGTTTACTATGATTCTATGATGGTAAACTTCAAATGTCTCAGCTGTTCCTTTTAGTGGGTTCTAAATTTCAATTAAAAATTTACATAGGGTTTTACAATGTCTCTATTTCAGATTTTCTTCGTTTTGTCTATAGAATTTCATACCATTCGTTTTGACGAATTCCCAGGTAATTCTGAACCCTCACGCTGTGATGCCTATTGGTAATGAAGAGATTGTGTTATGATATACATATTAATACATCTATGAATTGAAAATGACATATTTTGATTTCTTATACAACAACAAAATGCTATTTCACCAGATAAATTTTCACACAACAGTTCAATAACGTTGATGGAAGCGATTCAGAGAATGAATACCGAACGACATGGGTGTATTCAGGGTCAATCAACTGGAGGATTCCAACATCATGATATTTGTTTTTATTAATAAGTGACAATTCGGGTATTTGCATGCTTTGTTTGTTCTTCTTGAGTTAACTCTCCTCCACAAATTATGACTAGGCATAGCTACGCCTCTGAGTGCCACATATATTTGTAACATTCGATTCGGTATTGATGTGTATTTTCACTCTGTTAGAAAGAAGCTGGGATGCATGATATTAAGCAAGAATATTACAATAACTGTATTTTACTTGATGTACACATCCTTTGAGCCTGTCTCTTAATGATGAAATCCTTACATTTTATCCAACAGCGTGCTATTTTACCCAGTGTAATTTTGACATCGCTTCCAGTATAACTTCTGTCAAGGCATATAAATTGAATTGTTTGACCAGGGTTGATTTTAACAGCCGGGGTGAAACTTGCCCAGCTACGTGTAACTTCAAATTACCGATTAATCGTTTAAATTTTGAAATTTTTGTTTAAAACGCACTCACAGCATTATAGATTTTTTCTAATTCGTTTGTGTTGACAAGTTGTTGAATTGTGAAAAAAGCAGTTGAAATTCTTTTAAATTTCGTTAATGCGATATACCATTTCACGGTCCTATGGTAAAAATTCGTGACATTACCTAACGTCAACCCTTGATGTTAATGCCAACATGGATTTATTTCTGGCCCAATATGCTGAAAGCTAATGACTATTGCAATTGCTATTGCATATACAGTGTGTCCACGAGAAAGTGGGCACCTAACTTTCAAGAAGCATATCTTATGTTTTTCGCATTTTTTTTTTCAGTTTTTGTACCAAAGGAAAGAAAATGTTTTGTTCTCTCTAAATACGTAAGTATTTTAATAGAAAAATAATGTTTAATAAACGTATGCTTGAATAGGAGTTAATGACTCAAGTAATATGGAAAGTCATGAAAAGTTAAAATATTGTGACAAAGCTGCATTTACAGCCATGTCGAAAGAAAAAATAGTCATTATTCTTTCAAATGAAAATTTTTACAAATAACAATTTATAATTTTGGAAAGCTCGGAAATTCTTCTTCCCAACGGTATGAACACCGCATTTTTCTTAATTCATAATTCGAAAAGTTATTTGTGTTTTAAACCAGGTGTCCACTTTCTCCTGGACACGCTGTACTTTGCACTATTCAAAGAAAAAGATAAAATACGCTAACTTTTTATAGCATACCTTTTTGTTGTTTTAAAACTAATCTTACCCCTCCTTTCTTCGTGACTTAAATGAAAGAAAGGAATCAGACACCCCTGACTTCATAGCCGTTTTCCTTCTTGGAAAAGTTAGAGGAATACTACGAAAATACTTTGAGAAAATACCGACAAAATCGAGATATAATGTTAATTAAACAAGCATTTCAACCACACATTGCTTTTACGTACACCAGGGAAAAACATTAATAAAATTTCAATACGAAATACTAAGATTGCTTCTGATTTCTTGAATTTTCTTCCTGAAGAAGTATCTCAGCAATTCCTAAGATGAAATTGATGAATTACTTTATATTTTGCATCCGATGCTATGACAAAGTCTCCTGTTAGATAGTAAGCCTTAAAAACGAAATGATAAGGAGCAACGCGTGTTTCCAGAGAAATCCTCAATAAAGTGCACATTTTAAAGATAAACACTTGTGCAGGCATCTAAAATTTCAACGTGATGTCGTTTAATTACTGATCTACGCCACAAGGAAAAGCATCATCACAGTACAGCTGCGGCACATAACAACTGTTACACCGTCAAATGTAGTAACTCCGTTAAATGTAGTACATTTTCTACGACAAATGTAGTAACTCCGTTAAATGTAGTAAAAATCTCCGTCAAATGTAGTAACGCTAAATGTAGTAAAAATCTACGACAAATGTAGTAACTCCGTCAAATGTAGTAAACCTACGACAAATGTAGTAAACACCCTTAAGTTTGGAATGAGCCATAATTAGGCCAAACACGTGAAGGTCTTCACCAGGTAACTTTTCAAGGGTTATCAGGTGGCTGCATAATTAAAACCAAAATCGCGCATGCGCAGTAAAAAAAGCTAATATGAGCTGAATGAGCCGTAAATAGGAAAAACACATTAAGGTCTACGCCAAATAATTTTTCCAGTGCTATCAAGTGGCTATGTAATAAGCCTGGAATTTGCGCATGCGCATTTACAGCATGTTAATACACGTAAAATCAGTCATAATTAGGCAGAACACATGAACGTCTTCACCAGGTAACTTTTCAAGGCTATCAGGTGGCCATATAATAAAACCAAAAATCGCGCATGCGCAGTAGAAATATGCTAGTATGAGGCAAATGAGTCATAATTAGGCAAAACACATCAAGGTTTTCATCACATAATATTCCAAGTGTTATGTAGTGGCCATATAATAGATCCCAATTTCGCGCATGCGCAGTGAAAACATTTGAGTAGAATTATGACAAGAAAAGTAAAGCTCGTGTAAGTATACATGTTTTTTTAGTACTGGTAACAAAACATAAGAAGTGTTTCTTTGAAGGTATCCTGAATTCAATTGACACCTACAAGGGTTTACCTCCTTCTCACAAACTAAGAGTCGGTTAGAAATGAAATGAAAAGTGACAATATGCTAATTGCGTGCTTGATTAAGGGTTATAACTCCTTATGTCTAAGTTAAATCAATGAGTTCAGGATACCTTTAACAATAACAGAACAAGTACTTATAAAGAGACCTTGTGCAAATACAATTCGATGATTTTCAACGGTGATAACCAAAGAAGTAAACAAATATTTGTTTACTTTGTTTACTGTTTTAAAATATCCTCCACTGAAGGATAACGGAGCATGTAGAATGATATTATGCAAAATTGTCTACGGCCACGCTGATCTTTTAATTATATATTACCCATCCCCAACAGCCAATAGAGATATAAGCGCGCTATTCCACTTCACACTTGTGAGGGAACTTCAAGCAGAAGATCATTAGGAATATTCAAAGTTGTTAAGAAATTTTGAAGAAATATAGTTTAATAAGTCCATTCATCGCGAAAGAACGCAAAGTTGTTTCAGCATAAGTTTCATCTCGTCCAGCTCCGGTTTTCTTCACACATTTCGCTAATTCTTTCGAAGAGAAACTTCGTATTTTTCAATAACGTCTTTAAGTGCAAAACTCTGACACATACATCGATGATTTTATTGATATAGACAACTTGCTCATCCTTCTTAATGATGACTTCTGCCAAATGACTGCCAAAAGTATAAGTTCATGTCAGAATTATCTGGAACTTCTTTATTTGAAAGTAAACGTTAAGGAGAACTGACATATGCTTTTAGCGAAGATTTCTATTCCGCAAAAAAAATATTACGTAACACAATGATGGAAAACAATAGCCTGAATTTATAGAGTTTTAAAAGTTACCTGGTTAAGACCTTTGAGCGTTTTAACTTAGTATGGCTCATTAACCACATACAAGTATATTTCTACTGCGCATGCGCGATTTTTGGTTTTATTATATGGCCACCTGATAGCCTTGAAAAGTTACCTGGTGAAGACGTTCATGTGTTCTGCCTAATTATGACTGATTTTACGTGTACTTACATGCTGTAAATGCGCATGCGCAAATGCCAGGCTTATTGCACAGCCACCTGATAATACTGGAAAAATTACTTTGCGAAGACCTTAATGTGTTTTGCCTCATTCCGCTTATATTAGCGTCTTTTTTACTGCGCATGCGCGATTTTGGTATTAATTATGCAGCCACCTGATAACCCTTGAAAAGTTACCTGGTGAAGACCTTCACGTGTTTGGCCTAATTATGGCTCATTCCAAACTTAAGGGTGTTTACTACATTTGTCGTAGGTTTACTACATTTGACGGAGTTACTACATTTGTCGTAGATTTTTACTACAATTAGCGTTACTACATTTGACGGAGATTTTTACTACATTTAACGGAGTTACTACATTTGTTGCAGAAAATGTACTACATTTAACGGAGTTACTACATTTGACGGTGTAACAACAACTACATCTTTAACCAAAAAATCAAATAGATGCATGAGAGTGTGGTAACATCAGATTCGACAGGTTGTCACACAAAAATATTACACGATATTATTACAATATAATATTACAATATTATTAAAAATTATTACAAAAATATTTTTTTTTATAATCATTACGTTTATAAGCAATACTAGTAATAGTACTTAACATGTGTTTTTTAATATAATCAATACTAGTAAATTTTGTCAAAAAGTTAAGCAACAGTACTACAAGGATCTTACATAAATTAGCAACATCAAATTTTGAGATGATGCAGCACCAGCATAGCTACAGTACATTTTATAAAATTGCCACACTAACTGGTTACACTAGGTTGCAGTACTATGTCCTACACTTTGTACTTAAATACTTAAGCTTACACAAAGGTATTCAAGACTGGAAATACCTATTTTTTCAATTAATTCTTAGCAACAAATTAAGCAACATTACTACTAAAAAATGGTCATGTTTTAAGCAACATCACTACTAAGGTCTGACCTTGGTTACTTATAAAAAAAAACGTGTATACGCGATTTGAACAAACAGTTGAAAAAATTTTATTAAACTTCATACTTACAGTTCTGTTGTTGTCACAGTCGGTTTTGGTGAGAAGGGCATGAGCGCTCTAATGAGTAATATTCAACATGCAACATTTCAGAATACTTTCTCAGAAAATAAATAAAACTTAGCTTTTGTTTCACTCAATCAAATTGGTTTAGGTTTCAATTTGATCGCATGATCATTACTCAAGGTAAAAATGAGAACGATTTCCTATAGTATCGCATTACGTACAACTGCAAGTTGAAATTGTATCGAATAAGAAGCGTTATGCAGAACTTCTTGAAGCACTTGATTCATTATTTCATAGAAGAAAATCCTATCAATGCCGTGGCTTATCAATATTTCTAAGTGATTCGCAAACATTCCCAATAACGTCTGATTCAGTTTGCTTCTTTCGTAAGTCTAAAAGCATCAAAATGTTAGAATTGCATAACGGGTGATATCTGAAAACATAGGTATACATGCGTTAAAGGCGGTACAACTAACTCATAATTACTTACTTGTTCTATCTCATTGTTCATTGGATTGGAAACAATATTGACACGAGTTAATTCTCGTGTTATTCGTCGCATTGCGATATGCAGTATGAGAATAATTAGATTTTTATCTCCATTTTATGTACTTTTTGATAAATCTCAGGTATGTGAAGGAGAATAAATACAAAAATTGCTACTCTTTCACTAAAGTCAAGCAATATTGATCTGGAGAGTTCGGATACGTAAAATGCGTAGGTGGTGAATAAAATACAACCTAAAACCACATTCGTGATAGGAACTAAATATCTGTGGAATTTAAAGAACGCTACTTTTTAATTCTTTTCACTTGTTTATGTTTTCTGTCCAGCAGGATTTCCTTACATTTTGGCAGATTTTTTTCAAGGTACAACTACTTTTTTAAAATAATTACGTGTGTTGTGGCAGCAGAGATTAAACAAATAAAGACATAACAAAATTACATACTGAAGATTGAGACTTCTCATTTCATTGTCTTTTTACTTAAGGATATTCTCTAACCTATTTGCTCAAAAGATAGCAAAAAAATCTTTTTAGCGGTTCCTATGAAAATCTTATCATAGATTAAGTTTCTGGAGTCAAAAATATAAATTTAGAAGCATTTTTTTCAAAAAACGCGATTTTGTGTTAAATAAATATCTTTGTTCAAACATGTGATCTTTTTCGAAGATTCAATAAACGTTGCCGATCTTTATTGGTGTTTTTCTTTCCATCACGCGTCATTCACTTACTTCTATTCAGATATTACTTAAACACGTTTGATCTTTGAAAAAACTAAAATCGTCGATATCTCGACAACGGTCTTTTAGTTGTTATTTTGAATTTGCCTTGCTCAACGTCCCCTAAACATCAATCGATGTCGATGGAACGACGTTTGTTCAAACCAATAGGATCTTAAGGAAAAACGATTGCCAAACTTTTGTCTAATGTTTACGAGCTGAGAAATTTACGAATAACCGAGACAGACTATGCGTGAATACGGCGTTGGGATGTCAGCAATGATTAAACAATCTTCTTGTTTGGAATTCACTTTATATTAAAATTAATGTGATAGATCAATAGGTAATTCATTCAGCTTCCAGAAAATGTATACTCTTATAAGGGAAAAAATGAACGTATCTGAGATAAAAACCAAACATGTGTTTAGAGGTTTCGAGACTATCCTTAATGTAACATGCTTATATATGGGAGATTAGAACGGTATGTTGCCTTGTTTCAAAAGTATTTAAGACGTTTTCCATGCATCATCCCGGGTTGATTTAAAGTTGTCCAGCAATCTCAACTTGACAAAAATAAAACCTTTACTTTTAAAAGCTGATCGCTAGCTTCCCTGTCAGTACAATTGCATAGTTCTTCATCGAGAAAGCGCGCAAAATTCCACCCGTCTCTGCTACATTTGTTGCTGACCAAACCTAGAGAAAGTAAATCGCAAACCTTTTGATATGGTTTACTAGATTTTTGAAAAGCAAAGGATTAGCCATTTCTTAACGTTTGTCCCGTCCGAAGATGGCCAGGATATATTTTTCATGATTCACTCTTTTTTGTTAAGATTGCTAAAAATTTGATTGAGTCTTGATATCGTAAAGATAACACCATTTTTGACCCTTGAACTTAATAATTCAATAACTAGTAATAATAGATCTAAGGAAACCGAAAGGAATTCTAAAACTGATTATTAAGATAATTTTATATTTATATGTAAAAAAAAGTAAGTAACGGAAGTTTTTAGTCCTTGGGCTTCCATCCGTAATTGTTGGTTCTTCTACCCGCCGACTTGCAACTATTAGTTGACTTACCGCTAGAGATACGTATAGCATTGCTCTAACTTGCCCGAAGGCCAGTGTGCAGTTAGTCGATGGCTCCTAATGGGCTGATACGCTGCTATTAAAGCGCATCGGAGCGGTGTATTGAGGTACACCATGACTATACTCGAATACGGGTCGCAGTGGGCACAGTGCCTGTTGTTATGTCTGTAGCGAGCTTAAGCATAGCAGGACGGTAGAATCTAGTACGGTGGTGACATCAACCACCGTCTTAGAATTTGCCGTCCTGCTCATATACTTTAAGCAAAACAACTTCTCTACCACCAAAAAACATAAACATGGCAGGTCTTCGAGAAGCAAGAGAATTTCTGGCAGTGGCATACGATCTTGGCATAGTTAATGACCAAGAGTTTGCTTTACTGTACGATTTAAATAGATCTCGAAACCCTGACTTTCCATACTGGGAATACAACGAATTTGACTTAGAAAGAATTTCAGAAGCTGATTGTTGGGCTGATTTTCGTTTTCGCAAGCTTGATATATACAACTTGGCCAATGTTTTGCAACTGCCAGAAACATTCGTATGTTACAACAGAACACGAGTTTCGAAAATTGAAGCATTATGCATTTTCCTTAAAAGGTTTTCCTACCCTTGCAGGCTAGGTGATATGATTCCAAAATTTAGGAGATCAGTTCCAGAATTAAGCATCATAACAAACTGTGTTATGGATAGTATTTATAACAACTTTGTCAACAAACTTAGTGATCTAAACCAACCATGGTTGGCTCCACATAAACTGAGAGAATATGCTGATGCCATTCATGACAAAGGGGCAGCTTTGGATTTTTGTTGGGGATTCGTAGATGGGACAGTGCGACCAATATGCCGACCTGGTCGAAATCAAAGGTTACTTTATAATGGACATAAAAGGGTCCATGCAATTAAATTTCAAAGTGTGGTAGCTCCAAACGGCTTAATTGCTAATATGTATGGACCGATGGAAGGAAGAAGGCATGATGCAGCTTTGCTTAGAGAATCTGATCTTTTGAATAGCTTAATGGTACATTCACATGACCAATTTGGTCGAAACCTATGCATTTATGGGGATCCTGCGTATCCTTTGAGACCACAGCTTATGTGTCCATTTCAAGGTGCTAGAGTTACCAATGAGCAACGCGAGTTTAATTCATCAATGAGCAAAGTTAGACTCGCTGTTGAGTGGATCTTTGGGGACATATTAAATTATTATAAGTTCCTTGATTTCAAAAAGAATTTGAAAATTGGCTTAAATGCAGTTGGTAAAATGTATCTTGTGTGTGCCCTCCTTCACAATGCCCGTGCTTGTTTGTATGGAAACACTACCTCAGAATTTTTTGATGTAGAACCTCCAACACTTGAAGAATACTTTTTATAATTGTTATAGAAATATTGGCAGGCAAATTTATTCCAGGGTGTACCTATCCAATTGGATCAAAACACTTAATTCAGAAATATGTTGAAATGACTTGTAAAGCTTGTAAAAAATTCAAAGAGATCTATGAAAATAACAAAGTCTTCCTTCTTCAACTGGATATATGCAACTCTGTGTGAATAGGGTGCAAACCAAACAAATATGAAATATTATTTACATAAACATATCAACAATAAAAATATAAATAACAAATGGGAATATAAATCTTTTTCCCTAACAAACATCTATCTCAATATAAACAGAAACAATAGGTAAATAATAGTAAGAGGGGTTTCCTTTGTCTTTAAGTACAAGTTCTTATTATGAATCACTTTTTCAAGTGTTCAATCAAGGAATTATTCATTTGTTGTGACATTACCATTTGTTGTACTAAAATTTGCATCATATTATTTGAGTTCTCTTGCTCTTGGTTTGCTTTTTGTTCGTCTAATTCAAGCTGCTTTCGTCTTAATTCAAGTTCTTGCTCACGGATCTTATGTTCAGCTTCCATTTTCTCTTGCAAAAATCTAATTGTGTCTGTGCTTGACCGTCTCTGTCTTTTGGAAGAACCACATTCATCATCTTCATTTTTTTCCTTTTAAAAGTTTCTAGTGCGTCTTTGCGTATGTTTTCTCCAAATTCTTTGTCTTCTTTCTGTTTTTTGTTGGCGTCATCATATTGTTTTTGATAATCCTTTATTCTAACTGAAATTTCTTCCAATAGAACATCAGTCTCAGATGTTTCTGGACTGACGCCTGTGGCAGCTGCTTCCAATCTTTGTTTTGTTTTGAATCTTTCAAGTAAGTTTATAGTTTTTTCCCTTACAGCTCTCTGTGTGACTTTAAAATCTGGCATGGCATTAAGATTGTTAGCAATTACATTCCAACAATCTCCCCGTTCCTTTGTTTTCTCTCTGTATTTAAACGGTTCAACCACAGTAACTTCTCGTAACAGTAAAGCCTCTTTCTCGTCATTCCAAAGACTAAAAGTAATAATAAGGGATATTACACCTGATCAAAGTAAGAAATTTTCACTATTATCTATATTTATTTGTTGGCAAGGAAGCCTAAAAAGCAGGTCTAGATTTTTATAGTGATGAAAGACCTCTTCAACTTCAAGTTAGAGTGACATGTGCATGTAGACTGTGTTTATTGCTGTACAAAGCTCATGAGGAAAGTATCATCCAAAGCAAGGCAACATGTATTAACATTACTAACTAAATATCGAAGAAAATCAAACTTTCCACCTACTTTTTGGCAGCCATCTTCTACGTACTCATGTGAACGCAAAATGTCGACGTTTGTGTAGTAGAATCACAGAATACGGAGAGGATTCCCAGGGAATCCCCTTTTAGCACATGCGCAGAAAAGAAAACCAATAGCAACGCCGTAGTAGACGGTTCCGTCGTGTTTTGCTTAAGCTCACTTGTTACACCGGCAACTGTTGCAATCAACAGGAACTTTTGAATTTCTGTGTGATACTTACTGTTGATTGCGATATATCCTGTTGATTGCAATATTTACTGGTGTAACAATGTGCATGTGTACAGGAATCATATGTTTTCCAAATTTAATGAACGGTCATTTATTCATGATCAACGCTATTAGCAAAGCAATGTTAAGCGCGGTTTACACTATCAGATTCTGTCACTATCAGATTCTGTCTGATAGTGTAAACAGAAAATCGAAAGTTTTTTTTGTCGAAAGATTCACCTTTCGACAGAATCTGAAAAGTTGAATTTTTTCAACTTTTCAGATTCTGTCGAAAGTAAATCAGCCAATGAAATTACAGCTTCGGCTCATTAAATATTAATGATGTGAAGTTTCTAGGAATTTACAAGCACGCACGTTTTATAAAAGACGTGTTGAGTTTTATCAACATGTCGTCACAAAATTATAAAGCAGAGAAAACTGAAATTTTCATTGAACTTTTTGAGACGGAAGAAGCTCTATGGAACGTTAAAAGCTCCCGGTATAAAAACAGGGATGAAAAATCCAAAGCAATCGATAGTATATGCGAAAAGTTAGAAATGAGCCGTGAGTAGGATTTTATTTTGTCCTGATAGTTATAACTTATTTAAAATCTCACTGAATTTTTGTCATGACATAATTTTCTATGCTTTTTTTATTTCAGGGGCAGAAGTCAAAGCTAAAATAAACAACTTGCGTACATATTTTTCCAAGGAACTTAAAAAGTATCGAGAAAGTTTAAAAAGTGGTGCTGGAAGCAACGAAGTGTATAAATCAAAATGGCCTTATTTCGAAGCAATGATGTTTCTACGGGATTCAGTGACTCCAAGAGCAACAACTTCATCTTTGGTATTTTACTGCTTCATTGTGTAATTTTATTTCTTGCAATCATTTTTGTTCAGTGATAGCTTCAAATTGGCATCTAAATACAGTTATCTTGCCATGAAACGCTACCACAACCATTGAAATAGCTCATAAACTGTTCTCTGACTTCTTTTGCATCCTGAGAAAACATATTTGATCCTTGTTGATTTAAATCAATCATAGCACTTCTTTCTTCTCTCCAAGTGCCAAGCCTAACTGCTCCATTCTCGGTGTTCTCCGAATCTATCAATCCGAGACCGGCATATGACTCAGAATTTCTGGCCAGCAAAAAATTGTGAAGAGCGCAAGTAGCTAAAACGACCGTCTGAACTTTTTTGGGTTCCAGTGATATTGCAGTGCGATATATTCTGAATTTACTTGCTAAAATTCCAAAAGCATTTTCGACAATGCGACGAGCACGACTCAATCGGTAGTTGAAAATGCGTTTTTCTTTAGTGAGGTCTTTTTGTGCAAAAGGCTTCATTATGTACGTTTTCAGTGGAAAAGCATCGTCGGCAACTATGACATGCGGAACAGCTTTGTCACCAGCAGCCGGAATTCTTGCATTAGGGATGTTGAGTGAATTACAATCTAGAGCTTGATACAAAGATGAATCTCTAAAAACGCCACCATCACTTACTCAGCCATTACAACCAACGTCAATGTAAATAAACTTGTAATTAGCGTCGACCAATCCCAACAAAACTATACTAAATGAACCTTTATAATTGAAGTAGTATGAGCCAGAATTATGAGGTTGCGTTATGACCACATGTTTACCATCCAGGGCGCCGATACAGTTCGGGAAATTCCATGCCTTCTCGAAGTCAACTGCTATAGTTAACCATTCTTCTTTGCTTCCTGGAACCTAAAATAACAAGTGTGTTTTATTTAAAATGTGGAAACACAAAGTTCGGTTCCAAATGAAATAACAGATAAAAGAGAGTTCAGTGATGGTGAGTCTGAAGTTTCGGTATCAGCATCAATTGGTGTTGCTCGATGTACTAAGCGTCCATTAAAAGAAAAGGAGTCCGTTCTGAAAAAAAAGAATACCAAAGTGGCAGCTGAAGACGAGCTGTTAAGGCTGGCAAAAGAAACCTTACAAACAGATTTCCGTGAAGATCCGGAAGACATATTTGTTAAACTTGTGGCTAGTCAAATAAGAACTATAAACGACAGAAGAACACGAGAGCATACTGAAGATACAGCAACTACTTTTTGATGCGCAATTTGAAGGGTCGTTTAACAATCTATCTACCCAGCCACATGTAACCCAATATACAAGTGCTGCATTCTCTTCACCATTGCAATCCCCAACGTACCACCCTCGATCGCAACCCCTCCGAAATTCAACGGAAGTAAATTCCGAGAACAGTTGGACGAGTTCATGGCTATCACGTTTTCATGACAGTCAATATATGCAAGTTTTAAAATTCAAACAAGGAAAGAAAACTTTACCTTCAAATATTTGTCTTTTAACCTGTTGTGAATTGCTCGGCATACTTCAGGAATGAATAATGATATTGTGCTTTTATGTAATCGAGATTGAAATTGAAGACTTGTAAAGGATTCACCAGTTGCTAAAAATCTCAACGTAACAGCCAACTTAATTTTTGCTGGAATACAGTTGCGTAATTGTGTATCTTTTTTGGATATGTCTTTTTCAATAAGATTAAACAAGAAAATGAAATCTATTGCAGACATTCTCGTGAAATTCTGAAAACTCTGCCCATCTTCACATTCTAATTCTCTCAACAAACTGGAGAATGTCCCCTCCAATGTCCTTCTGGCTAGCCAAGGTTTCATCCAAATAGTTCTTTTCTTCCGCTGTTGTTTTTCTTGTTTTTCTTTTCGTTTTTTTAATAATATAACTATCGCAATAGCTGCAGCAACACGTTTTTTCTTGAAAGGCGCCATTCCACAAATAAATATTTTCGACATAAAAATGCAAATGTAAACGCAAAAATCTGTCATAAATAATTAATGAGAAAAATCCTTCGACAGAATCTGTCAGACAGAATCTGATAGTGTAAACCCCGCTTTAGAGTTGACCTTAAATCGAAGAACGCAACCCTGTAGTCATCAAATGCTGTTTTCAAAAATAAGTGCCAGTACCTGTCCATGTTGTGTTTGGAATGTTTTCACAACGAAAGGTGAAGCGCTCATTAACTGCTGTTCTTTCTAGATTCCATTTGATGTTTTCTGAAATAGCCATCCTACAGTAAACTGGAAAAGCAATATTCAATAAAATATAGAATGAATTGAAAAAAAAACAAACTTGGAACTGAAACTATAAGAAGAAGAAGCTTACAAACACTACAGTTTTGTTCATCAGATCATGGACGTATAAAAAGAGAAGGACTTACAACTTTTATAAATCTATTCAAACAAGCTCGCCTCGCTTTATTGAAATTTTGACAAAAGCAGTTTTGAAACTCCCTCAAGTGCTGTTAAAAATACATATTTCCATTGGCTTCCACACTAGCAGCCTTTTGTTATAAACACGAAAACTGTTGAAAAACACCAAAACTAAAAGTATGATTCCTTAGGAGTTCCTAAAGCTTCAGACTTGAAACTTTCAGAAAAGATAGATAAACTATCTCTCTGTTTTGTGTAGCTTAGGCATTTTTGAGGCGCAAATATTAACTTCATAGCATGCAGAGACGCTGTGCCATGATTTTCTTCTATTTTCACTTGTAACATCTTCTAGCAAACTCACAGACATTTTAAAAACGATTAAATATCGTCGCCTGTGGCTTTGAAAAATGAATAAAAGTGTTTTGAAAGCTAATGAGTCTTAATTCCTCTGATATTTCAGTTTTCCACAATGGATTGGCACGTAAATAATCGTTCGTCTCAACAAAAATCCAGTGAAATGCGAGACGCGCTTTGGTATGAAAGGGATGCCGACACAATGGATTTTAACAATAGAATTGAATAGCTATTGAAATGAGTTGTGAGTCCTTCTCTTTTTATACGTCCATGATCAGATCCATCTTCACAATCCATGATCGTATCACAAATTCGATCTTTCCAAATATACTCGCCACTTTTACACTGGAAAACAGTTGAGTTGTACAACTGAAGAAATGTCTGTAATTCTAAAAGAAAGTAAGTTCCTCTCGTTTATCATCCTAAGCAAGTTCTAGAAAAAATTATTTAAGTAAAAATATCAGTATTTAATTTCACCTGGACATTTAGGGCAATTGGTGATGGTAACTAGTTTTTGACACCAAGGCATGTTGATAATTGAATAGGTCAACTGACCTTCATAACATGAAAGATAACAATCGTTTTTTCTCCACGAAATTGGTGACGGTGGGCAACTCAATTTAACAGCTTGGGAACAAACTTAAAATGAAATTTGATTAATATACACTCCAGACAGTTCTTTGTAGAAAAATATGAACTGTATTAATAGGTCATGTTTTGTCAATAATCAAGTACAAAAATATACAAATATTGTAAAAAGCAGCACTTGCTCACACTCAAGAAATCAATTGAGATAAGGTAGAACTCTTAATTAAACTCACCAATTTCAGTCGACTTAGCAGATGCCAAGTTATTACAATCTTCTAAGCCATGACAATAGATCTCATCAACTGAATGGGTAAAGACGCACGCTATTTGATTGAAGAGGCAAGCGCATTGTAAACAAATTTGTGTGCCATACATGTCAACATATTTAAAATCACCATCATTAAAATGTATTTTTTGGAATGTACAACCTAAAATGAAGAAAGCTGATTAGATTCAGAAACAGATGTTGGCAATGGTATCAATGTATCATTTAGGATGAAAACTAAATATATGAATGCCTTTAGGAAAGTTTCGATTCTTTAGTTTCAGATTTCAGCACACACTTCGCCTTAGATATGGGTAGTAAAAATGACCGAATTGATAAAGACGTGACCATGAGAAAAATGTAAAACATTTTTTCATTGAATATATTTAATATGTTTATGTCACCTCGAAAATAATTATTTTCAAATAATATGCACAAAACCTGAAAAATTTCTTTTCAAAATATTTTTGTCTGGTTAGAGCCTTTAGTTTTCTCAATTTTTTTCTCATAATATTTTTGTCTGGTTAGAGCCTTTAGTTTTCTCAATTTTTTTCTCATAGCGAACAAAAATTAATATACAATGAAAAATTTAAGTACGCAAGTAACTTTACAAACTATGAAAGCATGTAGTATGTACCTTCATTGTAAAGTTGCGTATACGTATTACTTGTACAGTTCCTGCATTCAAATTTACTTTCGATTCCTTCAATAGAGAGTGTATCATAACAAAATATCCCATTTGGACGACAAGAACAATGTAAGCTGAAACCAGGTTTAGGATGTAACTGCCAACCATCAAGCCATGTCCTATTTTCATTTCCATCTGGACAGACAACACATTTGTAATTATTTAGAGACGGGTCTGTTTCTTGATTGCATAGTTTACAAACACTAGTAGCCATTACATAATCTAAGCTGTTGGTAGAATTCTTAAATATTGAATATTGGCATTTTGTTCGACCATATTGGCACTTGCAAAACATACATAATCTTGAGGACCAGGATGCCAGGTGTTGTCGAATGACGCCGTTGTGGTCGATGCATTTTAAACAAGGTCCATCATACATCACTTTGCAATCTGAACATATTACTTTCTGAGTATGCCGCTGTTCAGACAAATCGTAGTCGTCCCTGTAGCATGTCACTGTCTGATTGGTACAAGAACAGAAATAGCAAGGCGAAATCCATATTGTGTCATTGGAGTAAATGCTGGTTGATTTCAGTCCAACTTGTAGTTGACAACCTTTTAATAAAAGTTACAACAATAACATCAAAGAATTATTTTCTGGAAGCTGATGATTAATGAACAGGTTGAAAATAAATTGCATGTAAAGCATTCATATGCGTATATACGTTACAATAATATTATCCTATCCTGACGAAGAAAATAAGTCTCAAGCTTGTTGTCAAAAATGTAGTTTTTCTTTCACATTTTTTTTAACTATTGACGATAAACGATGTTGTTTCTTTGAATGTATATATACCTTCTAGATATAAAAAGCCGATTCTCTGTCTATCTGTTTGTTTGTTTGTCCGTCACGCAAAATGGTTGATGTGAGCTGTGAAAAAAATCGGAGAGTCAGGAATGTATGATCACAGGTAACTTCGTAAGTTTGAAACACTGCATTGCATCCCCAATTGAACGTGAAGATTTTCGGTAATTGTCTCGGCGGTATTCAAAAGAGATAATTGACGTTTTCTTGGGGTCCAAGATATAGGCCATAGGCTGACAAAAAAATTGGAGCAAAATTTTTGGGGAAGGGGCTGTTATGACGTCATCTAAATCTTTCATCAACGACATCTCTGTAGCGGTTGTTCATTACGAAACGATGCCATACACTTTTTACTCAGTTTTTCGGTCTCTATAACATGGGTATACTTTCTGTTCGTAATTCTGTGATTTTTTCGGAACCTATTTTCGACAAGGGATTTGCGCACATCGTTTTTGAAATAAGAAGTTGTAAAAAACTTTTACGCGGATATTAGTTATAATATATATGTAAATGTGCAAAGCCAGTCAAAGTGTTTTATAGCTTATGTATTGACTATGTTTTTCACTATGTTTTCATGCATTAATCTTCTTCATCAAGTGTCTCTCACAATAGAAATAATGTGTGTAATATGTATAGCAACTAACAAGTAGTTCCCACTATTATGAATGGCCCCTGAATAGACTGCTAATGCGCAGACCAAAGGTTGGGCAAGTTTTACGATACAATGAATGGATTAATGAGTAGTGACACCATGTGACACAGTGTAGCAGTGACGGTGTTTCAGAACTATCTTGGAATATGCATACCAAATAGATCTAAACTTAAACAGCTGAAAATCTACACAAAAGCTTCTTACCTTTTGTTATCACTTAGGTCTAACTCGCAATGATGCTAATATACCTTTTAAAAAGTGTCAATCAGGCTTATCCAGTAATTTCAGAAAGTATTTCCTACAAAAAAAATGATGGGGGTGTATTTTATAATCAAAATCAGATTTGTTAAAGAAATTATGTAAAATTCGAAAGAAAAAAAACAAGCTTTTCAAAAAAAATTAAAGCGAAAAATCCATTAGAAAATTTTGCTTCAAAACAAAAAGTTAACCAAAATGTTTACACAAAAACACAAGAAAAAATATAGAAAGGTTTCTTGAGCACACCAGGTTTGGACAGTTAAAGAAGAAAAAGACGAGGAACAACAATATGTGACATGGTTTTCATGCATGAACAGAAATCCAATCACGTGTCTTCTAAAATCTTTTTGAGGAAAGTTCCGACAAAAATCAGTGCATTGAATAAAATTTATTAATGAAAGATTTAGAGCTAAAACATATACAAAAGTAAAAAGCATAATTGGCAAAATTTCATATTTCAAGCTGTGTTTGAAAATCCTTGTTGTTCCCTTCACTAAAACAACACAAAAATAATATGAAAAATGTCTAAACAATTTTAGTATACGACCTTCATGAATAACATAGTATAACATAATAATAAATGAGGAAAAAGATACTGATTTTTAATTTATATATTTGTGGAAATTTACTTACAAATATATAGTTTTTTGAATACCAAAATCACAAAACAGAACTAAACAAGAGTGGTAGGAGAACGAGTGACCTCTATTAGGGCTAATGTCATGTCTTTACAAGTTTTGTTGCCTTCGTTAATCATGCCGTTTTGTAAAAATGAGTGCAAAGCCTTGAATCTATGATATCAGAAACTCAGATCATATTAAATTACAAAATAACAAGGCAAACTAAGAATGATATCACACTGAAAATATCATGAATTACACTTCAATGGTTTTCGAATTTCTGGCAAAATTGTATGAAGAATCTCTGTGTTTAGTATTCGTTTCTCTATAGAAAATGCTAACTGTGTAGTAATCGCTACCTGATTTCACCAAGCTGTTATTCGAAAACATTTTTCCATCAACCAAATTTATCACTACCAGCATTTCCAGGGCTATCCACCTCCTAGTCATCATATTCATTTTCTTCAAGTAGTAAACAATGAGTAACGATGAATAATGCCGTTTTGTACTTCAACTGATAACCGAATGACTACTGACTTGAGGTCGCAAATTATTTCTTTTCAAATTCAGTAACATTTTTTACACTTCCCTATAGAAATTCGAAAATATTTTCTATGAGTGCAAAAAAAAAAAGAACAGATAAACGGATACATTGATTGTTTTGTTAGAGATGTTCTTTCTGTTTCAAGCAAAAGATTATTTACTTTTGTGTAAAATAGTTCATATAAAATTCTTCATGTGCCATGGAAAAATCACCATTATTCATTCTTGTATAAAAAGAATAGAATTGGCTTGATTCCATTTTAACATTGAATATTGAAAATGATTTCTAGTAAATAACCTATATGTTTTTTGGAAGAATTGTTTGCATAATTCATCAATGTTTTGGATTGCTACTTTCGGTTCGCAGTAGGAGAAGCAAACGGCTGCGGGTAATGAAATATTAAATTGAAGATGATAGTACTCAGTTTAGATTGCCATTAAAATGTAATAAAATTATTAGTAACCTTTGCTTATTACAAAAGATTTTTGAGACATTTTCATTTGATACCTGATTTCGATGGCATAAAAAATATCAGATCAATGCCATTTAATTAATAAGTGGAATTATTATTGACACTTTGATTTGAATAGCTCTAAAAAACCAGTAGATAGGACAGGAGATAACGCGAAACCAGACGTACGTGCAAGAGGATTCTGGCGGGATGGTCAGAATGCCTTTTTTGACGTTAGAATTACGAACACTAACGCTAGCAGTCAAGCACATATGACCACAGAGAAGATATTCAGAAAACACGAAGCAGAGAAGAAGAGGCAATACAATCGAAGGATCATGAACATTGAGCACGGCTCTTTTACTCCATTAGTTTACTCGGTTAACGGGGGTATGGCCAAAGAGTGTTCGATGTTTCACAAACACCTTGCAGAAAGAATTGCCAGTAAAACAGGATGCCGCTATGCAAAAGTCCTCTCCTTCATCAAATGCAAGCTCTCGTTCCTGATTCTGCGCTCCTCCCTTATGTGTGTTAGAGGCAGTCGTTCCATTACCAAACATACGGGCAAGAATGTCGAGGAATTTGATATTGTTCATGATAGCGTGCTGTCATGATTTTAATTTACTCTAGAATGTTGTACATACCTAATGTCGCTATTATTTATATGTATATATGCATCTTAAATTTTTATGAAATGCATGCTTTTATTTTAAAAATAAAAAAACAGTAGATATGCTGTCATACAACTCCGTCACAAGCAACAAATTTTCGTCATTCAAAAAATGTTTGAATATGGTAGCTTAACAGAAATGTTTGGTCAAACGTTTAAGACCAAAGAAAAGGCTAAAAGTAATCTGAAGCCTTATTTCCAGTTGCTTATTTGTAATTTTCCGATAACACGCTCCTTTCATTCTCATGTTTAGTTTCATTACTGCTGAAATCTCGCCTTTAAACGGAGTCCATAGAACAAATAACTGCGTATATTTCAAATCAGCGGTACTTGTCAGTTAACAGGTACATCTGTTATATATTTATAAACATGTGATCCATGTATTTTTTTATTGATTCCTGGTGCTTTCACTGCACTATCACACGTGGTTTCACGATACTGTGGGGAATGCACAGTTAGAAATTGAAGATTCGTGTTGGTTGAACGACTGTGTAACTAGATTGCAATGTTGACGTTTTTAGCTGGTCAATTAAACTCTGTTGTAGATTGGTGGGAGGACACTTCGTAGCTTCGACGAGTCCAAGAAATTTTGTTTCTAGGCCATCGATTTCTCATGTTTGAGAAACTTTCTTGCACCTATGGACAAATCAGGGTACATGACATGCTTTACAATCCTAGCTACACAATACAAGATGATGTTTTCCAGATTCAACGAATAAAAATCGAGCTTGATATAAATCAAATAATGCATGAAATGATAAATGAAAACTATTAATTATCACATACTTCATCAGAAGTCATCATAGTTATAGCAATGATATTACCTTTGGATCAAACAAGCAGTGAAACATCAACAAAAGGAAACACTAAATTAGAACAGACGCAATCATAACTTAGATTTAAAGACGTTCCTGATAATTAGTTCTAAAAATGACTTCATACCGTTAAGCCGCTGCAAACAACATAAATGTAGCCAAGATACACTGGTTCGTATTCAATAAATAATCCAATCACAAAAGTTGAACCAAGTAAAGGAACCAATGAAAGAAACGCTTTAACTGATAGTCTGAAAGAAATAGGAACCGTGTCAAATTTTACCGTTTGTGACTGCCAGAGCAGTTATTTTCTTTCGTACACAGGATTGTTTATTTTCAGCACTTTTAAAAGAAAAAATCCTGATAAGTGTAGCCATCTATTAGAGTGTGTGCATTAGAGTTGGTTTATACTCGTGCAAAAACTTTATTATTGACACATTAATTCGATCGTAATTTTTAATTTGACAAATAAAATCATTCTGGCTTTTCATTGTCCCTTTTAAGAAGCCAACTGCGTAAGCGTTTGATATAATACAATTATGAGGATTTAACATTTTCACAAAGAATTTATCATACCCTGTTCGTTTTGATTGTTGGATCTGAGAAGACTCTTTCAATGCTTTGATCAGAAAACTTAGGATTACAACTAATAAAACTGCGTTAATCTAGATGAAATGAGTAGTATTTGTTTCCAATTACTTCTTCTTATTTTTTTACCATCTTGTATTTACATTGGAGAAGGATGAGGCTGATCCAGTGGGTATTCAAAATTCCTGGGAGATGAGAAAATCTATACGTTTTCACCTTCTTTGATTAACCCCTGGATCTACCACTGGAAAGTGCACCAAATGCATTGAAATGGCAAATGGCTAACATGGCACGCGTAAGCGATATGATATGCATAAATGAAAATTCCTAGCTGCAGATGTATGATGGTAATCTTCAATAAATACTAAATGCAATGGATTTGAATGGTCCGAAATGTGAAAGAAAGGAGTACTACGGAGATTTTCATCAACTATCACGACATCTTACGTCACTATAATATCTTTCTAGAAGATCCCTAGGACTTTATTTACACTAATGAATTTCGCGATCTGTTTCAATTGGAAGAATAACCTTACCGTGAGAAACAACGCCAAAGGTCCTTTAAGAATCCAAACGCTACCATTCAAAGAAAGACAACTAGACGAAAAAATAGCCACGAAGATGTAACTGAAGTTTAGAAGTTCCTAACGCACTTGTGAATACATGATTTTCAAGAAGTTTCAGCGAAAGTATAATATACTTTGGAGTTTCTTCAAACGATTTCCACGTGATTCCAACAGTTATCGATGTAATAACTAAAGGAAGGCCTATAATATGAAATGGTAAGATTACTTTAAAAGACGTCACTTGTATTTTGTAAGTTTTCCAATTTGAAATGAATTATTATACCATAGCCACAAATACATATTTCTTTCACACGCTTATTTTTCTGCGCGAATACTTGTACCAACGTAAGTGCAATATTGATGCCTTCCAGCATCATCCAAGTAAAAGTTGCAAGTGAACCATAGTAGGACAAAATCACTATTGTGGTGCACCATTTCTAAATGCAAAAGACAAAACCTTATAAGAACCTTTCATCGCGTTAAGTAATTGACTTTGAATAGTCGTTGTGTTTTCGTTATTATTTATTTTTTGTTACCCTGTGAGACTTATACATATTTGGTATAACCCAGTTTGGTATCCTTTCAATGACAGTAGTCAACAAAAACATTGCCATTAAGTTTTTGTGCATGATAATCTTTCTTGTGTTCTTTATTCTGAAAATGATATAAACATTTCAGTAATATTGCTGATGTAGCGTCAATGAAGTGTTCTTAGAACAAGAAATAGGACATAGGAAACATCTTTAAGGCGAAGAGTTTATAACAAGGACACTTCTCTATAATGGAAACTTGGCCTTGTCCTAACCCAACATCGTAAAACCTCTGTAACTTCCATAAACCTCCATAAGACTACCCCTCTAAGACGAAATGTTTTTATTTCCCAAAGATATTTACATGCCATGCAGCAACTTACTTCAAAAGTTCAAATGAAATTAAGCCAAGCAGAAGACAAATAATTGAAAAGCAGGATACGAAATGTTCAACGTTTACGATGATTCTATGATGGTAAACTTCAAATGTCCCAGCTGTTCCTTTGATTAAGTGTGAGTTCTAGATTAAACTTAAAAATTAACAGAGCAATAGTCTGGATTTCAGATTTCCTTCATTTTGTCTATAAAATATGTATACCATTCGTTCTGTCAAATTTCCAGGTAATTCTGAATCCTCACGCTGTGATGCCTATTGGTAATAAAAAGATTGTCATGTGATACATGTTAATACAGCTAGGAATTGGCACTGGTATACTCTGATTTCATATACCCTGGCAAAATAATACACGTTTTTATAAGCAACCAAGCTTCGGCATTGGTAGTAATATTTCTTAAAAAATTATCATTTTTTTAGTAGCTATTCCAGTTTTGCATCACTTCAAAATTTCATGTTGCTAGTTTATCTAAGGTCTTTGTACTACTTTTTGAAAAAGCTTAACGGTGTTGCTTGTAAGCTTGTTGCTTATAAAGAAAACGGGTGTTTACCAGGATAATGTTTCACACAAGTTTAATGTCGACTGTTGGAAACAACTTACAAAGTGAACATCGAATGCTAAATAAATATGTAACATTCGGTTGGGTATAGACGTGCATTTACAACTATCGGAAAGAGACTGGGATGCATAATACTGAGCAAGACTTCAATGTCTATTTCCATTACACCTATGTCTTTTAATGATGGAATTCTAACCATTTATCGGATATGCACGTGCCATTTCACCCAGTGCTAATATCAGTTCATTGTATAACTGTTGTCATGGCATAAACGCTGAATTTTCCAACCTGGGCTGATTCAACCTGTTTTCACTCGGGTTTGAAACTCACCCAGATGCACAAAACATCTAATTGTCTCGAGGGAAGAAACGGGTAATCGTTCAAATACTTTCATAAACGTTTTTATAAAACGCACTCACAGCAGTATAAATTTCTTGTAATTCGTTTGTATTGACAAGTTGTGTAATCGATAAAAATACGGTGGGAACTTTCATCACTGCGAAGAACCATACATTGTACCTATGATAAAAATCCGTTGACGTAATGTGAAACCAACATGAATTTACTTCTGGCACAATATGAAGAAAGCAGGTTTTATTGTAGCAAAAGAGGCCATAATTTTTCCTTTATTGCTGTTTTATAGATTTTGATTGTACTGATTAATATGATTGCAAAGATATTTATTGAAAGTTAGAAAAATGAGCAGAAGAAAACCATTTTTCCCCGCCAAAAACTGTTTTTATAAATCACCAGTTAAGTACTGTATTCTGAATTAAATGTGGGTAATTTTCAAAATTGAAACAAGAAGATAATATACATTTACATTTTAAAGCATGGATTTTGCTTGTTTTAAGTATTATTAAAACTACACTCTTACCACTTTACTTCGTGACTTGAAAGGTTTCATTTTGGAGAGGTTAGAAGAATATTAGGAAAATATTTCCGGAACAACCACGAGAAAATTGAGATATAATATTACTTAAACAGGAAAAGGTCACGCCATGCTTTTATATACATAGGGAAAAACGTTAAAATAAATTTCAATACGGAATACTAAGATTGCTTTTGATTTCTTGAATTTTCTTCCTGAGGAAGTTTCTCAGCAATTCCTAAGATGAAATAGATGAATTACTTTATATTTTGCATCCGATGCTATGACAAAGTCTCCCGTTAGATAGCAAGCCCTAAAAACGAAATGATAAGGAGAGACGTATGGCGCGCCAAAAGGCTTTTTAATACCAACTTTTTTAAAAAAATTAATATCAAGTTTTTCAAAAATAATACCACGTACTATGACATACCTCGATAAGTCAGGAGGGTAGTATTGCTTTCGTCCAGCCTTACAGAAGGCGCGATGTGCTTTTTTCCCCCGAAAGCGGATTTCAAAACCCGAAACTGGTTTTTAAAAAACCTCGCTGTAACCTTATATGCGAGCAATGCGAGTTAACTGTACGCTTAGTTATCGCATGGTGCGCAGAGTAAAATATGGATGGATTTTTTGAGTTCTGTCAGATATCTGGATACTCTTCATCAGTAATATTACTGTAGCTTTGAACATTATTACCAGCTCTCTATTCTTTTTATTTTGAATACCACACATTAATTAGATCCGTTATCTTTTTCCAATTAAATCCCAAAGATCGTAGATTGAGAACTTGTTCTTCATCAATATTGACAAAAGGCCGACCTCTTTTTTTTCCATCAGCATCCATATCTCTATTGATAGTTTTAGGTCTATTGCCCTACACTGGATAGACAAAATCTACCTTATGTAAGATTTGTATATCAACATTAATTACAAAGAGCCAAAAAGGAAAAGGGAAAGAACACATAATACTAAATACAGGTCCGGTATGCTGTATGCAATATGATGCTTCAAGCTGATTTTACTGTGCCCAAATCACACAAACAATAATTAAAAAACAAATGAAATGTCTCAGACCCATATTGTTCTAAAGGAAACCTCACAATTATTTTTTTAGCTGCAAATAACGGTTGGTATAACATAAAAAACTTTGTGATGGTATAGGTAGTGAACTTTTTCACTACCTACCACAATGCTTTTTGTTAATATACGTGTAATATTTCCATTCACATCCATTGCAAATACAAGATTATATCGTCAAAGTGATTATTAATGTTCAGCTAGATAATGCTATTTGTTTTTTCTCCAGCCTCGCTAGCAACACCATGCGCTTTAAAAGTAAACTATAAAGCCTCGTCTACACGTTTAAACATGTGTTGGGTAAGCGAGGCAACTGCAACGATTCGCAGAATTTGTATTTTTTACCAAAAGTTGCTGCTAAATATTTTTTAGTTTTTGAAATTTGTATTTTCAAAACTTGGTATTACTTTATCAAAGTTAGTATTATATAACAGAAGTTGGTATTATAAAAAAGTTGGTATCGGCGCGCCATAGCAACGTGTGTTTGCAGAGAAATCTTAAAGAAAGTTCAGATTTTGAAGAGAAACAAGAATTTAAAATTTTAAAATGGTATCGATGCCCTTTGTTTAATTACTTATCTGCCCCACACGTAAAAGTGCCAACAGCATTAGAAAAACTAAACGCATAAAAAGGACATTATACTCCCGTAAAATAGGTCTCTCAAGGGATCTAAGAAATTGGTACCGAACGACTTCAATAGAAACCCGAGAGTGTGGTATATTAAACATCAGATTCCAATTATTGTCAAACTTTTGCATATAAAAATATTATACGCGATTTTGAACAATTATAATTTTCAAAGATATACTTACGGTTCTGTTGTTGTCACAGTCGGTTTTGGTGAGAAGGGTATGAGCGCTCTAGTGAATAATATTCAACATGCAACATTCCAGAAGATTTTTGCAGAAAATTAAAAATTGAAAAAGCCTGTTTTTTTTCATTCAATCTACTTGGTTAAAGTTACAATTCAATCGCATGATCAAAACTCAAGGTAAAAAATGCGAAAGATTTCAAATCGTATATAAAATGCATATTTACGTACAACTGCAAGTTGAAATTGTATCGAATAAGAAGCGTTATGTGGAAGTTCTTGAAGCACTTGGCTCATTATTTCATATAAGAAAATCCTATCAATGCCGTGACTCATGAATGTTTCTAATTGATTTGAAAACTCTCCCAATAACGTCTGATTCAGTTTGCTTCTTTCGTAAGTCTAAAAGCATCAAAATATTGGAATTGCATAACGAATAATATCTGAAAACATAGGTATACATGCCTTAAAGGCAGTGCACCTAACTCATAATTACTTTCTTGTTCTATCCTATTGTACATTAGAAATATAATCATGGCACGAGTTTATTCTCGTAACATTTGTGACATTGTGATATGTAGTATGAGAATATTTTGATATTTCATATACTTTTAAGTGAATCTCTGGCATTTCAAGGAGGTCTATCCTTGTTGAAATTGTCAAAAATTGCCACTTATTACTAAAGTCAAACGACATTGAGCTGGAGAGTTTGGATACGTAAAATACCTTATCGGGGAAAAAAAAGTCGGGGGTAAGTGACTAATTTTTTGGGCTAGTGACTAAAATTTTCCCCGACCAAATTTTCCCCCGACTTTTCAACACCCGTCCAGAAATTTCACCCGATTTTTCATTTCCCCGTCCAAAAATTTTCCCCGGTTTTTTTACTCCCGCCCAAAACATTTCCCCGATTTTTTAGTCCCCGACCGAAACTTTTCCCCGATTTTTGATAATCTCAGGTAGAGTCTATCTATCGATTTTCGACTGGAATTATGACGGTCAAGCAAAGGAAGGGGAATCGAATGAAGTTGAATCAGTCAATGAGGACGATACAGATTTTTCTGTTACGATTAAGGGAAACAAAATTGATGTCAGTGAAAATAAAATGGATGTCAGTGAAGATATAATTGATGTTTGTGAAAGCAATATGGATGCCAGTGATGAAAATAATGACGATCAAACCTCAAAAACTGTTATTGTATTAGATTGAACTCTTAATTAGTTATTTTGTAATATAATTTTTAGTTCAAATTGAAAGTGTCGACAAAAATTGTGTTCCATTTTCTACTTGTATTGCAAATTTTGGTCAGGGAAAAGTGACTTATTTAGAAATTTTAGTCGGGGAAAAGCGACTAATTTCGAAATTTTAGTCGGGGAAAAGCGACTAATTTCGAAATTTTGGTCGGGGAAAAGTGACTAAAATTTCTCGAGGTGACTAAATTTTTCCCCGACCAAAATTTTCCCCGACTAAAATAAATCCCGACTTTTTTTTCCCCGATAAGGTAAGTAGTTATAGATAAACAAAAATTGGAAAAACATTCGTTAAAAGAACTAAATACTTGCGGAAAACGTTTTATTTCCATTGTTATTGCTTATGTTTTCTGGCCCGCAGAAATTTCCTAGCTTTTTGGCAGTTCTTTTTCAATCTACAACCTAACGAATGTTTGTAATAATTACGTGTGTTACGGCAATAGAGATTTCGCCAACTTCGCCAAGCTGCTGAATGAAGATTGATAAACATTGCCAAACAAGAAATTAGCCGTTATGTCGGGGATTTTTGTCACAATTTTAATGATGCGGAGGTTATATAATTATTATAATTATTATGCATGATCCTTGGTTGAATTAAAGTTCTACAGCCATCCCACCCTGACAAAAATAAAAACTTTACTTTTAAAAGCCGATTGCTAGCTTCCATATCATTACAGTCGCATAGATCTTCATCGAGAAAGTGCGCAGAACCCAAACCGTCTGTGCTACATTTGTTGCTGACCAAACCTATAGAAAGTAAACAGTGATACCTTTGATGTGGTTTAGTAGATTTTTAAAAAGCAAGATCTCTTAACCATTGTCCCAATGGCCTTAAGAAAAATGCATTTTTGAACGTTTTCTTTTTTTTGAAGCATTCTGATTTACTGGAAAAGACTAACTAGTAAATCATAGTGGAAACTAAAAGAAAAATTTAAATAGAAGTTTAACAAAGAACAAACCAATTCTGAGCCTGCATATACTCATTAAGTTTATATTTATATGTAAAAACAGAATGTCGGTCAGCAAATGTTGCAATCAACAGGAAATTTTGAATTTATGTGCGACATTTACTATTGATTGCGACATTTTCTGGTGTAACAATGTGCATGTGTATAGTTAATTTGAGGAGTCATATGTTTTCCAAAGGTACTGAACCAGTCATTTATTCGTGATCATTATCACTATCATTATCACTGCGTAACTACATGGAGTCATCTTGCAAGAAAGCTACTGGACGCCTTTACCTGTTGAAAAGAGTTCGGCCACAACTAACAATAGGGACCTTACGAAACTACGACGGCAACGTGGACGACGACGCGAGACAAACAAAAGATTCACTTTACTCCATAGATTTGCTTTAGAATGGAAGTCGTTTCACACTATACTATTGGGAAATGTTTTTAATTTTACTAATATCATTATTAGAATATCATTATTCTACATACAACGTGAAAAGTAATATTTTGAAGTCGTACTGAAAACGAAGACGTGAGAATAGCAGTACTTCCGATAAATTTTCCTTGGTTCTTTCATGATTCTGTCTCTCAAAGTTCAAAAAACAAACTTCAAAGGCATTATAAATAAACTTCTTAACCCAAGTGTATAGTTTCTGCTCTTTTGTGATTCATTAAAGATGAATATCTTGTACGTCGTCGTCCACGTTCCCGTCGTACTTTCGTAAGTTCCCTAATAAAGGGAGCGCTTCAACGTTACCAGTCGATGGTAATATATTTACATATTGTTCGATTCTGACCACGTACAACATACGAAGAAAAGATCACAAATTTCGAAAATAGAGCATATCGCATCATCTTTAATCGCCACGTAGTTGGGAATGACATTGGCAAAGTGTCCATACTACGTCTCCAAAAGCGTAGATTATGTACACATGTTTTTAATTGTATAAATGGAAATGTCTGCAACAATATGAAAAGCTACTTTGAGGTAGTGTCAAATAATACCCGGAATGCAGACAAGCTGCTCAGACTGCCATACGTGAAACTGGAATGTGCGAAAAAGAGCTTCAAATTCACTGGGGTTGAGGAATACAACAGAATTAGAATTAGAATTACGGAATGCCGATTCAACAAATCGTTTCATATCATTATTTAACACAATTTTTAATGTATAATATTTAATTTTATCTACATCTTACACTTTTACAATTATTTACTTTGCAGTCTTACAGCACAGATTAGTGACAACCTTGTCTATTTATGAACTAAATGGTCATTTTTCTATCTTTCACATTCTCACCTTATCACCTTAAGTCGTCTTTTTATATCGCATTTTAGTTATTTTATCAATTCCTTATTATATTTTAGATTTTCTTATATGTTTTTAACACAGAACCCATATAACAATAGAAATTTGTAAATATGTATATGTATGTATTTCTTATTTTTGATTTGGCATATCCTGTAAAAATATTCGTAAATAAATAAATAAATCAACGTTATTAGCAAAGCAATGTTAGAGTTGACCTTAAATCGTAGAACGCAACCCTGTAGTCATCAAATGCTGTTTTCAAAAATAAGTGTCAGTACCTGTCCATGTTGTGTTTGGAATGTTTTCACAACGGAAGGTGAAGCGCTCATTAACTGCTGTTCTTTCTAGATTCCATTTGATGTTTTCTGAAATAGCCATCCTACAGTAAACTGGAAAAGCAATATTCAATAAAATATAGAATGAATTGGGAAAAAAACAAACTTGGAACTGAAACTATAAGAAGAAGAAGCTTACAAACACTACAGTTTTGTTCATCAGATCCATCTTCACAATCCATGATCGTATCACAAATTCGATCTTTCCAAATATACTCGCCACTTTTACACTGGAAAACAGTTGAGTTGTACAACTGAAGAAATGTCTGTAGTTCTAAAAGAAAGTCAGTTCCTCAAGTATGACAACCTTAGTAAGTTTTAGCAGAATTTACGTCTTTAATAAAATAAATAAGGATTTTATTTACCTGGACATTTAGGACAATTGGTGATGGTAATTAGTTTTTGACACCAAGGCATGTTGATGAATGAATAGGTCAATTTGCCTTTATAACATGAAAAGTAGCAATCGTTTTTTCTCCACGAAATTGGTGACGCTGGGCATCTCAATTCAACTGCTTGTGAACAAACTTAAAATAAAATTTGAGTAATATTGACTCCAGACAATTCTATGTATAAAAAAATATCAACTGCTTTAGTAGGTAGGTCATATTTTGTTAATAATCAAGTGCAAGAAACTAGCACTAATATGAAATGGTGCACATGATATTACAATAGAGAGAAAATTCAGTGACTAATTTTTTTGACTGTTACTTTCAGCCTGTAATTTTCAGTTCAATCTTGTTGAACAATGGAAATTGATGAAAGTAAAGGGACTTTCCGATAATGAATTGTGATGATCCTGTATACTTGTATCTTCCCTTGTAATTTCATTTTGAGAGTGTACCAGGGGGGATTTATATATTGAGTAACTTTCGTCACATGATTCACTTGCGCATGATAAGGTGTGCATGCATAGTTGTTTTGATACATCATACTTAAACTTCCTTAAAAATGTTTGATGCATAGTAAGAACACAAAGAATTCAATCCCATAGGAATATTGTGTGATGTAATGAAGGAATTAAATGTTATTTTAATCTCCTTCCAAGTTAGTCGTAAAAGTCAAGTTCAGTAAATTTCAATCCATTTCAGTCAATTGTTTAGCTTATTCATCTTCATATGAAAAAGAGACTAAAATCTTATATGCGAAGTTGAGTTAGCAAGAATATATTATAAAGAAATATGGCCTTGACAATAAAACATAAGCGCTAAAGCCATGGAAACGTGTTTATAATCTTATAGTGAGACACCTTCAGACGCTCAAAAAATCAATTATGATGAAATAATACTTTTAGTTATACTCACCACTTTGAGTCAACTTAGCAGTTGCCAATTTATTACAATCTTCCGAGCCATGGCAATAGATGTCATCGACTGAATGGGTGAAGACGCACGCTATTTGATTGAAGAAGCAAGCGCATTGCAAACAAATTTGTGTGCCATACATGTCAACATATTTAAAATCACCATGATCAAAATGTATTCTTTGGAATGTACAACCTAAAATGCAGAAAGATGATTAGATTCAGAAACAGCACACGGTACCACTGTATCATTTAGGATAAAAACTAAATCTACGAATTTATTTATTATCGATTCTCTAGTTTGTTTTGGTTTTAGACATAGGAAGTAAAAATAACCAAATTGAGAAAGGGAAAATTTTAAAACCTGTTTTCATTGAATATATTAACATCATTTTAATTGTCATCGAAAATGACTATTTTCAAATAATATGTAAAAAAAAACTGAACACTACCTTTTCAAGATATTTGTGTCTGGTCAGTGCCATTAGTTTCCTTTATTTTACTTCTCATACCGAACAAAAATTAATATACAATGAAAGTTTTAAGTACGCAATTGACTTTACAAACTATGAAAGCATGTAGTATGTACCTTCATTGTAAAGTTGAATATACGTATTACTTGTGCAGTTCCTGCATTCAAATTTACTTTCGATTCCTTCAATAGAGAATGTATCATAACAAAATATCCCATTTGGCTGACAAGAACAATGTAAGCTGAAACCAGGTTTAGGATGTAACTGCCAAACATTAGGCCATGTCCTACTTTTATTTCCATCGGGACAGACAACACATTTGTAATATTTTAGATACGGGTCAGTGTTCTGATTGCATAGATTGCAAACACTCCCGACCATGCCATGGGTAGAATTCATATATATTGAATATTGGCATTTTGTTTGGCCATATTGGCACTTGCAGAACATACATAATCTTGGGGACCAGACAGCCAGATGTTCTCGAATGTCGCCGTTGTGGTCGATGCATTTAAAACAAGGTCCATCATCCATCACTTTGCAATCTGAACATATTACTTTCTGAGTATGCCGCTGTTCAGACAAATCATAGTCGTCTATGTAACATGTCACTGTATGATTGGTACAAGTACAGAAATAGCAAGGTGAAATCCATATTGTATGATTGGAGTTAATGGTGGTTGATTTCAATCCAACCTGTAGTTGACAACCTTTAATAAAAGTTATAGTGACAATATCAAAGAATTGCTTACGGAGACTTCAGAACGTAGATGTTGTTGTAATATATCTTATACAATATATAAATATATCTTTCATTGCAATTCATTTCAATCGAAAAGCAACTTTAAACAGGATGATAAATATACATATATACTTTTGTATTACATCTTGTCTGAAGTTAATTTTTAAAGATAGTATACTGTGATAAATGCTGTTTTTTAATATAATTGCGGCAACTTATTTACAATTGCATTATGTTTTTGGAATCCTAAATCACAAAATAGAATTTAAGGAGAGAAGCAGGAAAAAGAACGACCTCTCTAAGCGTTAAAAAAGTCGTGCGATGGACAGTTTTTATTGTCTTCCTTCATAAAAAATTTGTGAAGAACAAGAAAGGAGTCTTTTCATTCTAGACACTAATACCGGGTTCATTTACAAAATGTCAAGTTGCCTTGACATGATATCACACAGAAAAGTCACTATACTTCACGTCTGTCTGAAATTGTGGCAAAATCGTTCGAAGAATTTTGGTGTTCATTATTCGTGCATAGAGTTTCCCTATAGAAAATGATAATTATGTAGTAGTCGCTACCTGAATTCCCCAAGCTGTTATTCGAAAACATTTTTCCATCAACCAAACTTATCACTACCAGCATTTCCAGGGCTATCCACCTCCTAGTCATCATATTCATTTTCTTCGAGTAGTAAACAATGGGTAACGATGAATAATGCCGTTTTGTACTTCAACTGATAACCGAATGACTACTGACTTGAGGTCGCAAAATATTACTTTTCAAAATCAGTAACATTTTTTACACTTCCCTGAAAGAATTCGGAAAATATTTTCTATGAATGCAAAAAACATAGGCCATAAATCAAAGTTCAAATTACAACAGATAGAAACTGATACATTGCTTGTTTTGTTTGAGATGTTCCTTCTGTTTCAAGCAAAAGATTATTTACGCCTGTGTAAAATAGCTCATATAAAATTCTTGATGTGCCATGGAAACATCACCATTATTTATTCTTTTATAGAAAGTATAGAATTGGTTTGATTCGATTTTAATTTGATTCTTTATTGAAAAGGGTTTGATCTAATAAATAACCTATATGTTTTTTGGAAGAATTGTTTGCATAATTCATCAAACTTTGGATTGCTACTTTCAGTTCGCAGTAGGATAAAGAAACAGCTGCAAGTTATGAAATATTAGATTGAACATGATATTTCTTGTGAAATTTACTCCATATTTGTGCCCTCTTGTCAATTTGTCCTGTATTGAGGCGAGGATGCCATGAAAACTAGACTTAGCTTACGTAAAAACTTCCCTTGCCTGTACAAAGTTTGTCAGTCAAGGTTGGACAGTCAAGTTCTTGTACTGTATAATTTGTAGATGTCACTAATTAATGCAATGAAGGTGACAAAAGAAATAGTTACACGAAATATCAAAACTTACGATTTATTACCATAAGTAAATAAACTTTTAACTCAAAATTCGTAAAAAATAAACACAACTTTTACAATACTTTTTATCTTGAACTATCATAAATATCATTATTAATTTGATTAAAACGTCTAAAAACATCATGCTATTCCATTTTTCTATTTGGTTCTGTTAAATCTTTTTAAGGTGAAAAAGTGCAAACCACTCTGTATACTTTGCTCGTTTATTTATAACCAAAGACAGATCAAGCATACTATTTAAGAAAAACTCCAGTAAAAGAGAAACAAGGAAGTTGATTTACAATGGGTCCTCCATTTCCAAATGAATATTAACTAACCATTTCTTTGTTACCTTTTCTGTTTGTCTTTGAAGGTTTTCAAACAGAGTTCTTTTCAAGTATTTTTCATCGAGGTTGAAGCTTCAATCAGAGTTGAGGGGGGACGTTCCCACGTTTCGGACGCGGTGTTCTTCCCAGATGTTGCATCAATTGGATTGGACAGAATAGAAGTATTTAATGCATTGGTTAACAATGAATTGACTTTATCTGACTCAAGGTCAAAGACTTCTGTCACTTCTTCCATAGCTGTAGGAAAAAGAAAAGTAACCGTCCTTCTTCCGCTATTCTATATTTAAAACTCTTAAAGGTTTCAACACCCTGAATCCTTTCAAATCTAAATGGTTATTAACATGTTATTAACACGTGCTACGTAAAAGAGATCATCAAAATACTCCTTCAGGCCTCTGCCTACAAAAGCTTTGTTTAAGTTAATCCTTGTGCTTTGTTAATGGTTATTGACCAAGATAATTTTAAAGGAACCTGTTGTCACTAGATGGCATAACATTTGCTACAAAAGGGATTTCCATTTGAATTTCAGTGTCCACAACTAAATATCAGTTGAGGTAATTCATAAAATGATTCAGTAGATTTTGGCAGATATAAAAAGTTCTTACCTTCCTGTTCTTTCTTTCAACTTCTTGTTGCTGGCATCTTGATTCACTATCACGGCCCTTTTTAAACTACCACAAGCCTAGCTTAATTTTTTTTTTTTTTGCGAGATTAATTTACAGCTGTTTCTTTACGTCCGGGATAGTCTATTAAAGCCTCTTCGATTTTGCTGTGCTCTGCCTGCGAAGCAATGCAAAATAATATGTAAGCTTTGATTTTTTCAGAGACTTGTGATATTTAGATTCCATTGAAATAATATCTTTATGCCAGAAGTTTTGTATGGTTCAAATATTCGATGCTTTCTTCACTGCTTAACTCAAATAATTGCTCCATTGCTCCAATTTGAATCTGAATCGAAGAATAAATACACCACTATGCCAGGTTAGGCTGGAATAACTTTCATACAAAAATAGATATTTCATGGCTTTGCAAGGAGAACCTCCAAAATTTTATGACAAATCACAAAATTAAGCGGTAATGGAAAGTTACTGATACATATTGATGCATTTTAATTTGATACCAGATTTGCTAAAATTCGAAATGCTAAATTTCGAATGCTAAGAATTAAGTGGAAAGATTATTGACACTTTGACTTGAATTTCTCTAAGTTAGAGAAATTCAATTGTTATGCTGTCATACATCTCCATCACAGTCTGTCAACTTTCATGATTCAAACAAAAGGTTTGCATGTGATTTTTTAATAAAAAACCATTGGCTTAAAAAAGGTTAAAGATAGAATTGTTGGTAACGTGAAGCTTTAGTTTTCAGTTGCTTATTTGTGATTTTTCGATAACACGTTCCAGTGGTCATTCTCAAGTTTAGTTTAATTGCTACTGAAACTTAAACAGAACCTTTGTTGGTGTGTGACATTATGAATGCGACACAAGCATAGCTACAGCACATTTTTTGAAATTGTTACACTAGGTTACAGTAGTGAGTTGCACGCTCTATATAATGATTTGAATATCCTAGACTTTATACTTTAATTAAACAGCTAAAACGTACAAAAAGCGTTTCAAAACGGGATAAGTATATACTTTCAATTAATGCTTAGCAACAAATAAGTAACATTACTATTAAAAAATGGTCATTACTACATTACTACTTATGTCTGACCTTGGTTGCTTATAAAAAAACGTGTAATTTCTGACAATGTAAGCGTAAAACCCTAATATAACATGCAAGGGGGACAGCTTCAACCCCAACCGAAGTCCATAGAACAAATAACTGGATATATTTCAAATCATCTGTTGTTTTTTTTGTTCATATGACGGTGCCTATTATTCCAACGGTATCAACGTTACAAATGTTTTTTGCTTAAACTCTTGATAATACAAAGGCATTTAAGAAGCCTCTATAAGAATCGAACTATACAGTGTTAAAATATTTATGTCTTAATTGATCGTTAAGAATTTAATTAATTTTTTTCAAACTTATTTTTTCGATTTTCTCTTCTTCTAACTTTCCATTACCTACATCAAAATACATCATGAGAAAGACCAAAAGATACGGATTCCATCGATATAAAATTTATAAAGACACACACACAATTTACAACGATTTTAAGATAGCGTAACAATAGTTAACTGCAGTCACATAAAACTGAAAGATAACTGATTCAACAGCTTTTCTTTTATTGGCATTACCAATATTTGTTCTTTGAACGTTGCCCCGATACACTTTACAGAAAATTTTTGAAGTTATGTTTTATATTTCTCCTTCCTTTGAGCTCGTCAGTTCCTTTTCTTTTTCCGTCATATCAATATTAACTTTAATGTGCGTGTACAAATTTTCCTTTATTGTCTCAACATGTTTATAATGCGTGTTACTTAATCCGTCCTTCGTGAAGTCATAATCTTTCTTCATGTTTTCTCTCTTCCTGTCCATTCGTTTTTCATTCCATTTTGCTCTCTTATGCGGCGAATGTGCGTATCTACCAATCAAACAATCTGGCCGACTAACTGAAAGTTTTGCTAGGTCCATCCTGTTTCGGAAGTCATCATCTTCACCTCCCCATCCAAAAAACTTGTTCGACCAACCATTAGATTCTAAAATATTATTCGAAATATTAGGATGTCGCTCAATGGCGTCGATGCTACTAAAGTGATTCAATGAAACAAAGGTGAATTTCCATTAAAACAAATTGTTTCAGAAAAGCAATATGCTTGAGCATGCAGTCGAACATTAAACAAAAAAACACAAAAAGTGATGATGGAGCACGTGAAAAAATTTGAACAAGATAAAAAGTTGACTTTGAACGTTGGAGGGTGTCGCCACGAAATCATGGCTAGTACAATTGAGTTTGATCCTGATACAAGACTTTACTGGATCATTCAGAAGGAGGGACAGAGCCCATTCTACGATCCTTTGACTAACGAATTCTTTTTCGACCGAAATCCTCTGTTGTTTCCGTTCACCTTGAACTACTATCGAGCTGGTAAACTTCACTGTCCACCAAATGTATGCGGAGCACAGTTCGCTGAGGAATTGCAGTACTGGGCCATTGATGAAACATTTATAGGTACGAAAAAAGATACAATGTTGTGTAAACGAGACCTAATGTGCTAAGTTTGAGACCTAACCTAAATTTTATTGTAAGTTTTCGTCAAGTCGCACACTCAGGTAAACAAAAGATGTCAAACCCTTCAAACCCTTATTTCGTGTCAAAGTGTCAAAATGTGAATCTACTTTTCTTGGCGATTAGTGAAGCAATAAGCCAGCTAAAACTTGGTATTGGCACGTTATTTACACAGAATTTCACAAACTTGTTATTGCAGCTATTGCTCCGATCCAGTCCAAATGGATCCGCTCAAAACAAAAATAATGTATAAGTAAAAATTTCCACTATTTTAGAAGTATTTAATTAGTTGTTAGTGACAAAAGTACATCAATCTTACGTTTAACATGGTCGGGACGCACTGAGATGACTCCACCAAACCATTTACCAAGCATACAGTCGAAATTAAATAGTTGCGTAACAGGAGACAAGTGTCGAGGGTTGTCTGCGCAGTCGTAGAAATTTCGGTCGTCTTCTGGCACAAAATCTACGTCTTGGTACACAATACAGTCAAATTTTGCCATTTTTTCTACTTCAAGGAAACCAATATTATTGATTTTGCCTTTATTAAATGGGTATTTATCCCATTGCTCCACGACAAATATTTGATAATGAAGCTGTTGACGTCTCAGTAATGGATGAAGAACTCGAAGTAATAGCAATAGGTTAGAATAGCGATTTCGGTATGCAATTAAAATGGCGACTGATTTTCTGGCTCGGCAATGTGATGGTTTCCATTCTCCACCAGGAAAGACAAATGACAGTTGCTCTCGCAATTCATTGATTTCTGGAATGGAGTAATTTGTTGACAGCCTTCCAACTAAACGAAAATTTTAAAAGGTTGAATAGCATTTTAAATATTGAGAGCGGTTACGTATCCATAATACCATAAACTGTTAAAATCGCCCACGCTTATAATCCTATCCATAAATTCATAAATTATCCATCATTACAGTCCTCACATCGAATCTTATTTTAATAGTTATCACCCAGTATCTGAAACTACTTTAAGGGCAGAAACTTTCGTGTCAAAAAAAACGCGAGAGTTTATTCCATAAATTTCCCAGAATTTGGAACAAATTTCGCGGAAAAAACTTTCGCGAATTGTAGGAAAAGTTTAATTTCGCGTGAAAAACTTTCGCGTGAAAAACTTTCGCGAATTTTTATAATTTCTCTTTCTTTGTTTATAGTAAAAGTAGAAAACGATAACTAATTTTCTTCAACTTCTCGCTCAGAATCAGTTTCGTCATCGGTTTCTCCATCTTCACCAATGTACTACTGAAGTTTGCTGAAGTTTGCTTGGAAAAAAAGGGTTTTTTTCGCGTGAAAAAAACTTTCGCGTTTTTGAAATTATCTATGATTTCGCGTGAAAAGACTTTTCGCAAAAAAGGACCAAAAACGTGAAAGTTTCTGCCTGCAAAAGTTTCTGCCCACAAAAGTACACCTATTTTTGAACAATGTTAGATGAGGATTTTAACGCCAGTTGAGTTGTAGATGACTTCTTTGGTTGTTATTGGCTTGTTTATCCCTTGAAGTAATTGATGCTGTCTACTTGTTGTTTAAATGCTCAAATCACGCTTAACCTACTTTATCTTTGTTAGCGTTTATGATGCAATTTGTAAATATTGAACAGTAGTAATAGTAATACAATATCAAAGAAATATCAAATGAAAATATCGATAAGAGAATATAAAGGAGACAGTTTTTTTAAAGGCATGTCAAGATCTGGAATTCATCTATACAACAACATGCCTGGGTGGTTTGCACTGGCCTTTAACCTTCAAATTAGCAATTAACTTACTCAACTGTGTCTTGTCAAGTTCACATACTCGATTTGGGTCAGGATTATTGCAATCGATTTTCAAAAGGCAATCCAAAGCACGTGTTTGTTGCTCAGGAACATTATCTGGCTGAGAATCTTTTTGTTGTGCCTCTATAAGAACCAATAAAAACTGTTCTTATTTATTCAATCCATGTAATCAGTAAATACAGTTATATATGATTATCAGATGGATCAGTATACTTACAAATCTACATACATCTTCATCCACACACTTTACATTTAGTCACCATGAACCATTTGCCCACTTATATTTTCTACTGTATTTCCGATATATCACACATTTTCAATTAAGGGATCATTAAACAGACAGTGATTAAGGCCAATTATGTTTTTATGTTGCTTATATTTTGTTAATTTTCTGATCTAGAACTCCGTTCTAACAACTTATTGTTAAATTTTTCTGTCATGATGTCTCATTAATAATATCTCAATCGTATGGATATATCAATACATATCCAGATTTTCTTAGAAATATGCTAGAAACTTCATTTTCATAAATGTAATTAGTAAGTCAGTAACCGAGAGTTTTAGTCCCTGTGCTTCCATCCGTAATGATTGGTTCTTCTGCCCGCCGACTTGCAACTAGTAGAAATACGTATAGGATTGCTCTAACTTGCCCGAAGGCCAGCGTGCAGTCAGTCGATGGTTCCTAATTGGCTGATACACTGCTTTTAAAGCCCGTCGGAGTGACTGAACTCGAACACGGGTCGCAGCAGTACTAACAACTACACCATCGCTACACAATTAATGAAGGATTGCTTTATCAATACAAAAGATATCATAATTTTTCAACTGTTAGATTCAAGCAATTAAAAAAAAAAAATTTATGAGACACAAAAATTGTGAAAGAGTAAGACTTATTTTGATCAGCACTCTGCAGCAAAAAGATTGTTTTGCCTCTCCTGGAACATTTGATCGGATGTATAAAAACATTTAGAAAAATTAAAAATATAAAACATTATCTAGTGAAATGGTTAAATCACCTTTTTTGCACCATTTCCATTCGATGAACGTCAGATGAAAGCAAGTCACTAATAATGCCATAGTTGTCATTTTCCAGAATGAATCTTTCATTGTTCAGATTTGATTTGATCTTAATCTTAATGAAGTAAAACATTAAATAGTAATTGAATGAATGAAAAAAAGAAAATGCACAGAAACGCAGACGCATAAGAAGAGAAGAACATAAAACCTCTAAACTATTAAAATAACACTCGAAAGCAGTTGCGAAATTCCTTCAAGTACTGTTTATAATAAATGCTTCTATTGACTTCTACAATTCTAAAATTCTTGAAAATTCTTGAAAAATTTTTCTTTGAAGCTGGTGTTCTAATGTCATTTTTCGCCTTCAATTTTTCTTTTATGTCTTCAATTTTTTATATTTGTACTGGTTTTGGCAAATTTATTTTTAAGAAACAGTCGTCACTACATATGGCAGATGGTAATAACATGGATAATATACAGCAAATGAATAATGTACTGCGATAACATCTTGCCTTGTACTTCTGCCATCTACTTACTACTGTTTTACACACGTTTCTTTAAAAACAAACTCATATTCCTATCTGTTGTAATTAGAATAGAAAATTGGTGAAAAAACCAAATCGATTTGATTTTGCAACCAATTTTGTTACTCTTCTGGTCATGAATAATTAATGAGTTGAGACGCTGAAACTTGACTTTTTGATGTACAATTTCAATTTAAAGCTTTATAGCACCTGCTTAAAAGATAAATTTTTCAAGAATCTTTACGTGTAAACCCTTTTTATAAATTTTATATCAATGGAATCCTGATCTTTTTGTCTTTCTCATGATGTATTTTTCGTAAGAAATGGAAAAGAAGAAGTAAGTAAGTTTATTTACCGAGAAAAAGCATACAAAGTGTAAAAAATAATTTTATAATTTTTTCGGAAGGAGACCACCTAAATACCGCAAATGACCGAATAAGCGCCCGGGGCGCTTATTTAAAAATTTTATCTGTGAGAGGGGCGCTTATTCGGCAAGGGCGCTTATTAAATTTTCTTAAATATTCAGCATAGCAATTTTTTTTTTTGGAAAAAATTAAACTCCTAAAGGTGCGAACAAAACAATAAGAACAACCCTGAAACAACGAAATATAACAGAACTAAAGTATTTGGAAGCTATATAACAATAATGTCTTCGTCGGCTTCTTCATCGTCATCATCTACGGTTAAAAACTCAGATGCAGCTTCCGCTACATGGCTTTCTTCGATGGCAAACGGATTGATATATTTTTCAGTGAGAATTGATTTCTGACTGTCCAGAATTTCTTTCCCTGCCTGGTGATATATTCTGTAGCCTTGTTAAACTCGCCTTTCCCCTGAGCGTATTGTTGTAAAAAAGCGTCCCTTGTTCTTTAATAAGGGGAAGTGGGTTGGGGTGGGCCCTTATTTCAACATTGGCGCTTATTGAATAAAAACTGTCTTACCCCGGAGCGCTTATTCGGCAGGGGCGATTATTTGGCCGGGGGTGCTTACTGGGTCATTTACGATAGTCAAAAACTAATCAGAGTAGGTGGCCGCCTATGAAGTAAAATAAACAGAAAACAACAACAATAACAACAAAAAAAAAAAAAAAACAATAGTAAATAAACGAATGTTAAATATCAAACTCTTAATGAATAACTTCCATATAAATAAATAAATATGTACCAAAGGTAGCAACTCTAATCGGAACCAGAATAAGTTGAGGGAATCCATTTGATCACATAGAGTACAGACTTTTTCAAAATTACGATTTATTAACTAAATTAAATTTACTATACTTGTTATTACTACTTGTTACTATACTTATAATGGAATTAAATATGGAGCAAGAAGAAAATTTGACAAAAATAATAAGCGCGAACTTCACACTGTTAAATTCGAGAATTGAAAAACTTGAGAAATCCATGACAACAACAAATCAAAGAATTGGAAGCATGGAAAACGATATAGATTATCCAAAAAGCACAATCAATTTTGAAGACGAAAACTTTAAGAACAAATGGAACAAAACAAATAATCAAATAGAAGAATTAAAGAAGGAAGTCAAAAGCGCGAAGGACGAATACAGAAAATTGGAAGATCGGACAAGGAGAAACAACCTAAGAGTTGACGGAATAAAAGAAAGTGAGCAAGAAAGCTGGCAGGATTACGAAGAAAAGGTGTTAAAGATGTTCTCCGACAGTCTTGGGGTCGACAATGTCAAAATTGAAAGGGCGCATCGGACAGGTAAGAGAAAAGACGACGGTAGTCCGCGAACAATTGTTTTAAAGCTGCTGGACTACAAAGACAAGGAACGAATTCTACGGGAAGGAAGGAAGCTAAAAAGAATGGCTATTTATGTATATGAAGATTTTTCGAGAGAGACAGTTGCTATAAGGAGAAGAGGAAGAGGTGAACGTTTTCGGTCAAAATATGATAAAATAATTAAAATAAATAGTTAATGTGGTTGCAGGGAATTTTGTTCAACGCTCAAGATGAGGCTAGAAAAATACAAAGCAGAAAACACGAAAAAAATATAAAAACAAAATCAAGGCTCCCCCACTATGACAAAGTAAAATATCTGAACATAAATCTAACATAAAATAAACTTACTGAAACATATATTGCATCCCTCTGGCTAACCACAAGTAGAACAAATGTATACAAATATTCATAACATTTCAACAAATGTTATACTTTTTTGTTCACTACGAACGTTAGAATTCCAGTGTAGAAAAAACGCGTGAAAAGCTGAAATACCCAAAGAAGCGCGCAGTGGGAGCAATTATCAAAAAGACAATACAATAAAACTATAGTTAACAAAATAACAAAATACAACAACTAACAAATGAAAAAGGCAATTAACATGAAAGTAAATTGACACAAACGTAAAGGCTAATGAGCCGTTACAGTTAAGTTCTCAGATTATTCAGGATTGATTTCTACGTTTAAATGGCTGATTCAACTTTTGAACTTGACCAGCTTTGGCCACATCACTCTGAATGATGATTCAGATCCAGACAGAAATTTTTTCAACCAAAACAGTCATGAAACTGAGTGTTTTAATTTTTTTAATCTTTCAAAATGGCTAAAAATCTCACCCCAAGGGTCCATTCTTGGCACATTACTTTCTTTATATCTTAAAATTTGTTCTCTTCGCTGATGACACTAACCTATTTTTTTCGCACAAAAATATTAAATCACTCTTTGACATTGTTGACAAAGAACTTAAATATATAGAAGAGTGGTTTAGAAGTAATAAACTTTCTCTAAATGTAAATAAAACTAAATATGTCTTGTTTTGTAAGCCATCAAGCGTCAATGACCTTCCATTGAAATTACCGACACTCTCAATTAACAATAATGAGATAAAAAAAAGAAAATTTCATCAAATTCTTTGGAGTTCTTCTTGATGAAAATTTGACATGGAAGAATCATATTAATGTTATCCAAAATAAGATATCTAAAAATCTTGGAATACTACGTATAGTAAAACCACATGTCAACTTAAAATCTCTAAAAATATAGTAGATATTTTTCATTTATACATAGTTACCTAACGTATTGCAATATAGTATGGGCAACTACTAACCAATCTAAGCTTAAGAAACTTTACTGCAAACAAAAGCACGCTTGCAGGATTATATTCGGAGTAGATCGATTTACTCCCTCCGAACCTTTATTCACCAAACTTGGGATCCTAAATATCTACAAATTAAAAGTATACCAAATTTTAACTTTTATGTTTAAAAGTTAAAATTATGTTTGAGAATAAAAGATTCCACGGAGATTGCGGGTAACTGAAGGTCATCTGAAAGTCTTAAAGCTGACTTCTGAAGTGTAATATAATACGATGAATTACCATAGAATCACTCAATCCCCGTAATTGACAACCATATCGAACATGGGAATGGCACATGAGGTTTTATCCTTCTTTTCCTTTTCATTCTGACAAAAGGAAGACTATACTGAGTACGTAGGCAAGTTTCAGATTTAATCACATTGAAATCTATGAGCGAAAGGTCAGAGCAGTCTCGTTGATGAATCCGGGATTAAAAAATTACAAAAAATCGACTTATTTTTGTCACCGATTAGCTTGCTACATACAGTGTGTCCACGGGAAAGTGGGCACCTAACTTTCAAGAAGCATATCTTATGTTTCTCGTGCTTGTTTTTTTCAGTTTTTAAACCAAAAGAAAGGAAATTTTTTGTTCTCTCTAAATATATGACATTTTTAATAGAAATTACAATGGGGAATTACAAGCAATTTTACCATGAAACTACGCAATTAAATTAGTAATGATCAATCAAAAATCAAAACAAATCAACACTTTTTAATTTTAACTTTTAATTCAACTGAGTTAGATTAATATTGAATTGAATTTTCACAAAGTCGAGAACTGCCATGTGGTTTGAAATAACGGACTTTAGCCGCTTTTTCATAATCAAGATGGCTGTCGCCTGTAGCACATGGAAAGAATATGAAGATCTTCGAACTGATCTTGAAAAGTACGTGCTGCAAGGATTGCAGCGCAAAGAGATTTTAGATTCTCATTATAAGTGGAGCATTCGCACGTTAGATCGTAGGTTCAGGGTTACGTGAATTTAAAATCCCCTATACGGACAAAGGGGTCACTTTGGACCATGGTTGTTGAAACTGGTTATTGAAACTGGTTATAGAGCTATTCAAAATAAAGTCAGACAGAAGTATCACCTCAAAATTCCACGTGACAGAATACATGATCTTATGTCTGATACAAATCCTACCCTACTTGAAAACAGAAGACCAGGATCTAACAAACTAAAAGGGAAAGGGCATTTTACTACGAAGGGGACCAATTGGGCTTTTTCAGTCGATGGCCATGATAAGCTAATGGGATATCAGAATTCGACTTATTAGCTGTACATGGTTGTATCGATACAGCCAGCCGCAAAATTCTATGGTTACGCATTTGGGCCACAAATTCTAAACCAGAAGTTATTGCGAAGTGGTACTTAGAGTATCTTTATGAGACCAGAATCTTGCCTGCGAATTTGAGGATGGATCATGGAACAGAGACTGGTATCATGGCAACAATGCATGCATTTCTGAGAAGTAAGCATCCTGACTTAAATGATCCAACTGATTCCATTATCTATGGTCCATCTACAGCTAATCAAGTATTATTATACACATCAATGCGTTTATGTTTAAGAGGTCTGGCAATTAAAATTAATATATCACATAATTTCTGACCTAGATTGAGCGATGGTGGCGTGAGTTACATTAACGTTGGAAAAATAATTTAAAATCGGCCTGTCTTGGTTGAAAGAACGAGGTCACTATAATAGCAGCAATGATAAAGAAAGATAAAAATTGTTCAGCAGTTTTTATACTTAGAAATAAAATACATAGTGGAGAAAAACATCTCTCATGAGCGTAAGAATACAATATATCAAATGGAAAATCAATAATGAACTAAGAAACAACTAAAAGATAACCAAAATAAATAACTTATAGTAATGCTGTCTCTTACTGCTTCTCATTTCAAGTTGAGTAATCACGTTTCTATATGTAAGCTATTTGTTCAATAGGATGATGTTGGCCTCTGTGATGATTCCACTACTTAAAAAAAACTAAACTAGCATGTAGCTTTAGCTAAAAATGCCCCCGCGCTCAAGCATTCCAATTTGTACACACAGCAAGCTATACATTGCAAGCCTATATAATGGAAACAAAAACAAACAAAACTTTGTTACTTTTTGTTATCTCTTAGGCCTATGTCACACTGATGCTAATATGCCTTTCAAAAGGTGTAAATAAGGCTTAACAAGTAATATCAGAAAGTATTTGCTACAAACAAAAGAAATGTGTGAACTGAAACATGGATACGTATTTTATAATCAAAGTAAAATTTGTTAGAGAAATTATGTAAGAGCCAAAAGAAAAAAAACACTGTTTCAAAAAAAATATTAAAGCGAAAAATCCATTAGAAATTTGCGTTTCAAACTTTAGTTCAAAACAAAAAATAGCCAACGTTTACATAAAATAGCAAGAAAAAAATATAAAAAGGTTTTATTGATCATGAGTGGAGAACAGTTAAAGAAGAAGAAAACAAGAATTTGTAATATGGCTTTCTTGCATACACAGAAATCCAATTAAAATGGCAAGATCCACCAAAAATCAGTGAATAAAATTTATTGAACGAAAGATTTAGAGCTAAAACAACATATACAAACATAAAATGTATGCTTGGCAAAATTTCAGATTTCAAGCTGTGCTTCAAAATCCTTGTTGTTCACTTCACTAAAAAAACGCAAAAGTAATATAAAAAATGTTTAATTAATTTTAGCATACGAACTTTTTAAATAACATAATATATTATAATAATAAATTAGGAAAGAGATACGAAAAAACATTCTGTCTCCCACTTACAGTACCATGCTTTGATACGGGAAAAACGCAAAGTCAGCTAATAATTGTATTCCACCGTGTAACGTCAACACGAAAGTTGCAAGATGATGATGAACAAAATCGAAAACTGACATTCGCCTATCTCGTGAAACTACTATGCCTCCTCGCTCGCTTACGCTCGCTGCGGGGGCAATGAATTTAAAGGCATGGTATGGAATAATCACAGAATTCCTCAACAAGATACCTATATGCTAGATGGAGATCCCAATCATATATATGCATTTCCTGAACAATATGGACTTGACAACTGTGGTATTATTTTTCTACATCTTACCCATATAGGTAAGGAATAAGGAAAATGTCTTGGAAAAATATAATTAAATTTTTAATGGTCGATTTTCTCTATTTTTTCAAAAACCACTTTTTCATTTTTCACAAAAATATACTAACCGAAAGAACTTGAAAATGGCTTTCCATCGATGTAAAAAAGTATTTTGAAATTCGGTATATTCATTTAAAGAAACAGCTTAAAAATTTCCGTTTCTAACATTATGAAGCACACTGTACAGTGTGTCCCAGAGAATTTCAGTCTGAGATTTTAACAGCTCATAACTTTTCACACATATTATCAGATTTCAGAAATTTTTACACCATTCGATAGGATTTTATTCATAAATTTTAAAAATATACAAAACCTTTTAGTTTAGTAAGAATTAAGGATTTTACCATGAAAAAATCCAATTATCTTCTTAATGGTTAATTAACACATCTTTCAATAACAACCATCAAAGGTCATTATCAATATCAATATCAAAGTCAAGTGACTGTAAAACACAAGAGTCATTAAAAACAAAACTTTAAGCTGTCTCAACATGTCCCCCGTTTTTCTGGTCACAGCAATTTGCTCTTGCTGTCATAAAGAGTGACGAATAAAATTTTGATTTTGTCTAAGATTATTTGCTGCGTCAACATGTTTACTTCTCAACTCTGATAGACTCTGGATGTTAGTGGAGAAAAGTTTTTGTAGCAACTAAAGATTGCTCATATGATGTCAAAAAATTTTTTAGAAGCCCCCGTCTCACAATTTTTAACTTTGTGATGAGATTACAATTTTAGTGTGTTCAATAGCACCACGACATGTTCTTAATAAAAAAAAGAATAATCGCACGTAAAAACTTACTTTTATTAACCATTAAGGAGTGAATGACCGTGATAGTTTAAAAAAAATCCTTTTTACTACCAAGGTGTTGGACTAAATTATTTAAAATATAGGTTTTTAAAATTCTTGAAAGAAATGCTACCGAATGATGTAAAAATCTCTAAAATCTGATATATGTGTGAAAAGTTATAGCCTGTTAAAATCTCAGACCGAAATTCTCTGGGACACACTGTATAAAACATAAACTAGAAGCCTCATGGCTTGAACAATTTCTGCATCAGGCCTAGAGGAAATAGCTTTAGCCTAATTTTCAAAATATCTGAATGACTATCCATTCTTTTCTTGTATGCATATAATTGATTGGATTCTAATGATCATCCAAAGTTTGTTTTCCTGACATATATCCCAAACTAAATCATTGTGCCAGTTTCGGAGCCAGAAAAACAGTTTTATTAGAGATATCGTTCACCAATATCTTGCACATGTTAATACTTTCAGTATGTATGTAATGTTTGGGTCAATTCATTCACAAGTGAAGTGGTCTGTGCTTCTATGACAATTTCATTTGTTTTTTGTTTTTTTTTTCAATATCTTCAACTTTCGGTGTAATATTTATTAAATGAAATGAGCATGCTTCATGCATTTATTGATAAGACATATTCACCAGTAATGTTGATACTACATACATTTCTACTGTGGTGATATTGAAAGTTTTTTTCACAGCAAAGTTTTGTTTATTATCAAACCTTCACCTTCGTTTTCAAAACTTTTTCCCAGAGTAAGCTAAACATCAATATTTCCTCTATAAGGAATGTTCTCATGATAATATTGCAATAGTAGATAAAGTAGACAGTAGATAAAGACAGGAAAGAAGTCTTAAAATTAAATTAAATTTAATTACAATTACATTTAATGTATTACTCACATTTCAACGAAAGCCTATTGTTCTTATAATTTCATCAAAACAACTTATACGCACGATGTTGTAGTAATTATAAATTACCTATGATGTGTGTATCCAACCTCCTGAAAATTCTAAAAGTTCAGACATAAGAGCTAGCTTCATTTATGATAGCGATCATTAAAATTTGAAAGGTCACCGAAGCGTTCAGCCGTGTTTGTACATGAATGTAGTGAACAAACTATAGCCTGATGATGACAATACTGTCGAACAGCTTCGCTTAACTTTCTTGTTTTTCTTGTATCTTAAGCATAGAAATTTTGATATTCAAAGTGTGGACATACAAAATAGAATCTCCAGTATAGCACGTGCACTAAAACTGAAAAATCGGAATTAATGGTGCGGAGAAAAATGACGACCTACGTATCAAAACAAAATCAGATCATGTTAAATCTTTTGAATTTAAATTTAAAATTTGGAAACTTCTCTATCAAAATATCTTTATGATCAACTGTGAGAAAGTCATCATCCTGCGTTATTGGTCAGCGCCGTGAGGTAGCTGATCTTTCATTTAGCCGTGTCTGTCAGTCAGTGTGTAATGGTACAGTTCTTTACACCCGCTCTAACGCCCGTCACTGGTAACTTTCAATTTTGCAGTTCAAACTCAGAACGTTAAAGCGCGACATTTATTTTTGGAAAAAGAATCACCAGTTTGTAACAATCTAAGTATACCACAATGCAAACAGGGTTCACTTCACTCAAAATGAATAACTAAATTATTTGTTTAAATGCGCCCTCCCCCACCCTTAATTTTGACGTAGTGCACCCTGGGAGCAAAACACTGCTGCGAAACTGTATGTCAACAAGGAGCAAGAATCAGTCGAATAATTCTTATTACTGCACTTGCAGTAAGGGAATTTTACTGACCCCGAGTACACTGGCACATACAACATACAAATGACTACACTTCACCTCACATGTTCACGCATACTCCAGATGTACAACAAAACGGCTACAAAACACAAGAAACTTATACGCTTACGAACTCAATTATAATACATTACACATGGGACATATAACAACATAGAAACACAAGACGAGAACATTACGAACAATAAACAATTGCACGGGCAATATAGAACAACGTCTCGATGGAGAGCCACACGCTTTCGCGCAGAGTATAAGGCCTACTTACACTCTACGCGGAACATCTGGCTCCCCTCAAGATATTCTCATCTTGAACACAATTCCCACATAAATTATCATATTATCATTCATAATCAGTTTGTTCAGTTTGGCTCTTCGTCGGGGAATCGTTTTCCACCAATAATACGATCTTCGCAAATGGTCGTTCGTATATTCGTCTAGTGGGCGTTTGGATCACTACGCTCCGCACCATTTGATCGTCACCCTTATGTACTTTGATTATTCGCGCAAGTTGCCAGTCGTTTCGTTGTACTTGATCATCTTTGAGTAGAACAACGTCACCAATCGAAAAATTTCGTCGTTTGGATTGCCACTTTCGTCGTTGCTGAAGGGATTGAAGGAATTCTGAACGCCAACGCGTCCAGAACTCGTTAACCAGGTGTTGGACTCTTCTCCACTGACGTCGACTGTAGAGATCTGCTTCAGTAAACTGTCCAGGAGGACCCGCGACGACTTTTGACTTCGTGGTAAGTAAAAGATTCGGAGACAAAGCCACTAAACTGTCACTATCATTTAATGTTTCAACTGACAACGGTCTACTATTGACGATAGTTTCTACTTCTGTTAAAATGGTTCTAAAGCTTTTATCATTTAAACTGAGACCATGATTCTTCAATAGCAACGACAGAATTGAGCGACATGATCTAATTTGTCGCTCCCACACGCCACCCATGTGGCTTGCTGTTGGAGTGTTGAAGTTCCATCTAATCCAGTCAGTGTTGTGTCGTAGAAGAAAATCATTTATCTTTTCTTGGTCCATCTCTTTGATGGCTTTCTTGAATTCGGCATCTGCTCCAACAAAATTAGAACCGTTGTCCGATCTGATCTGACGTACTTCTCCCCTCCTGCTAATAAACCGACGCAACGCCATGATAAAAGAATCCGTGTCAAGTGAATTGGTGCTCTCCAAATGAATGGCTCGACTTGCGAAACAGGTAAACAACGCGACGTATCTTTTGACCTCTTTTCTTCTTTCTTTTACCACGAAAGGGCCAAACATATCGACACCAGAATAAGTAAATGGTGCTGCCTCAGAACATCGCTCTGACGGAAGATCAGCCATAACTTGTTCACCGATTCGGCCTCGATGTCTTCGGCAGGTGACACAATTAAATATCTCGTTTCGTACACGTGAATTGGCGTTGACGATCATGTATCCGTTCTGACGAATCTCGTTCAAGGTTGAATCTCAACCACCATGTTGAATCTTTTCATGAAAATGTCGAATTAACAAAATGGTTACAGGATGTTTCTTCGGAAGGATAATTGGATGTTTCACATTCCAATCCAGACTAGAATTAGTGATTCTACCGCCGACACGAATAATACCCTTCCTATCGATGATTGGACTCATTCGAAAAAGTGGACCTTTCGTCTTGCTTCCTTTTCCTTCATTTGGAAACTCCTGTCTCTGAACTAACCTCACGATTGCTAATTCAGCTTTTAAGAGAAGATCGACATCGATTTTCTTACGTTTATGTCTCCATAACAACATGGTTGCAACTACGCGTTTGAGACGATACCAATTTGAAACTTTCTCGAATAAGTTTTGCAATGAATTCTCTTGTTTGATGCTGACTGTATTTACTTTGAAATGTTTGTCTTTCTTTACTTCCGGATCTTCGTCATCTACAGAAAACCTTTCTTTAAGATCTATGTCTTGTAATGGCTGCCAAAGAAAGGCTGGACCATTAAGCCAACGTTTGCTTTCCACAAACTTCTTTACCGTTTGTCCTCGTGAAGCATCGTCAGCTGGGTTGTCGGAAGATGAGACATATCGCCATTGTTTGACATCTGATGCATCATGAATGGCTTGGACGCGATTGGCAACGAACAAATGAAACCTTTTTGAAACGCTAGTGATGTAGCCAAGAACTACTTTACTATCTATCCAAAACATTTCGAAGCTGGGTTTGATTGTTAGTTCTCTCTTCAACTGCATGGCTACTTTGGTTGATGTTGTTGCTGCGGTCAGTTCCAAACGTGGAATGGTGATTGGCTTCAGAGGCGTAACTCGAGCTTTTCCAATCATGAAACAGCAATGAATATCTTTACGGTTATTGATTAATCTCAGGTAAGATGCTTGTCCATATCCGTCTGTGGATGCATCGGAGAAGTGATGTAGTGAACATTCAGAAATTTCTCCGAAGTTATCTGGAATGATACACCTCTTTATGCTTACATCCTGTAATAATTGCAATGAGCCTCTCCACCTTTCCCATGTACGCCTTTGCTGTGGAGAAATCTCGTCATCCCAGTCTTTCCTTTCACTGCACAGTTGTTGTAAAAATCGCTTGGCTGGTAGAACAAAAGGTGCACCAAATCCTAGAGGATCATAAACCGAACTGATTGATGACAATATACCTCTTCGAGTCAACGGATTGTGTTTTAGAACAATGCGAAAACAAAATGAATCTGATTCTACACACCAGCTTACTCCCAATGCTCTTTCTATCGGCAAAGACTGAATAGACAAGTCGATATCTTTGATACCCTTCGCCTTGTCCTCGTCAGGAATCTGCTCTAATACTTTTCTGGAATTGCTCATAAACTGTGTCAGATTAAATCCTCCCTCAGCACACATTGACTTGACATTTTGTTTGAGGTTCAACGTTGCTTCAATGGTTGAGTTACCTTTCAACATGTCATCAACATAAAAACTTCGAAGCAATGTCAAAGCAGCTTCTCTGCCATACCTTTCTTCATTATCGAAAGCGGTTTTTCTCAATGCGTAATTGCTCGTGCTTGGTGAATGCGTGCCTCCAAACAAATGAGCACACATAACGAAGTCTTCTAGTTCTGCATCGAAGTTTCCATCTGGCCACCATGTGAATCTGAGCATGTCCTGCTGTTCGGGTGGTACTTTTACCTGATAAAACATACTTTCTATATCGGCTACCAAAGCTATTTTTTCTTCCCGAAATCGTGACAAGACACCGACGAGCTGGTTAGTAAGGTCAGGTCCTTGCAGAAGCATTGAATTTAATGACATACCATTGTAGACTGCACTACAGTCAAATACTACCCTAATCTTGTTAGGTTTTTTAGGGTGATATACGCCGTGGTGAGGTAGGTACCAGGTTCTTCCGTCATTTTTTTGATGTGCTTTCTTGGCGTACCCCTTTTCGATGATTTTCTGCATGAAGTCACAATAATCTTTGTACATTCTTTGATTCTTTAACAACTTCCTTTTTAAACTATGTGCTCGTCTGATTGCTTGGCTCCGGTTGTCTGGGACCTTCACATCTGGATCCTTAAAGGGTAACGGAAGTTGACAATGTCCATCGATGAATTTCACTTCTCTGTCCATTAAATCAAGGAACTTTCGATCGTTAATTGAAACTCTCTCATGGTCGTCTTGAATTTTCTCACTGAAATCCAGCTGAAACATTGATAGCATAGCGTCTCTCAGTCCATGATCTTTCATTTCCTCTTGGAAGACGAAGTGAACTGGTCTTTTGGTATCGGAAAAGGCAACATAATTACATCGTGACTCGGTTGATGCATTGGTGTTGGTAAATATCGGGCCGGTAACACACCAACCCAAAACAGAACGAAATGCATAAGGTCCGTTACCTTGACAGGGAATGATCTCGAGAGGTTCTAAAGCTCGTGGACAGTTAGCTCCAATGAGAATTCCAATGTCGGTATCGTCGTCGTCTTGTTGCAGAAATGGATGGATACTTCCATTTTTTCACTTTGTTCGGAGTCGGAATTTCGTCTTTATCAACCGGTATGAACGATCTGCTGTATGTCTTAGGAAGAATGATCTTATTCGTCTGATTATCAGTTGCAGCGATTTGTAGGTTGTTGATACATTGAGAAGCTTCTGTTGTGATCCCACTCATTGTCTTGATTGATATCTTGGTTGGTGAAGAACAAACATTCAATTCCTCTAGGACCTGTTCGTGAATGAATGTCCCTTGACTGCCATTATCTAGAAGTGCTTTGGTATATACCTTGACAGTTGTTGAAGGATGTGTTAATATCACTGGAACCACATTAAGACTAATTACTTCGGCATCGAGTCGTGAAAAGTTAACGCCAATCGATTTTGAACCATCTTTAGGTTTGTCAGGTGGCTTTATCGCTCTTTTGTACCCATGGAGACCTGTAGGATGATCGGCATTGCAGGTTGCACATTTCCGTTTCTTGGTACAAGATCTGGCCTGATGGGAATCATGGTAGCAAGCAAAACAGAGTTTCTCATTGTACAGAAATTTCCTTCGTTCTTCTACTGGGAGTTGGAGATACTGACTGCATTCATCTAAGTCATGTTCTTCTTTGCACATGCGACAAGCTGTTTTAGATCCTGCAATCAGCATAGTCTTGACGAACTTTCTTTGACCAACTCTTGGTACCTCATCTTTTGAATCCTGAATTGCGTTCTTGGAAAAATTAGGATCATTAACAAGCAACATTTCTTCCTTAACAAATTCGATGAATTCATCTAATCCTGCCTCTGTCTCACTTTTCTTTCTAATACTGAAAGATCTGCGGTTCCATCTCTCCTGAAGATATGGCGGCAAAATTAGCTGCAACTTCTGCAAAGCTCAGGACTGTCATAACTTTTAGAATTCTTCAGCGATATCATCGTGGATTTATACTTCAACAAGAAACTAAAGAATTGACGGAATCCTTTCCCATCGTGAGGCTTCAATTTGGGCCACGATTTCAACTCCTTCCTATACTCACTCATTACGATATACTTGTTGCCATAATGCTTATCAAGTAAATTTTTTGCTTTCTGATATCCTACTTCACTTGGCAAATAAATACATGATTGAACCAGCTCCTTAGCTTCACCCTTGAGGTATTTCAATAATCTCGTCAATCTTCCTCGTGGATCTGCTATCTTGAGTTCAACAACTTCAACGAAATTTGCCATAAAATAAGGAAAATCAATACTTCTACCACTGAATGCGTCAATTTCTACTGATGGAGCTTGCATCTGATTCATCAACTTGACTAGATCCTCAGAGAAATCTTTCCGCTTTGATTGAATATATCTGTCTGTATTTTTATCGAGAGCTTCATCTACCGCAGGTAATTGGTCAACTTTCTCACAGAACTTTTTATTCTTATCCTCTACATTATCATGTGACTTCTTAAGGGGACTATCCTCTTTGCTCACTTGAATCTTATGTGTGCTGACATAATCGTTCACGAACTGAGACTTGTCGACCCTTTCAATTTCATCAATCAGCTGAGACTCGTTATCATTATCATGCTCCTCCATGCTTTGATAAGCTGCAAGTTTTGTCTTCGTTTTAGCCATTTCTAGATTCAACTGGAATGACTTGCTTTCTTCTTCCAATAACTGTTGTCGTTTGAAGAATTGTGCTTCAACTTCAAGCTCGGCAAGTCTGGCCTTCTCCCTAGCTATCTCACTTGCGATGCTATCACTTGAAAGAGAAGATCTACTTGACTTTGAAGACTTTGACTTGACGGATTTCGGTATGAATCTGCTTTCAGCCTTCTCACTACCATCTTGTGAGTTCTGCAAAACTTCAGTAACTTTCTTCTTTATGCCAGAAAACTTCTTATCAATAGATAAGATCTATGCTGTAGTTATCTAATTCATCATCTTCAGGTTGAATCAGCATTTGGCATTTTGAATGGCACTGTAGGTATTCTCCAAACATTTTCTCCAGTGTCTCTACTTCATTCTGCAACTCAACTCTCTTCTCGTCTTCAAGCAAAATCTCCATTTTCAAAAGCTGATTACGAAGCTTTGAATCTAAATTGCTTCTACGAGATTGGTTTAAGTTCAATTCATACAGTCTCGCCTTTTCTGTAAGAATTCTACGTCTGGAACTATCTACTATCTGAGCGGATGCCATAACGAAAAACAAGTGAGCTAAAGTGAACAAGCTACTATTTGTATGTTTTACTATTACTGCACTTGCAGTAAGGAAATTTTACTGACCCCGAGTACACTGACACATTTATTTCAAAACTACGTATAAATATAAATATAAACGAAGGAAAAACAGAAATACTATTATAACAAACGAGAAAGAAAAACATAACTTAACAAAAAATATACTTACTACAACATACAAATGACTACACTTCACCTCACATGTTCACGCATACGCCAGATGTACAACAAAACGGCTACAAAACACAAGAAACTTATACGCTTACGAACTCAATTATAATACATTACACATGGGACATATAACAACATAGAAACACAAGACGAAAACATTACGAACAATAAACAATTGCACGGGCAATATAGAACAACGTCTCGATGGAGAGCCACACGCTTCCGCGCAGAGTATAAGGCCTACTTACACTCTACGCGGAATAATTCTTATACACAACATTACTTATATGGAAGCATTTTGAATCGAGACGTTTACAACCACGTATCTCATGTATTTGATAGGAGACAAATTTATCAATGACAAAGAAAAAGGCAGGCAAGTTGCATAATAGATTATTTATATATGTTGTTCAAATTATGTTCGTTTTCTTTTTCCCCAAATATACATAATGTTTATTCAATAATAGGATATTAGCTTCCATACCTTAATGGAAGGGATACCTTAATGGAAGACTTCTTGCTGAATTTTTCTATTCTATTACATTCTTGCCCTGTCTACATGATGCACTTTAAACTGAAATTTTAAAGACCAAAATGTTCCTGTAAAAGCAAAAGGATTGGAGAAGAAGTGGTACCACCAGTCCTCAAAAATTGATAATTACATGTATAAGTATGGAAACGATCCTCATCGAGGGAGTGTTTGCCAACAAAATATACAGCTCTATGGGGAAAAATTCTCTCTCCATCCATCCAGAAAATATATTTTCGTCCCACCGCAAGGTTTGAAAACTTTTGTATGATAAACTGGCATTGCTTGTAGGATTTCAACTGTGTAGTGAACTTGCTACCAAAGATACTTTAAGTGTTGGTTTACTACATATACACTTTATTTTTTATAAGAACTTTTTTATAAAAGCACAGGTGTCAGAATTAGCCAAAATTTAAGTACAAAATCTGAGAAATCTGAGGCTCAGATCATTCTCTCAGTTTTTTCTGAAGCTACCAATAAACATTTTAGAAGTATATATGTATATTGAATAAATACAAACGGGTATACAGTTTGATATTAAATAAAACTACCAGAAGCTTCATCATATTTTTGATTTTGATATTCCGACCTCACTTTCCAGAGGTCATCATCAGAATTATTCTGACGAAGCTTCTGGTGGTTTTATTTATTATGTATATTGATTTCACAGTGATTGTTTCTTTTCTCATCTACAATGTAATGTGAGAAATATAATTTAATGGTATTGGCCTGTGTAAAAACTTACATGCTCATATCATATTAGGTTGGTACCGAATGGCTAATTTTTAATATATGTATTTGTTTCACTACGATGTTCCATTACAAATTAATTCAAATTGTCAAGATTGAAACAAGAAACAAATATGAACAAACGAAATGAGGTTGAAACTATGTTCATAAAGCAAAGAACAAAATAAGAACTTACAGTTCTTATATTCTTTTTATTATTTCTTTATAAGAAACAGCAAAATCTGACCTTGCATGTGTTATTTTTGTGAGCCTATTTTTAAAATAGAATTCTATTCAATCCAAGTCAATTTGTTTGTCAATAGAGCATATATACATGAATAGGAGGCCAACAACACTGTCTTTGCCTTTACAGGGCCGTAATTTAAAAAGTTGTTTTTAAAACACTAAAAAGCTATAATTTGGAGTAAAGTATTAAAGAAAACTTCCATGAGGAGGCTCCGACCCCTAAAACCCCTGCTGGTGGGCTTAGAGTCCCCGCGACCCCCGACTCAAAATATTTTTTCGCTCGCTTCGCTCACTCCATTTTTTTTTTAGCCCCCTCAATATTTTTGAAGAAATTACGGCCCTGCTTTAGTCTATTTTTATAGGAGATTTGCTGTCTGTCTGTCTGTCAGACAAAATGCTATCAAAATTTAATTGGTAGACAAGGTTGTGTCAAATATAAGTCCGCACAGGGTTTTATGCAGGTGCAACATTAATGTGAAAGCTTTTTTATCAAAATGTTCTGTCAAAAGCACATATTTTATTGTTGTCGTATTCTCAACTTTTGTGCCATTACAGTATAAAAAACACTTTGAAAATCAGTTGAATATAATACTTACAAAATATATATAATTAGAATTATTTCAGATTTTTTTTAACCAGAGAAGAAGAAATGTTTTCTAATGAATTTTACTTTATTAGGGATGAAAATTGAAAATTAAGGGTTTGATTGACTATTATTGACTCACCTCTACCACCCTCACCCCTACCCACCCTAAATAGAGAAATACAGCAATTATTTTCCATTCAAGTGTAATGGCATTTTGAGTATTTCGAGTTAAAATTATGATGACTCTGTAATACAAGTTTCTCTATATTAAGGTCAGCATTTTGTTAAATGGGCCTAGAATTTATTTGTGTATTGTGAGTTATCTAATTGTTGACACTTCTATTTTTAGTAACCAGCAACTGCTTGGCATTAGATCTTCACTGAATTGGTAGAAACTAAAGTTCACCTGCGTGATTAACCAAACACGTGAAGCTGGAATTTAAATGTAAACGTTCCCATTGTGAAAATACTACGGGGGCCATTTTTGGATTTAATACGCCCTTGTTGTAAGGCGAATGGATTTGCATTGTTGATTCGCATGTCCACCAACCGTTATGGGCTTCCCAGATACTTTTGATACTAATAATTTTAGAAATCCAGGTTTCGTTTCTGCAAGCTATATTCTTGTGATTTTTTAAGCATTCAATTTGCGCTGACCTTATGGCCTATGGGCTTCTTGTTTGTATTCGCAACATCCCGTTTCGTGATGACAGTTTATGAATTTTCTAAACTTTAAGAAGAATGGAATAAAATCTTTATCAAATCAGAGTGCTGTTGAAGTCTTGGAAATATGTAAACAACTTTAAAGTTTTGTAGAAATGAGCTCGAGTGATCTCGACAAACTATATTTGGTCTCTGTTTTGGTTTTAATGTGACTATATAAAAAACTGAATGCACAAGACAAAATTTCTTCGTAACACCTTTTATGAAAATTACACAGATTTTGTGTAATTTTCATGTCACGTGACCAGCGTTATCCAGGGTCTTTTTTACCGCTATCCGTATATCGAAAAGGCAAGAGACTCTGGGTTCGAGGCTGCGACATTGTTTAACGGGCATGCTTAAAAAATCTCGAGAAAGGCTTGCATCGGTTAACTCCTTAAATGTAGATCTTTGGCATTTACGACAACTTCAACGGCAACCTAATGCTTTTTTTTTTTGCATTATTTTACCAATGAAAGTGTGATTTCAACTTTGAAAAATAATTTTTAAAGTTTTCTCATTGAAATTCATCTAAATTGACATGACATTTTTTAATCACCCAAAGGCTAAAGTTCAACCCAAAACTTTCTCGTTACAGGAGCGTACTTAAGGCTCGCAATTTTGCGAAGTATTTTCGAGTCAAACTTTCATTAGATCTTTTTCGTTTCTGAAACAATATGATAAGCAAAAAATTAATTTGGGGATCAAATTTCAGAAGCATAGAAATTTCATTGATGTCAAAGTTAAACAGAAGATGCAAGAGGTCCAGTCGTCACTCTAAATTCTTAAAACTCGAAAGTTAGTTAGTTACAAATCATTCATTTTGTGTGGAACAATTCGATACAGAGCACAAACCTGTTCATGACTGGATGATTCATTGATGTTTCCCTCAAGAAAACTGAAACTCACCCTTATATAATCCTTTCACAAATCTACACGACAGTACTGCATCAATAAATTCAGATATACTATTATAATGTAGCAATATGCTGGTTTTTTTAGAAATGAAGGTTTTGTCTTGGTAATCAATAGAATGATTTTTAGAACGATCTCCGTCTTAGCTGATTTCTTAAATTTATCTGCAGATTTGCAATGCGGATAAAATAATGTATTCATAATCAGCTAGAAGGTGGAAACCTCATAAATAGAATTATAAGGTTCAAATCATTCAACACGAAATTTAAAATAATGTATCACGAGTATTTTTATGATAACAAGATGATAATGTTATCTTTACTGTCAAACGTCTTTTATATAAACTATTGAGAGTTCACAACAAAAACGGCTGATCCTCTTTCATTTTCGCGTTGATATTGTGGAATCGGATGAAAGTATTTGTCAGGGAAAGTAATATCTGCCTTGGAAAAAGTCGAGGAAAAGTGGTTGTCAGAAAAAATCTATTAGTTAGTTTTGAAAAATAATTATCAGAGAAACATTTGTCATTTGCAAATGCCGTTATTTTATTTTTTTGTTTTTTTCAACAAGCTATAATTTATGGAATATCCAGACGTCATCATCGATGCTCTATAAAAAGATTACCTTATTAGCAATATGCTTATCTGACCAATCGTAAATATTACATTATTATGGTGAAAAGGATATTCCATAAATTATAGCTTATTAAAAAGCTTAACATAACCCAGTGCAAACAAAACCCTCTTGACTCTGGTCAGTTTGCCTGTGGGGTGTTCGTTGACTTGTTCGTTGAAAGCATTTGATACTGTTGACCATGAAACACTCTGTCATAAACTTTCATATTATGGTATCCGTGGCATTGTCATGTCATGTCATACCTTTATGCAAGACAACAATTTGTCTCTTTGTCTGGTTTCAAGTCTACCCTCAAATTTATTACCCATGGTATTCCTCAAGGCTCGGTCCTTGGCCCACTGCTCTTCCTGTTGTATAATAACAACATACACCTAGACATTCCTTACTCTGAAGTTTGCCACTATGGCGATGACACTAATCTATTAAATTTAGTACCTTGGAATCACTTCGCAAAAAAATGAATATCGACTTGAAACTTCTTTGTCAATGGCTCAATGTCACTTAACACAAACAAAACTGAATTCATTTCATTCAAACACCAAACAAAACCTATCAACTATGACCTGGAGATAAAAATTGGTGATAGGAAACTTTACTCCTCTTCACATATTAAATATCTTGATGTGATCCTTGATGAAAATCTCAACTGGCGCCAACATGTCAGTACCCTTGCTATTAGGCTGCGCAGAGCTAATTGTGCACTATGGAAATTACGACATTATGTACCCAAACGTACCTTAATCTCTATCTATCATGCTATTTTTTCCTCACATCTACACCATGCTTGTCAGACTTGTGGTCAGCAAGTCTTGTGGTGAGACAACTAACATCAAAGGCATCTTCTTATTGGAAAATCGACTGTCTGATTAGGATAACCTTTTCAAATTGACGACATTACAATTCTTGGGAGAACAACTCAAGCCATGAAGGATCTCGTATCAACCTCATTTTATGTTCCAATCATCGACAAATTATCACCGATTGCGTATAGTATCGTGATGGATGTACATTGGAACCACCCAACCGCCAGACATTGTGGAATAGAGACAACTTGGCGCTTCGTTCTGCAAAAAGCCTTCATCGTTGAAGGAAGGTCTCTTGTCAAGTCTGTTCGAAAGAAGTGTCAACGGTGCAGATACATAATGAAGAAGACGCTTGACGTTTCCATGAGACCGCTCTCAGCAGACAACTTGGTCATCGCTCCTTCATTTTATGTCACACAAGCAGATTTGGCCGGTCCTTTCTTATCATTCTCTCAGCACCACAAAAGAACAACGATCAAGGTTTGGCTTGCTATCTTTTGCTGTTCAACAACAACCGGGATCAAGATCAAAGTCTGCCTTCTTACAAGCCTTCACAAGATTTTGCTGCGAAGTTGGCTATCCTTTCAAACTTGTGATCGATGAAGGAAGTCAAATTGTCAAGGGATGCTCATCAATCCAAGTCGACTTCACCGATCTGAAGAACAAGTTGCATCAAAGCGCCAAAGTTGGTCTAAAGATTTGCCCTGTCGGTGGGCATAATGTCAATGTTCGTGTGGAAAGGAAGATCAGAGAGATTCGTCGATCTCTTGAAACGTCAATCCAACACAAGAAGTTATCCCTCCTCACATGGGAAACAATTTCATCAATTGTTTCCAACTCAATCAACAACCTTCCGATCGCTGTTCGTGGTATCAAAGGTGACTTTGAGATGACTGATCTTCTTACACCGAACCGCCTAATGTTAGGAAGAAACAACGAAAGATCACCTACTGGAAACTTTCAAGTCACCAATGATTTTGACAAGATGCTCCATTCAAACAAAGAAATCTTCAATGCATGGTTTGAATGCTGGTTAACATCGCATGTACCGAATCTCATGCATCAATCGAAATGGCATGATTCAGACGAAAACTTCGAGCCTGGTGACATAGTCTTGTTTCTGAAACAAGATTCGAGTTTGTGTTCCACCTATCAATATGGAATGGTCAAGAGCGTACTGCCCGTCGAGATGCGAAAGTTCGGAAAGTCGTGGTCACTTATCGAAATGCAAGTGAGGGTACAAATCGTGAAACAACGCGTTCAGCAAGGTCACTGGTGGTGATCAGTCAAGTGGATGAAATTGACATTTCTAAAGAACTCTACGATAGAAAGTTTCAATCTCTTTGTGGGGGAGTGTCACAGCATTAGCTATGGTTTTTCAAATTTTATATAAATTAGGATTTTTCACATTTTTTACATAAATTATAAATATTTCAATAATTAAAAATTTCTCTGTATTTTGTTCTGTATTTTGTCACATATTAATTTACTAGCAAGTAGCTTTCGCTATGAATGCCCCCGCAATAGACAATCCATTGTGCAGGCCTTACAACAGACAGGCTTCAGACTATTATTGAAATCAAGAAAGATTTAATGGCTACAAAAAACTGTGCACAATAACCATTATAATTTGAAAGATTACTGAAATGACACTTGAATACATTACTAAAAAGACACTCTCCTACTTGTTCTAAAGTGTTTAAAACGAAAAGGAGCATGGCGGAGGTGGCGAAAACAGATGCGCCATCCATCAAGCGCTCCAGGCCAGCTTCACATTGTTTGACTATAATCAGACTTTGAATTTTGGACTTTTTCCCGAAGGACGCTTCACTTCACTTTTGAATTAATAAACATTCACAGAATCTGCATCTTTATATCTTCATCATATTTCAATTCTCACAAGACGCTTATTAAAAAAATAACAATGTAGGAGTCTTGGCTTCAAACATTCTCTGACGTTAAACTTATCGGCACCATTTCGGAAAAATAAGATGTACCCGAAACACGAATGGGTACACATGAATATTTAAAGTATATAAGTACCACTACTATTTCATTCTATTTGTAGTTGTTTGTCTATCGTCGTTGAAAAAGCAGGAAGCAGAAATATTAATTCGTACGATTGAACTGGTAAAGTGACATGGAGTGATGACTACAGCATCTTGAAAATGATTTTATTCTTGAGATGCTGATTAGATTTCCGTATGCTTCCATGGCTTGTTGTGATATCGTATATTCATCTAAAGAGATGATTGAAGTTCAATTTTTAAAAAAAATCAACATAGGTGATGACTGAGAGTAGAATAAAAGACACTAATTACGCAAGGCTTGAATAGTTTTGATAGCTTTCGAGTACAATTATCTTACATTCCTCAGGATTAAATAATATAATTGCGAGACAAAGAATCTATCGATTCTCTAGCTTACTTACAAAGTGAAGTCCATCAGTGTAACAGATGATGCGATGGCTGATTTTTAGGCGGTTCTTTCCAATATATTCAACAACTCGAAATCAAAATTGCCATTATATTTGTAGTTATATTTGTATACTTGTACTGTCCAGTGATGGTTTTTTCCGTCATCCATTCAGCCAGAGTTCATTGTTCATTGATAAAATCTTCAAATTAAAAAAATACAGAATATTAAGAAAACAAAAATACTACTTAAAAAATACAAAATTTATAACATTACAAGTCACTATACAGTTTAATTTACTCATTCAACTTTCTGAGATAATCTAAGCCATAGCGAAACTGGAATAACCAAAAGTATTTAAGCAAAAGCTATGAAATTGTTTTGAAAGCTAACTGTTCCAATCTTTCTTCTTCAGCAACTCGATACTGATAATTTTTCTTCTTCTTTGTATCCTGCAACCTCTCCAATGTCATTGGTTCAATAATCAAATCTTCCAGTTTTCTTACTCTAGAGATGGCCACATACGCCAAACCAATAAATTTTTCTGTATTACCTAAATCAATCCAAGCTTTATCTAAAGTAAGTCCTTGAGATTTATGGATTGATAGTCTAAGTGGTAGTTGTTGTCTCTCACAAGTTGAACCATGTAAATCAGATATGCTCGTAACAGGGATAATAGGAACACAACAGAGCTCATCTTCAAGTATACTTGGTCCAGAATAACAATCAAATTTCACTATCACTGCAATAGGTAAATTAGGAGGTGCATCACCCTCTTGAAATACAATGTCTTTCACTACACCCATAGAACCATTACATAGCCCTCTGCTGGTCCATAAATTTCTTGTCAACATTACATGGCATCCTTTAGCTAAAAATACCTTATTTTCAAGTCCACCCATATCATCAGAAGGCAATTTTGCTGCTGTTTTATTATTGTGCCTTGCATTTATCTGTGCCACAGGTACACCAAGACTCATTAACGCTTCATGGATGTCTATAGCATTACTCTAATATGCATTTGTACCTGTCACATTTCTAGCATAGCGCATTAATTTCTTAACTAAAACTGCATGACTTCTGTTTCTTACCATATCTTGTAGCTCATCAATAGTTAAATTAGCATCACCAGGGTTTTGTTTCAAATAAAAACTACCCTGTCCAAGCAAACGTCTACGATAAAGCATATTATAAGCCCAAAAGGCAAATCTTGGATGGGCTGCAAATCTATAAACCCATTTACCATCAATTCTTTCTGCAAACTTTATCAAATGTTTTATCTTTTCAGAAAAAGCTTCAGTATCACTTTTTGCTATAGCTCTAACAGTGCTCATATTAGTGGGATCTCCTTTCCCATCAGGAAATAATGTAGGAAAAGCCATACCAGCTATATATTCTGTTCTGAATTCATTCAGAGCAACACTATCTACTCTCCAAGTTTCTGGTTTCAATACAGAATCATTAAGAATTTCTTTTTCAACCTTAAGATTTAACTTTCGTAGGAATAAAACTTCCCATCTCTGAATTTTCATCATATACTTTTTCATCCTCGTCATTTTCTGGTCCAAAATCTGGAATCTCTGCCTCATTCTCATCATCAAAATCATTGTTCTTATCAGGAAAATCAACATTCATTGGTAAATCAAGGAAATCATTTTCTGGTAAGCAATCAAATCTATTCATATCAATAATCACATCTTTATATAAAAAGTTATTAGGTTCACCATTCTCATTTTTACCAGTGAGCCACAATAAAGCATCAAGTACTTTTCGTCTCCGTACCTTTAGCTCTTTAGAATTATTATCTTTACCTTCAAATTTAAACGAATATCACTTGGATATCTTGGCAAAATGTTAGCTACATGCTCAGGGATTTTTCCAAGCACTTTTGGTTACTACCGTTTTTCGTTGAGAAGATTGAGTTTTACAGTCCAGGAAGCTCTGCAATTTTAGAGATTTCAATCTCCACAAACAGGCCTTGTCATGAGAGGCATGCGTAGGGAGCTTAATTTCATTGAATAACATGAAAACGAGTCTTACTAGTACAACTTTTGTTTTCATATTCTTTTGTAGGGTGAATAAAATGAATGCGTATCACAAAGGAAATTTCAAAATTATTTTAGCAACGGTGGTCGTTCTCCCTAGCAACGGGACATTTGGTGAATAATGGCCTAATTACTCTCGGAACATGTTTTTAAATACTACGCATTAAAGGGCTAAAAAATGTTTAATTGACAATGAATGATTGAGTTTCTAAACTCAATTCAAGATTGAGTTTCAACTACCGGTAAACGGTAGTTGGAAAGTGCTTGGAAAAATCCCTGATGCTGTACTTCTTGAGGAAGAGTAATAACATGTCCTTTATAATGCTTTCTGTCCACCATTAGGCTTTGTATATACTTGAATGACAGGAAACGCTCGAGCAATAAGCATTTCTTCAACCTGAATCAGACCTTTAAGCTGAAGTGGGACTGGGCTAGGAACCATATTATTTTCTCGACTAAATTTCTTTGGTAAAGTTTTTTCTTTCTTACACCGTATAAATTCATACTTAGTGTCAATTAACTTTTTGGATGAACTTGGCAAAGGCCAAGCTTCTGCGCAAGTATTGCATTGAATTATAGTCATTTCTAGGCTCTTATGGAATTTTTTGTTCAGTGTTTCACTTTGTGCATTTAGAAATTGAGCTACATTTTCATTACCGTTGTTTCGTTGACCTTTCTTTTTAGACTGATAACGTTGACGACGTCTAGACTTAATCACTTCTTTTTTCATCTCATAATATTCCTTGAACTTCTCCTTTCGTTTCTCCCGTTTTTTTTGGTAATTTTCTTTAAACTTCCTTTTCCTTTCAAGTGCCTTGTTTTGATAATTTTCTTTAGACTTCTTTTTCCTTTCAAGTGCCTTCTTTTGATAATTTTCTTTTAACTGATTTTTTCGTTCAGCTCCATTCTTTTCAAAATTATCATGAGACTGCATTTTACGTCTCTTCTGATGTTTCTCATAATATTTCCTATCATAATTCTGTCGTTTTTCAAGCGACATATTCATTTTACTACGTAAAGGGTAATCCTTCAAAGTATTATATATCAGCAAATTTGCCACTACATAGGTCTTTTTTGTTCTTTTCAATATAAATTAGAGACTCATCAATACTGAAATGGACATCTAAGTTTGACAAAGCAGCAATATCATGTTCTCTTACATAAATAAAGAAAAACCAACCATGTTCCTTAATAGTGCAAAGTTCATTCAAGCTAGAATAATGACACGATATCAGACATATCATCTAAATAAATCCATTTCCCCAAATCATTTACTACAGCACATGTAAAATGTTGGTTCTGATGTCGTACTAGTCCTGTAAGCAAAAACAAATGGTTCTGTATCATTACTTGTTCTTGAAATTCATTCTCAAAAATGGAATTTATACTAAATTCTATTAAACAAATTTTTGGAAGAACAACATTTTCAATAACTGCTTCGCAAAGCCTCTCACACCTACACTGCAAAAATCTATTATGTGCCAGTGGATGCAATAAGTTTGGCCAATCATTTAAATTTTCTAGATTTGCTAATCAAGTTCAGACATAAAATTTACCATAGATGGCAATTCAGTATAGTAAAATCTATGTTACAACTACTACAATATGCCTTTAGAGCGTATCTTGATTGAAAAAGAGTTTTCTCATCAACTGTTAATAAGTTGAAAATACAGCTGGAAAAGATTTCTGAAAATTCTGAGCTTCACAATCTCGGCTAACAAATGACGGGCAATTTTGTACCAAAAAATCCCATACTGGTTGGCGAATACCAGCTAAGTTCAACTCATAATCATCGTTACTGGTGATCATAAAATCCTCAGAGGAACTGATTATCATTTCATAAAAGCTTGAAGCTTCATAAACTAAGTCAAAGAATTCAGTCCTCGAAATATTCTTCAAATGGTCATATAAAATAACATAGCTAATTTCAAGAAAACAATCGATAGCACACGAATATTTTGATGGTTGTTGTCTGCAAGCATTTCTAAAATGTATTTGACTCTTTACGACCTGCTGAACAATCAACTGCTACCCCTATTACTACTTCACCACTTTGAAGTCTCATAATTTACTTCTTCCGAAGTCTCACAATTATTCTTATCTGCGACACACAAAAATCCTCCACATTTCGTGGACCTTCAGATAACGGTTCAGAGCTCATATCTGAAGTATAGCAGTTTAGAAAAAAAAGTAATACCTTTATTATCTTCGTCTTCTTCTTGTTGTTGTCGGCATGCTCGATTACGGAATGTCGCTGCTAAATTCTTAAAACTCGCAAAGCATCATGGATGTTGGAAGATGAAGATGATGAACAAAATCGAAAACTGACTTTCCCTATCTCCGTGAAACAACTATGCCTCCTCGCTCGAACGCTCGCTGCGGGGGCAATTAATGTATTTACATTTCACATAATCAAAAAATATATAAAAACATTCTGTAATTTATTTAGGTCATTGTATATATTATCCACTTTGCTTTTTTCTGGTCTTTAAATTATCAACTAAGCCTCAAAGCCCTTCTAAGTGCAGTCCACTTTCAGTTTCACTCAGTTCAAAAAAGACTTTGAAGGGTCAACACCTCAACTGAACTCATCATTCATCACTCATCATTACACTTCAATTTTCTACACAGGCTAGCTGGTAAGTTTTGCCACACCCTTTTTTTTTTTTTTTTTTTCTTTGCATGTGGACTTTTGTACTTAAAGTTGATTTTTTTTGAATATTTTCACATACATGTGCTTAGACTTAGATTTTCTCAATTCAATTTTTGTAATTGACTTTAGGACACCCGTGGTGGAGTAAAGTCTTTAAAATACCCGAGTTTCTCCTCCTACTACTACTACTACTACTCCTCCAAGTTATAAACAATTTCGTGCAGTGTTTACATGAATTCCGCGATAAGTTTACAGTCAAGTGAATGTTAAGAGTCACGTGATAATTTGTTTCACCACTGTTTCTGATTTTGCCTGAAAAATAGTACCACGTGGTAATTTGTAGTTCATCTATTTCATATGTCTATTTAGAAATTATAAAGAACTTGAAACTGAACGTGTGTAGAAACTACTTTTCTTGTGCGAATTCTTGATTAAAAAATTCATATATACGCGCATCGTTTATGTTGTTTTTGTGCTGCAGTACCATATTGTTTTGTACTGTTAATGAGTACCATACTGTTTTGTGCTTTTCCCAAGAAGCACCTTTTGTTTTGTGCTTTGTTTGTTATATTATAGGCACCTTTTAGTTTTGTGCTTTTGCCCAAGCACCTATTTGATTACTTTTGTGCAACATCAATTATTTCTTTCAGGCATTTATATGACTCTACTTTCTATACCTGCTGAATCTACAAGAATATCGTGATTTTGTAAAGCTTAATAGTCAGTCCACATCCCTGTGTGTTATTGCTCTGAATTAGTATGTCATCTTTGACTAAGGGAAATATAAGAATTGCAACTGCCTCACAGCTGGCAGACTGTTTTTGTTGTGAATTGATTTCAATCTGTGTTCCAACAATAAAACATTGGTCAATGGAATTCTGATGATTTGGATTTCATTGTCATACATGGCAATGACCTGTATAAATCGTTTAATAGATGAGTTTCTAAGTGACGTAATGTTTATAAACATTAGTGTTCTTTGCTCGATAATTGCTGTGGGGTTTCAACATAAATGCTATATAGATCAAGTCAATTTCCTACCAATATACGCACGCATCTTGGTTGGCAATTACATGCTCTCTGCACATTTTAAGATTTTGTCGGTTAAACCAGTTCTTAGGAGCGTTTTTAAGACAAATAAAATAATAAAAATTAATACTCATTGGCACTCGAAATCTATTTTTGTGAAGTTTGTTAAATTTTTAGTTTAGGTAATTAACATCAGAAACTCATCTATAGTTGCTACACGGCGAAAATACATATCTATTTATCTATCTATCTATCTATCTAGTGAGGACTACTTAACGACTGCAGAACTTCCACAACAAAATGTTGTTATTTAATAACATTAAATATGTTAATAACATTAACAACATAATAAACATAAATAACATAACATATATATATAACATAATAAATAACATTAATAACATTAGTGGAAAGTGATAATCCTTTAAAGATTTTTAAAGAACAGAAGTGGTCGGATAAAGTTGTTAATGGAGATCTTTCTGCATTCTTGATTTTACAGGATTGAGATCCACTCATTTTTTTTAATAAAGGATATTGCATTTCTGTTATTAGAACAAAAAAAATTTACTCTTAATTTGATTCACATAGCAAAGATGTATTTGTTCAGTCAACTGCTAATGTTTTCTCAATATATATAACTGAAATTTAAAACAAAAAATGACCTTGAAAATTATTTGATTTCCACATATGTTAATGAAACTGGTGTGTCTGTCTCTTTGAAACAAAAAAGTATTTGTGCTGACATTTTGGAAGATGGTACTTCAGAAAATCTTCAAAATGAATATTCTAAGGTGGAAGATCGGAAAAGAAAGAGAGCTGCTAATGAAAAAGGAAAATGCAGAAAAGGAAATAATAATAAGAAGAAATGCATCAGATTTTGCGAAAGCTAATTGTAGGGAGAGAATTTCGAAAAGCAAAGTGCAGGATGAGAAAAACCACTGAAGTTTCAAAAGTTAAAAATAAAAATTCTAAGCAGAACCCTATGCATTGAGCATAGAATCTCAAAAAAAACATGATTAAAAAAGATAAAATCTTTGCGGGATTGTAGTAAAAGTATAGATTGTGCTTCGATATGTTGATAGCTGAATCTCTGTTTATCTGCCACAAAATGGTAGAAATCTTCATGATAGAAACATCACACATTAATAAATTGACTGTTTAAAAGTGAGAAAATGAATGTTTTGATTAAAATAGATTAAGGGAAATACTCGAAATTGCTTCCGCTTTTGTCGTGAAAGCATTCAAAAGTTTACTATAATTTACTAGAAATGATCTAAAAAGCTAGACGAAAAGGAATAAATTTTTCTCCTTCCATGTTTGATTTTAGTATTCATTTTTTCTTGATTTGTTTGGGTTTTTTTGCATTTACTCAACTCTATTTCTTTACAAAATCACGAAAAGCTATTTTGTTTTTATTCCATTGAGATTTATATTTGACAATCGAGTGTTTGATTTTATGACGTATTACGTTCGAATCAGCTTGAAATTTCGATTACTTAATGCCGCATTTGAACAATGAAATTTAATCGACAGATTATGTCAGGGATACATTCATTTGTGTTGTTTGCAACTGTTGTCTTTATTGTAGAACAGTGAGATGTTTAAAATATAAGGGGCTATTCATATGGAGGCGGGCTGTCCCGTTTGACTGGGCTGGCTTGGTTAGGCAGGGTGATTGTCATCCCGTGTTCATATGGCAGGTATTCCATCCCGCTCAGCCGAGATGAATGTTTGTTTGCATCATGTGTTTATTAATATTACATCCCGGTTGACCATGATGGAGTGTTCACATGAGAAATTTCCATCCCGCCTAGACGAGATCTCGGCCAAATTAACCGAGATTGACAAGACGGGCTGGCCTGGTTCACGTAAGAACACAATTTTGTTTTTCTATGTATTTCTAAAGGAAGCGAGATCTCGTCCAACCAAGCCAGCTCGGTCAACCGGACAGCTCGCTTCCATATGAACAGCCCCTTTATGTTTTATTTGTCTTTTTGTGTTCTTTTAATTCAATATTACTGTAATTGTCAATAGATAGATAGATAGATATATGCCCTCCGGTGTCCCGGAATGGGTCCTACCCACGAAGGAGTAGAAATCACAGCCCCTGAACAGACAATGTAACCCCGCAGGGGGGAGCTGTGGAGTCATGACATATACAATGACACTCGTACTACATGGGATAACTTGAGTTCTCGCAGGTGTAGAACCTCGTGAGAGCTACAGCACGCCGCAATGTCTGAAATATCTACCCACTCTCTTGTATCAGAGCTGTGGTACCCAGTTTCCCTCACATGGCATGGGTCGAGTCGGGCGAAGGAACATTCACTTGCCAAGTGAATCGTAGTGACGCACTGGGTATCGAACCTGGACCTCCCAGTCGGATGGCAAGTACGATGACCACTATACTACTAAGCCTATTGTTAATGTGAACTGAGTTATTTTCATACTTTGGTTAAGTAAATGAAACTGTAATCAGAAAATCATAAATGACCATGACGACATGGCTTTTCAACAAAATGGCTGTGCATAATTTGGTGGGAATACTGAAACGTAGCAAGTAGAACATGGAAGTTGTACAATTGCATTTAGTTGTTTGATCTTGATTCAAAGTTCAAGTTTCATGTACCAAAAAAGGTAAATGCTGTTTCTATAACAATATTGTTTTGAAATACTTAATTGAAATTCTCATTTCTGTTAGACATTCTTTGATAAAAGATCTCTTTTATCGTTCAGGTAGGAAGATTTTTTTTGTTGTTGAATTATCATGGAACACTTCTGGTTGTGTTTCAGGAAAGTTAAAAGTGTAAAAGCATTTAAATTTTTTTTTACCAGTAGACTAACAAATGAGACTATAAATACATGTCATTGTTTATTTTCAGTGTCATTAAACCTAACTTGACTGATCAGATTTCATGATGACATCACATAAAGCATTGAAAAGGTAAGAACAATTTTGATTCATGAATTACGAAATTAATTTTCGCGAAATAATCGCATTGGTATTTTTAGCTAACAAAGTTCTTTTTGTGATAATTAAATTTCGCAAGTTTCGGGAAAGCCTTCAATTTTTAAAATTTTCGCGAGAATTTAATTTTGCGGTTTTTTTCGAAAATTCGCGAAATTTATTTCCTGTGAAAATTACTTCCGTAACGGTATATCAAATTCGTAGATACGGAGAATTAAAACAATTTCTTTACTTTTCTTTTCGCTTTTCAGAAGTTGAAATTTGCCGGTGCACGAATGCGACTGTTACCAAACGAAATTTGTTCATTCAGGCTGACCATTTCTTAAACAACGCAAGAAATTACATTAAATGTGCTAATGAACGGTGATATCACTTGATGTGCTCAATTTGTTGCTTAACTTTAATTAAACGCACGTCACAAGACCCTAAGCTACATTTAAAACGCTGTGGAATCACTGGATGTCTTCGATTCTTGACGTGAATCGAACGCTTGAACGCTAACAACATTGTTTTCTGTAGTAATTTCATGAAGAAAATCAAATCAAACCAATTGTTACCCGTTTGTAGATGAGAGACTGAAAGAACTTTTGTTGTTACCTATAAATTTTAGTTTTACCTTAAGTTTTACTTTAAAAACACAACAGCTTTTTAATATGAAAATGAGTTTTATAATCAGTTCATTTGGTTGTATTAAAGATTATGATTGCGCTTAAAATTCAATATAATTGTTAACTAAATCTTATTCCTTCTTTTTTTTACATTCCCTTTCATTTTCCTTTTCAGGGTACGATATCGTGCTTCAGATAAGCGCGCCTAATTTGTCGTACGGACCACTTTAATCAGAGAAACTTGCGCGAAGTTTATCCCTCGAAAAATTTAAAATCGCTCGTTCGCAAAATTTTCTCTCGCGAAAGTTTCTCCGATTAAAGTAGCCGTTTCATTCATCATTAAAATTTGTAACATATTTTATCCTTTGGTTGTCTCTATGGGACCTACTTTAACATTGCCAAAGACTAACTGTACAATTTTTCGACGTCCTAAAGTCTTCAAGCCACGTGGCTTCTTGTTTATTTTTAATTTCTATTTATTCAGTTTTTTGCCCACACACTATGGCACCCTCTCGACCTCTCTTCAACAACCTTAAATTACTGCATATTTAACCTTGTTAAGTCATTGAATATTCTACCAGGTGCATCAGAAAAAAGTTTATCGGCCAAGATCCAGTTAAGTGGAAAAGCAACTCTTATCTATACGGCTTCGAAATGTTGTGTATAGAACGTGCAAACATATTATTGATGTAATTATCGCACAAAATTTTCTCAATGTTGATCACGAGCAGTAGCCTCTATTTTCTATTTTTAAGCGAATTCCCTATCAAAGAAAAGGTTTTTGTTGAAGTTGCGTTGTGGTCCTCGCTATTGTTACGATTAAATAAACTTTCCATTGTAACTTACTTGTACCTTTTGGTAATTTTCACATTCAAACTCTTGTTGACGAGCACTTGAGGATTTCTCAGTGAACTTTGAACGAGTTTGACACGCTTACTTGTTCACTTGTTCTGTAATGTTCTTTATGTTTCATGAACATACAAATTGTGCTCTCTTGTTCTGCTATGATCGAAAAGTTTGTGTCGTATCGAAACCGCTTCCTTCCAGTGTGCCCTCTCTAAAGTTTAATAAATCACATTTTAATAAATCCTAATGTTCACTACGTAAGGCACGAATTATCCCTTTCAAAATAGAATGTTTTAAGTAGACCATTGAAATGGGATGCATTATTCCCTTGTGAAAAGGAATGAAATAAATGACTCCCGTATAACTGCCATTGACGTTAAAAGAACCAAATATTCGTCTATTGCATCAATTAAACTATAAGTTACGTGTTTTGCTTGACTTTTGCTTGACTTCTTAGGGAAAGAGGACTAGCATTATTTCACAAAATAATATATTTTTCAAATCATAACTTATCTGAACGGTACTATTATACGTTAGAACTTAGCGCTCCAGATATGAAACACATAGGCGACACACCTTTCAAAGATAAAAAGAGATATGAAGAGCCGGATTTAAGGATTCCAGTTTGGTAGCAATCTACAGTCCTCTGCCCTGCCAACTGAACTGCAGAGCTCATGGGTCGCGGCCCACCCACTTTTTTGATAAGATTTGAATTTTTTATTTTTACCTGTATTTCTGTGCTACAAAAATTCTGAAGATAAGTGCCGTGTCCGAACCTGCAGTTCCTCGAAAACGAAAACGACCAAATTATTCAATTCTGCAGTTTGTTGAAGGAAATCCAAAACCAACCAGGAGAAGCTTATCACCCTGAAACAGCGTATGACTTCTACGAAGCTACGATGCGATCGGAGCGGAACTTCAACTACTTCATACAGTTTTTAATGACGGTCAGCCAATTGTTTTCGTCGATGTTATCGAAAAGTTTAAGTCACTGTCTCGAGAAAAAGGACTGTTAATGTAAAACATTTGCAGCCTTCTCAGAATCTTGCTAACAAGTGGAGTAACGTGTGCAACTCCAGAATAATCTTTTACAATGTTACGTAGAATAAAAAATTGGTTTCGGTCAAGAATGACACAAAGGCCATTGAACTCATTGTCAATCATGAATTGTTATAAAACAGTTTTAGATAATTTAAAATTATCAGAAATTGCAAACGAGTTCGTTTTGGAACAATCAAGTCAAAAAAATACATTCGAGACCTTCAGTGAAAAAAGACCTTTGGACTGGACTTGCGTCAGACTTAATTAACCAGAAACGTCGTAACTAAAGCGAATATTTTACAACTGCTCCTAATTGTCACAATTCAAAGTTGAAGTGTCGTGAGAAAATGCCAAAATACCATCTTTTCAGGGGAATTGTAATTTCAATGACTTTATTTGGCATTGGAATATCTTTTTTGGAGCACATTGAGAATGCACAACATTTTCTGTTGAGAGAAAATAAGCTCTGGGGACGAGACTACTTAATGCTTGCATATACTGACGCAGAAACTTACCCTGTAGACGCGAAAAAGGCGTATTTAAGACGCAACGTCTTTTAGACCCCCTGTTTCTGAGAGGAATATCCTTATGTTTTATGGATTATTACGGTAGCAGCGTAAGCGAATACCGTATTAAAACACCCTTGGACTCCTACTACTACTACTACTACTCCGGCCGAAACGGCAGTTTTTAGCCTACGATTTAGAGTATGCGAGTCCCCACTAAAAACTCAATATACATTCTAATGAACGAACGCAGCCTTTTGAATTTTCGAAGGTTTTCAATCACATACAATTAAAATACGTTTTCTTTGATATTTTATCACTTAATTGATGAAGGAATGGATATTAATCAAATAGGTCTATATAAAACTGGGACTTTTAGTTACTTTTATGGTACTGAATCAATGAACTTTGGCACTTGAAAATAGATATGTTTTTCGTGTCAGTAAAGCACAGATCAGACTTTCTTATTACTTTCTACGTTTGTTAGCTATCTGTTCTGTCTTTGAACATCAAGGTTTTCAAAAATCGAGTTAAAAAAAGGCGGTTATCTGTCTGAATTCATTTTCGGTTTCAAAAAATTATAATTCAAAACATACATTTTTTTTCGAAGAAACGCGGTTTTTTTTCTACATAAGCTCTTACAAAAAAAACGTACGTTATAAACAGCTCATGCATGTATAATTCTTTTGTCTTCTAATAAATTAAATTGCTGGTGTGTTGCGATCAGACCCTATTTACACGAGTTAGTAATTTTAAACATTATAATATCGTTTATGCCTGTTTTCCACCAGTAAGATATCTCAAGAAATAACGTTTACAGAACGTTTAAGAACTTTAAGTAAAATTTCAAATTTAAAAGTATTCTTGTGGCAAGTACTTTTGCTGCTACCGTTTTGCGCCATCTGGCTCTTGTTTTATGAATGTAAACACTGTAGAAAGCAGTTTTTCTACCTTAGATATATGCTTTTTCTATTCAAAATTTGAAGCTAAAATAGTCGTATTAGGGCCCTCAGAGCATCTGGTGAATTAAAAAATTTTCTTCGTCGCCCAACCATGGTTGGTGGGCGACAGGGAAGGAGTTTTTCCTTTATTGATGGGCCCACCCACTTCAAAATTCTCGACGCGACCCATGGAGCTTGCTTTCTGTTCTGTTGTCCTCGTGTGGTGTGTGTGCATCAAACCTACTAAATTTTAGCCTGCGTTCAACAACTACAAATTTAATCAAATTAACTTTTGCAAAAGTAGGTTTTCAAAAGGAGACTATTTCATCATCTGAACATAAACACATCGCACTTTAATAATGGTAGATTGCTTCGGTTGGATAAATGATGACGATGATGAAACCATAGCTAACATCTAAAATATGTGTTACCTTGAAGACAAAGTTTTTTTTTAATTGTTGGTATCTCTTTCTTTCTACAACAGTTTCATAGATGATATGTCATTGTATATACATACTGATGATGGTTAGTCATTATAAAATGTTGAGCAATTTTGCTTTTCATCTTTAGCTAAAGTGGCGCCAAATTAAATAATATATATATATATCTCATAATCTATTGTTATTCATATTGCTTTTTGTGCATTGTTGGTAATAGATGTTTTGGTATTGTGTGTATTGCATAATATTAATTGAGTTTTGTTGGATTTTGTCTTGCTGTTGTTGGTCTCAATTTGCTTCTTATTTTCTGTTCAATCTCTGCAAGAACATCCTTCTTTAATCTTTGAAAAATGCCTAAAAAACCCACTTCCTTATTTTGGTACATCTCTTAAATCTCCAAGTTCTGGTCAGGATTTCAATGATATGTGTTCTTGCTGGAAAGTTTGGGTTTGGGCTAGTTCTTTTCGCATGCATATTTTTTATGGATGTATTAAAACCATTTCTGAGGTATATATATAGTCAAAACACATCTTTAGATGAAATAGAGAGAAATTTTTGTTCTATTTTTCCATGATTTCATACCGTAAAGCGGGGTGACTTCGATCAATTTTGCCACTATTTTAAAGGTAACTTCCGAAATACTAAACCATTACTTCTGAAACTTTGGAATCATTACATTACATATATTTCTTCTATTTCAGTGCAAAATTTCACATTAACTAAACTTGTAGAGTGACTGCTCCCCTTACCGCTAACTTTAATTATAATGTTGCAAAATTCGTCAATGCAAACGTAAAAACACAGTTAAATGGATTTAGCACCACAATTGGTCATTCTAGATATTAAATCAACAAGAACAAACAAGGAGAATAAGATTGATAACAAATACTGTAATCGTAAACATCATCGGGGTGATGTTCCTCTTTCCGCTAACTTGTTCCTCTTTCCGCTAACTAATTTCACGTTCGTCAAAAGTGATGTAAATAACAAAATTTTATGGAATTTAGTGTTCATAATAACAGTTTAATCACTTTTCTCTCAATTTAAGTGCTTTCCTACTTTGCTTCTGCAGATATAAGACAACCACAGGCTTAATAAAAATGCATGGCTTTACTGTTTACAAATCGAAGGCAGCCATATTTTTATGAGCGAAGTTTTTTTAGAAAACAATAGTGCCGTCTCGACAAGTCAACTTTTGATCGCAAAAATCTAGACACGTGATGGGAATTGCCTATTGTGAGCCTAGAGTAATTATACAGTAAACACAGACATCGTTAATTTTGTTAAAAGCATGAACGGCGAATGTAATTATCAACATGTATTGAATTACTTTTTACACTCGCAACATCAATTGTTTCTACACTTATGGTAGAGATTTTCAACATGCGGAGGATACACGCTAGAATGATCCTAAAGAATTCAACGCAGTTGCAATTGCTAAAAAGCGTTAACGCAATAAAAATTTTTTAATGACAGTTGGTCCTTTGGGTGAAAAGGTCTACGAAACAAGTTTCACGTTTTCTTGAACGATAAATCTATGGGTGATATTATCAACGTGGGATTTCACGCTAATTGAATGTCTGCAAAAAAAATTTAACTGATTGAATAATCAAGCTGAAATCAGTGCTAACAAGAACAAATTTTGTTGCTATAGCGGTGAAAGGACACGTGGTTACAGAATTACCTTGCTGTAAATTTTGGATGATTTGCTCGCGTATACGATATATACAAGAAAACTGTTTGTGTGGATAAAATCTCAGATGTTGGTAGCATTCAAGACAGCAGAGGAATAACAAGGAATCGATATGCTCCGTTATTTATGACACTGAATTTTGAAGCATTTATTTTCCGAGGAAGCCATTTTTAATATTATTTTCACAATGATCGCGACCCGGTGTTAGATTTTACTCTATTAATCAGTAGGTATTTGGCAATTCACTTTGAAACTTTCCATAACGATGGCTGAATGAATATACTTTTAGATAATAATTAGTTTGGTTTGATTTGTTGTCTTTAAATGAAGTAAATAAACCATCAAACTCAAAGTTAGCGGCAAGCGGCACATAGCGGTAAGGGGAGCAGGCACTCTAATTCCAGAGAAATAACCTGATCTTTCCAAGAAAACGACAATATCGATTATGGGGTGACTTCGATCAGCTTATGAGAAGCGCCAAATTACTTATAATTGTATTTGACAATGTTTTTAAAGCGCCATTAATACAACATTCACACATGTGTGACCTTCGTTAATACGAAACGAAATTAATATTGAAATTTCATTGTATCTCAAACAAAATTTTTGAGATCTATCATCATGGGGAAAGAGCACGCTTATTAAAATTTCTTCGGTAAGTCATTAAATCTCCCATGAGATACGACGACTTTTCACGAAGTTCTTGCGAACATGTAACTTATAGCGATATAAAACATTCGTTTTTTTCGTGTTTTTATAAACACGATATTATCGATAAAGGAATAAGGAAAAGAAAAACCCAATTTTTCTTCTGCCCTCAGCTACTTAATCTACTCAGCATCCTCTACTTATTTTTATCTACTTAACCCATTATACATATGTAAATACAAATTTAATATTTTATTCTCATAACATTTTTTTCTTTTTCTCGTTTCTTTTTTTTTTACACACGACACACATTGATAACAGAATTTGTAATTATTCTGAAGTGTTTTTATCGTGTATAAATATTAGGTAAATAAATAAATAAATAAACAGAATATAGCGGTGAAGAACAGAATTTCTTTCAGACATATTATAATTTTCTTTACATTCAGCCTCTATACTTCACATATGTACCAAAAATGTCCAGGCTAGACTCTTGAATACGACGTAGAGCGATGACCAATGTGAGCGGTGAAGATTTTGATGTTTTTCGTCGTTAATTTCGGAAGAAATTGATTGTTTCGCTTGAAGACGATTCTGATGATATTTTACAATAAGAATCTAAATGAAAATCTTAAAAAATGTGAAAAACACACTTTAATTTCAGAGTTTAAACAGTTTATTTTTACTGATCGAAGTCACCCCGCTGATCGAAGTCACCCCGCTTTACGGTATTATATTTTATATTTTATTTTTAATAAAAAGGTGTATGTATATACCGCAAAATCCCCTTACCGCAAAATGCCTGCCAGTGTTTAAATTTGGCATGCTGCACCTCAGCAGAGTCTTTTTAAATTAACATTATGTGTTTTTGTATACCCAGAGGGTTAGGAGTTTGATTCAAACAGGAATTTGAGCAATGTGACTCATCTATAAAACGTCAGGGAACTTTATCGAAATATATTTTTTTGCAAAATTTGATTTTTTTTTAGAAAATCAGGGATAAAAATCTGTCTTCTGAATTATAAGTTTGCAAAGTAGCTTTTTTTAGTAGTTGCAGTATATTAAAGGAGGGTTTAAATAAAAAAAATTTGATTCCTAAACCTGTAAAGAAAATAGGGTCACTAGTGGCAGAGATGTTAGGCGGTACACCTGAAGCAGAAGATTGAAAAATTGAAATTCATTGAGTTTTTAAGCTCATTATTAACTAGTTTTCAATATATAAGGAACATTATTGAATAAATAGATGGAAATAATCAAATAACATAATCTTATACAATGGAAATATACAATAACAATAATCTATTAACACAGCTGAAGTAAAAAGTCACAGGTTTTTTCTGTCCTTGTTTTTAACGATTGAGAAGATTTCTTTCACTTTTGCATAAACTGCACATCAAATTTTGATAAACCTTTGAAGGGATCAACTTAAAGTGGTCCAGCAATGACATCAAAAAGTTCAAATTGACAATCATCAGTGATCCAAAAGTGATTTCAATTTGAAATGTATTTTTAATTTAAGACTTAAATGGGGTTACTTTCCTTTTTCCATTGCAGCTATTGCAGGTTTTGAGAGGGGTTTTTATTTCCTTCCACCTTTGATTTGTTTGTTTACATGGTCTCTTATCTTCAAGATTTTGATGATTACGCTGGTCAAAGCTTGTCTGTTGACACCTTGGTAGGCACAATTCTTGTTTTTAGCATATTCTTCAATGAACTCTTCCTCTGATGGCAACAAAATGCTACAATCATTTCTTTCTTTGTCATTGACAACCCTACCATCCAATCTCTTGTCTATAGCTCAACGATCTTTAACCAGTGGAAAAAGCTTAGATTTTAGCACTATAACCTCTACAATTCTGCTCTCTACACCACTTAACAGCCTCTGATAACTGTTCTGCTCTTGTTCTTATTTTCTTTCTTGCTACTTGTGCTTCTGCAGCATTATTTGGATTAGCCGGTGTTGCTGGAGTTTTTGGCGTTTCAAGCCGTAATGAAAATTTCCCATTCAGTGTACTCATGCTTTCTGTTTACTTCATGCACCTCAAACTGCTGTGCTTCTTTTACTATCTAAACTATTCAAGCTGATTTGAGACTTTTTTGTTCAAATTAAGTCATTTAAAACCTTCAAATAGCTAAACAAATCTATAAACACTTTATATCTTCCAAACAACATAGACTAAGGAAATCATAAAGATTATCGAAAACATTTTTGAAATAAGGGATCTTTCAAAAATGTTGTTTAAAAAACTGACATTTTTCGGTACCAACCACTGGCATTTTGTAGTACAAAGTGGGTTTCCTCTGAACATAACTCTACACCAATTTTATGCATGAAAGAGGATTTGATAAGAAGCTTTCAGTCCATATTTCAGGGATGTAGGTCATTTTGATCAAAAGATACGGTTGTTTTACAGTCGTTTTTCCTGACTGGCATTTTGTGGTACACAGGTATTAAAAGTTAAAAATTCAATCTGAATAAAAAAATATCAAGATATAAAAAAAATGACAAACAACCTACCAGAAAAAGTTTTTATACTTAAAACTTATAAAAAAAGTTAAGAAAAAGTTTTTTAGGCCAAATGTATATATAGGACTTAATGTCATGTACATTTTGCGGTACATACACCTATAATATAAATTTCTTTCTGATGATCAAACTGGCAATTCTTTCTTTTGATGCCATTTTTACAGATGCCTTTGACACTATTGCCCTTGTACTGTTTCTCTATCACTTGCATTTTTCCAAAATTCCATTGTCACTGCAGTTTTATAATGTTTATGTACATTATTGTAGATTTGTACTGGTGAAGTTACGCTTCTTCAGTCAGGGAAAACAGCTAAACGTGAGATCCCATAAATAAGGGAACTATACCGCAATTGCGGTATATATAAATCCAATGTTTCTTAGATTCGCTCCTGGTAGATCTTTTTCGACCCTATTTTCTTTCTTAAAGGATTAGCGAGGCATATTCGGAAACCATTTATCCAGTCCACATGTCAGATTAGCCGATCTGATTTGATTGTTGGCTGTTTTCAGCATGTGTTTGATTATAATATTTCTATTCTTCTTACATTCTTATAGTATCTGGCTGCTGAAAAATGAAAATAAAAGTGATTTGATTAACAGTTCAATCATGAATATCATATTTACGAGGTTCATCCACATCATGAGGTTGCAATGGATCCCACAATTGCGGTATAGACCCCGCATTTACAGAATCCCTCGTTTAGCTGTTTTCTTTCATTAGTCTTTTCACTGTATGTGACGGTTTGAGGGAAAATCATCACTAATTTAATTAATAAGCACAACCATCGGATTTATCTGTAATAATCTTTCACGATTTCAGAATGCATACAGTGCTCATTACATAATCGCTCTCTCGGCTTCCAATTATAGTGTACTAGTAACCCATGTAAAATTTTTTTACAGGTTTTAATCGATGTGAGCTGAACAGAGAGAAAGGCTTAGTATAATGAATTTTAGTATGATAAAGTTTAAATGTCTAAAATGTAGTATCTCGTTTTAAACAGCGTGTAGAACACGGGTTTTAATTCATCAAAAATAAAAATACGCGCTGTGCATCCACTTTTTTCACTTTTTACATAAATTGTATAAATTGAAGATGCAATGCAATGGTTCCCCATGATTAAAGATATCTAAACGTCAATACAGAAAAACTCTTCACTCATTTAATTAAAAATCTCTAGGTATTCCGGCTAAAGCATATTTAGTTCAACACTGGAGTTATGAACAGAAAAACTTTTTAATCAGAAGATCTGAAACACATCAAAATATTCATAATAAATCTTTCACGATACGATATATGCAGTAGTAAAAATAAATTGTGCGTACAGGTAAACAACAAAAAGATTAACATCGCTGTAACTGCTCACGGAATCCACACCCCAACGTAAATAAAAGCCAAACGCGAAAGTCGTAAAAGTGTCGAAATGTGAATTAAAAACAATTGCGATTTTCTTTACGAACCCAGACCGTCATGATTAAAAACCATGATATTCATTTCTTCAATCGCGTATTTTTTGAAAAGTAATGACGCAGAAACCCTATGAATACTATAAGAAAAAACAAAACAAACAAACAAAAAAGTTCTAAAGCGTACTTACCCTAAAAACATTAATAAATCTTCGCGCAATACTTTCGTTGTTGTCTTTCGTTGTTGTCTGATCTCGCGAATAATCAAAACATTTGAAACGATTAAATGCAATGCAATGTTTTCCCCTATACTAATCGCAGAAAAATATTAACCGCCGTGGTCTGACACTCCATTATGAATCAGTGACCGCAAAAACGACCCGAAATTTTAGAGAGTGAAAGCGTGAAAAAAGCGGATGCACACTCGTGATTAGTATATAGATTTGAGCTAGACATTTTTTCGAAAATTCTGGCTTACATGTATTAGCAATTGCTGTGATTTTCCTGGGAGCATGTATGAGGACATTTTACAAAGAAAAAGGAAAAAGGAAAGGAACTGGGAGTCTGAGGGGGTGTTCTGAACCCCCCCAGACGGCAGCCAACGCTTTCTGGTGCATTCTAAGGCTTAGATTGGCTTAAAATGATATGAATTTAAGTGGTTCTTTCCTTTTTTTCCTAGCTTGAAATCGGAATAGTTCAACATTTTTTTTGTTTGAACGTCGAAAGTAGCACAGTTACGTTCTACCATTTTGATAAAAACTTACCATGACCGAATTGCTAAACCTAGATCTACATTCGGTAGTTATTCGTTCACGGTGATTTTAAATGCTTATAGGACGCGCTTTCCTGTCTTTATTTTGTCGTTTTTTCCTTCTTTTGTTTGATACTTTTTACGTGTCCTTCTTCTCTTCTCTTCTTTCTTCTTTTTTTTTTTTTTGAGTTTGGGATTTTGGGATCCCAAAGTCATGAATCCCAAACTCGGTGACCGACCTCGACTTTGGCCTCTATTAGCCCCTGTAAACTCCCCCTGCAAAATAATTACTCTGACAATTGACAACTTCTTCATGAAAATCATGTTACGGTGATAAAAAAACTTTTTCAAAAAAGCCTTGATGCAAAAATTGTCCAAACAATAATTCCACCGCTGTGCTGAAGTGTTCCACTCTAGAAAGGCCACTTTGTATCTACATTATTGATTATTTCTGATAAATTTCTTATTGTTAATTTTCTGATTTGACAAACAAATATATACTGATTAAATCTATTGTTTTCTAATTCGCTGATTTGTTTATCAGAAATTATCACTTGTTATGATTTTCCCTCAATCTGTCACAAATATTGTTGCTGTGATTTGTCTTCCTTGGAGCTGTCATTGTTTCTTATTCTTTTCCTGCTTCACATTTGGTAGATTCTTCTACACACTGATTGCAGAGACAACACAAACTCTTTTTGTGTTATGGATTGATGGATGAAAGTTTCAGAATAGAGTTGCAGCCCCCAGTTGTTGCAGAAAGGGCACATCCCACTCTATGCTTTCCAGTAGTGGATAGTGGATGACTCCTTGCTTATTGATCAGGTGTCTGGACGAAAATTTTGAATTGTATATACAAATGTGTAATATTCCATGATTTTGAATAATCCTTCTGGTCTAATACTTCAGGAAGGATAGTGTTCCCTCCAGAACAGGCTTGCCGAATCTATTGTTATCCTTTTTCAGTCTGTCAAGATTTTTTCCATTTTGATTCATCCTGAGTGCCAATAGACAAAGTTCACCAATAACACTTTCAATTGTTTCATGCTTTGAACTGTTTTCGTTATTCATTGTCCTTTTACTGAACTATATATATTACACTATTATACTGACTTTATGTACTGTATAAGATCTTGTAAGATTCTGACAGGAACAGGATCTTCCTTGGATTCTGTTGAATCCAGACATGAAATCTTTTTCAGGAAACATTTTCATAATCATTACGTATTAGGAATCCTATGGGATATTGCTAGGCTTTCAACCAAGGCTGTGTCACTCTCATTCATATGTACTTTCATGTGCAGTTACTATTATTCACAAATATAAAAATCTACACTACTAGTAGTAGTATTTATTTTGCCATATGTAATATAGGAAAAATACAAGTAGATATAAATATAACTATAAAATAAATACTACATCAGGCATGGGGACTAGCGAGTAGGTTAAATTAGATGCCAACAACAAATTTAAAAGCAGTGTGGTATCATATCTACATATCTACATTGTTAATTTAGATATTCTGTAAAAATATAAATAAAAAGAAAGTATGTAAAAACAGTAAGAAATAAAATTGAAACTGTATACCCTATCAAGATTGAAAAAGTATACCCTATCAAGATTGAAACTGTAGAGAGTACCCTATCAAGATTGAAACTGTAGAGAGTACCCTATCAAGATTGAAACTGTAGAGAGTGAAACTAAGCTATTATTGTTTAAACTATTGTTGCTTTTCTTTAAAATGGTATCAACGATCCCTATGATAAGCACCTCATATCTTCTCTCTATTGTCATATCTGTTGTTCATGAACCAATTCATGTTTTTCCTTTTTTTTTACCTTAGATTTCAATGTAAAATGAGTGCGATATTCAATTTCCAAAGCTTGTTAACAGTGGTTTTACTATTGATTTGTACGTGTACATACATACATGCTGTGACACCTAGTTTACTGGATCGACACAAGACTGGTTTTCCTGGAATATTTTGGAAATGTGCTCGAATAGGTGAAAGGAAAAGTCCTTGGGTAGCAGCTTGTTGCATTGCAATGGCATTGAATATACTATTTCTGCAGTGAGATAAATTTCCAATAGTTAATGTGCGAAGAGCGAATGATCTGTTGGGATGAATCCAGTGGTGTTTGGAAGTCCATCAATGTTACATGCTTCTGGATTACTTAACTGTTGCATTATCTTGAATATATATGTGTTTAGAACCGCTTGCATATTTTTCATATTATAAAACGGATTAATGGAAACTGATATTAATTTTTTAAAATTACGTTATCAATGATTGAATATTTTTCATTTTCTCTTATTTACATTCAAGATCACTTTAATCAATTTCTTTGTTAATGATGTTTGATGAAAAAAAAACAAACAGTCAAACATTTCTGCATCTACATCTCTTTTCTTGATTTTCATAAGAAACCAAAGACCTAACTGGATCTCGTTTGTTTGATGATTTTTTTGGACACGAAGAATGGATATAGACGTTCGGTATTTATAACGTATCTTATAAGTACGCTGTCCAAACTGTCGATGTGACACGTAATCTCGTGCGCATTTGTGTAACGGTGTTTGTGGAATATATAACGTTCGTATATGCGTTTTGTCATGTAAACAATACACTGGCAGGGACATGGCAAATGATATCAAGGGATAAACATAATCGTGATCATGAGAAACGTCGCCTTTTATTATATACCTATAAGCTTTTTTTATCTACAATAAATTTGAATGTTCCGTATGATCGTGCAATAACTGATGCGATGTTTGCTTCGCGTCGTTAAATATCAAACACCTCGAGTTAATAAATCGCGATATTCAATAAAAAGCCATGCAATATCTGTTTATTATTTGGTGAAAGGACGTAAAGATAGAGCTGTTGAATACTAGGGAATTTTGTAAGAGAAACTACCGATCTCTTTTAGAAATGGGATTAAAATGCAAAATTCATTGAGGGGAATTTTGCTATTTAGAATAGAATAGTAAGATGTTCTATAAACATTTAAAGGGAACTTATGATGGAGATATTACATCTTCGCACTTTATTAAATGGATCAAGAATTAAAATTCAAGTGAAATGAGTTTCGAATATTTAGTAGTAATATCACTCTCCATTTTCATCATAATTATACATTGCATATGTTGATAAGATAATCATAAGGTCAAGAAAAAAGTGTGTCAGCAGTTTTCTTGTGAGATAATCTCCACCAGAGAGCCATTAATTTTTTTACTTCAATTGAGCGCTTTGTTAATACTCAACAGCTGCTCGTTCCCAGACCATTTCTCAATTGTTCTATTTCTGCTTACATCAGCATACTGCAACCCTCTGCTCTCCATATAATAATCAATTACCTTTAAATTGCAGTATCTGCCAAAGAAGAAAATTTTTCAAAACCTGTAAAAAGACCTCAACTCTTACCGCTTTCCATCCCTTCTTTAGGATTAACACTTATTATATAAATCTCCTTCACATGAAAAAAAATAACAAAAACAGTTTCCCATCTGAACCTCTTTATATAGTGGAGAATGACTTGTTTATATAGCGCTGAGCGCCTTCTTGGTACACACCTAGGGCTTGACTTGTCTATCAATCACTTCTTCATTGTTACGGACGATAAACACTTCCGACTGAAACGTTCCCAGCCGGCACATTTGTTAAAAATTCTATGCAAAGGAGTGCATTTCTAGATAAATCTACACACAATTTCGATAAAAATTCTCTCCGTCACAGTGACTTTTTGACGATTTTGCCGACTGGGTTATGATCTCATTTTGTTAAACTCATTCTAAAGACTGCTTTTTGACGAGTTTCTCTCGAGTACTTTCAGTTTCTACACAAACATTTTATTTGCTTTCAACAAGAAAATGTGCGAGTTTCATAACAAATTAACAAGGTTATGCTTATAACCATAAGAAAGATTATATTGGCAAAGAACTCAATACAAGTTGGTAAGAGTCAAAGTAAATATTCATTTATTTAGATTTTGTAAACATAAAAATACATGACTTTAAGTTTCATGTATATCGCAATCATCAGATGTATAGGAATATGCTTAGTTTTTTTAAGGATTCTCTTAAGCCCAGTGATCAAAGTTTCACATTCAATTGAATCCTGTGATATTCTTTGTGAAAGCTCTTAGAAGTTCCAGATTTGTTCATCAGATTACACTTTCGTCTTTCCGACACTAGTTAATGTTGAGTGATTTTTTTTGTAAATTAAAAGCATGTATCATCTTAGCATAGGAAGAATTTTTTTTTTATCATAAGAAATAAATGCTTGTGTGACTACACACGACTGATTTTGACGAATTTTCTGCTGACACTTAATTTTTGGAAGCAGTCTATTGGCTGCAGATTGTGTGCCGGAAAAACGCGATCCATCGCTTAGAATCAATGAACTTTATTATGAAGATCTTCACTCCTTTTACAAGAAGGAAGTGTGGGCCGCAAACAAAAGTTTTATTTTCGATGTAGAATTGTTTAGATAATGAACTATTATATATGGAGCTGAGGGTTGCCTTATGCTGATGTCAGCAGAACTAGCTCTGGGAACGAGCAGCTGTTTATTATTAACAAAACGCTCAAACAAAGCAAAAAAATGATTGGCTCTCTAGTGGAGATTATCTCGCAAGAAAACTGCTGACACACCTTTTTCTCGAATGAAGTCGAGATAGTTCACTATCTTTAAAAGGGTGTTTTCTTTGTATGGCATCATCATGAAAACCAGATTCTTCATTCGTCAACACACTGAAAATCCTTTTACATCACGTTGTCGTTGCAGTTTTCTTTGACTTTCTCATTGTTCAGAATGACTTCCTAATATCACAACGATTCTCAAACTAGTTTCCAGGTTTTTTTTTCGATCACGCTATATTTCATAGTTAGATTTAAAACAACCGAAATTTGATGGCTTCACGTGAAATTGATACGCTATGCATGGTTTCTATTGTATCTATTAAACATACATATTCGTATTGATAAAACAGAAAAGATTTTTTAGAAACTTAACGACTAAATCAACGACTATACATGCTGTCAAATGTTAGCTAGTTTATTGAAGTGTTTTTTCTTGATGTGTTCTGTAAAATTTTCATTGTTCTTACACAAGTGAACATAATTACGTGATGAGAGACAGGAACGACAAAACGAAATGTTCGACAAAAATCTGAACATTCTAGACAGTCGTAGTAATAAGACAGTTTTAATAATCATTGGTTTGGTTAATTCGAGAGTCGTCAGCTAGTGATTGGTTAATTCGAGAGTCGTCAGCTAGTGATTGGTTGTTTCGAAAAATACCAGTCAATGATTGGTTCAGTTGTTCGTTCAATTTGGATAGCTGTTTAAACAGACAGACGAATTTTTTCAGAGGATTTTCATGATTTGCTTTCCGTGTTATTAATATGATTGTTTTTTATATTGGAAGTGTATTTACTGAATGTGATACCTGCTTGCTGTGTCAGATCAGTGACATTCTCATTAAGAATAGGGCTAATGTTTAATTCTGTGTTGTCTCCATCAGTCTTTTTTATTGATTTGTTAATCTAAATCGACACAACGTTTTTTAGAACATCATGAGAATTTTACCATTGTTTCTCAGTTTCATATGTATTTCGAGTGCTTATTACAATGAGGAGGCATGTAGGTTAGCTAAAGGAGAATGCATGCCAGCGAAAAGGTGTCCTACAAAAGCCCAATATTACGGTTTGTGTCCATCTCAACCAGCTGACATCAAATGCTGTATACCATATCAAGAAACACGTTGTAAAACCGGACATGGAGTATGTCAGTGGTCCAGTCAAATTTGCTTGGGAGAAATCAAATATGGTTTGTGTCCAACACAGCCAACCAATGTCAAGTAAGAAATTGTGTTTTCACGACGTAATTGATGTTATTATTTGTTATTGAATGAAAGTGGTGTTGCTTTGTGATGTTGCTAAGACGACTTAATTAGTTTGAAATTATTATAGTTCCTAGTCTTCATGTTGCAATACACGTTTTTTTATAAGCATTGTGTTTTTCTTGAGTGGGTCTCAATATGCTTTAGCTAAATATCTGGTAATTAAATCTGAAATATGCCTACGATATGCTTATTTTGTATTAAAAAAACATACTCATTTGATAATTGATCATAAAGTGATATATTCACTTGTATATACTTGGAGGTTTTTTTTTCTACCTCCATGGTATATACAAAGAGAGTCAGGTGTTAAAATGTATGGAAAGAAAAAATCTCTCAACTTAAGAAAATCTTTAAGATCTAACATATTACAGTTAACTATAGCTCTTCTCTTGGTCCATAAGTTTTGAAAACAACATACCCATCATCCTCTTTGTTATGAAAAACAAGACTCGCTATATGTTTAGCATATGCTTAATTTTTGGGCAATTCTGAGGTTCATATGCTTATAGAAAACGTGTAACTGGTATGACAGATATCGTTTAATTTTCAGTCTTTTTCATCTGAATTCAATGTAATTTTCATAATCAAGTTTTTTTATCCAAGTATTGCCTTCGTTAGTAAGTAACCAAAACTCCTTTAACAAGATGTTTTTAGTGAAAAGTAATTAGTTGTAATTTTTTAGATGCTGTCTATGGCAAACAACGACTCCATGCGAAGATAAGTATAAAGAGGCGTTGAGGTTAATCATCAGTTTGGAAGGAAAGTGCAGAAACTCTCCATTTGATAAAGGTAGGTGAATTCAGGTGTTTTATCAAAAGGTTACTGCAATTTAACACTCCGTCTCTTCTTAGTAAATAAAAAATTGTCATCTATTTTCTCTCATTGTTAATGCAACTTGCAGTTGTAACATCTTTTATTTTCTTTCACTTTTTTTCAGAGAATATGTATCTTGGAAGAATTGGTTATACATGCTTGGGAATCAGTCCAAAGTTAGGTTGGGTTGACAGAGCACAATTCCCAAAGTGCAATAAGAACTATAAAGGTCATCCTGCTTTATTTCTGAAGCATTGTTTTGTTAACTATTCGAGAGAATTTCAGACAGGGATACAACATATATACCGAAACATATATTTTGAGAAGTGCAAGCATCTCGACGCTCCAGCATTTTACATATGTGCCGATATATCTGTTATGTCTGGTGCTTACGTTTTGGAAAGCTTTTTACATACACTTGGCTCACCTGGTGTAGACTTAAAAGCCTATGCTCATAAACTGAACGAACTGCATAAACGTTACTACGAAGCGATTGCAGCCGTCAAACCTCGAAACTATAAAACTCTTTTAAAGGAATGGCTGCAGAGAGTAATTGGAAGAGAAAGTTACATCAAGAATTATAATTGTAAAATTATGTTTGGACGTCCACGATGGCATTGAAACCAAATTTTATACAAATGTTCGCAGTTATTCTTGTGTAGGACAAGGTTGGTGAATTTATGGCATAGAAGACTTCGTGTTGACACGAAGTTGGAGTGCTAACGGAAAACCTCGAACCCAGGGTCTCTTGCCTTGCCGCTATCCGTATATCGAAAAGGCAAGAGACCCTGGGTTCGAGGTTGTGCTAACGGAGTCATTCCACTTCAGCCATCGAAACAAAATCATTTCCTCGGGTAAATTTGAATGATTTTCATATCATATACGTGTGAACAGGGTGTTAAGACCCTTTCATTCACATACGTGTGAACAGGGTCTTAAGAAGCTTCCAAAATGAGGTAACCCAAGACTTACGAGAATGTGAACCTTGCTCAAGTCTCATTGAGAACTTTGTACCTTAAGGGAAGAAATTTTCGCGGAATATATCTTTGCGGATAAATGACCCAAAAATGCCATATTTTGCGGAATAAATTTTTGCGGATGACGACTTCAGAAGAGATTTTGCGGAATTAGTTATTGCAGATGCAAGAAATTTAATAAAATCGAAAGTAGGGAAACACCTAATTCAGTGCCTGGGTGTGTATACAAACTTTAAGGAATGGAAAGAGCAGATTTATGGAATAACATCTATTTTTCAACAGCTATAATATCAAAAAAAAAAAAAAAAAAAAAAAAAAAAAAAATACTAAACTGTAACAAACAAATGTGTCTGGGTCTTATCTTTGTTCAGGGGAGGTCAATGTGGTAGGTCTATTCCGATAAAGGAAAAGTGTAAATAACAATAAAAACTGTGATACCTCCGTCGACATAAGATCATTTCTCAAAGTAAAAGCAACAGTACGAAGCGCAAAACCTGTTACAAGTGCAGATACTGCTAGTATTGTTTATTGACGAAGAGTAATAAATAAGCCCTTAGATGTTCAATAACCTCGACTTCTTTCCTTTATCATTTTCCAAACGTTTTGTAAAGAAGAGAATTTCAGAAAGTGAAAAATTAATTCTTTACGAATGAAAAATTTCGAAAATTTTGCGAAATTTATTTATTCATTTTTGCGTATTTGATCGAAATCCGCAAAAAAAAAGTTCCGTACAAATTTCTTCCTTTAAGGTAACAAGGCTGTTCATTAACTTTATTAAAACGTTTGATAGCTTAAATAAAATTACAACTTGGAAATTCCACAAGTGGTGCTAATGTTCGTGCTGTCGACCAAAAACTGAAAACTTTCGGATATATACGTACAGTGCAACATTATGAAGAATGTTTAGCACCAAATTTCATACAAAAATTCCACAGAAAGAAGCCAAAAATTCTTCGAAGTATTTTATTCCCAATAATTACAATACATTTCTGATGTAATTACATCAGAGAAATTAGATAATCTATACAAGTATATATACAATAAAAGTTAAAGCAAATGTTTGAGATTAAAGGAAAATGATGACGAAAAGACAAGAAAATGTATAAGGAATAAACGAGTACTACAAATTTCTATCATTAAAATCTATCAGATAAAAAAAGGTTCTGAGACTGAATAAATCTGAAATACAACTAGAAAGATTAAGATCATAGGTTAGTTTCTTGACACATTGAAAAAGTGGCATGTGATAGAAACTAGGTATATATAGAAAGTTTGCTAAAAAAATTCAAAAATTGCATCAAAGGAGCAGCGGATCTGCTGGTGCTATTTTAGCTACTTCATAAAAAATGCTGTGCGAGTATTTCGTGCGAACAGTCTGTAATTTATTATTTGGTGCTTCGCCAACCATTTTGTTTAAACCAGTCATAATGTCAGTCAGTTCCTCTTCCTCATAACCAGTATGATAAGTTAAGTTCACATCCCAATCACAGTCACCTTTCATTTTTAATGCCAGGCATAGACATGCAGCAGCCATCTTGGAAGGTAGCTTATCAACAAATTGAGCTTCTTGTAAGGATAACTCCAGTATATAACGAGATAGTGTCAAAGTCTGCATACTTAAAGAAGTAACCTAAAAACAAAACAAAGTAGAGTGAAATCCTCTTAATTACATACATAGTGAAGGTAAGTTAAATTTTTAGAAATCTCAGACATACTCTAGCATATCGGCGAAGATATCTGTAGGGATGAGGAATATTAATATCGAAGTCCAATGCCTGCAATATTCTTAGTTCCATCTGCACGAATTGTTTGTGAGTGTATGCATCATCACAGATGAATTGAAAATCATCTAATGGTGGAGGGTGACGTTCCTTTGAAACAGATGAGAAAAATTTGTTACTCTGATATGGATCTTATCAGTTGCAAAACATACTTTATAATCTTTGCATCAACTTCAATTATAAGGTCTCTTGTCTTTACCATATGTTTATATATGGAGAGTTTGAATCAATGGAGGTTCATTGACAAAGAAATAGAAGAGCGTTCAATATAATGGATTGAGTGAAAATAAAACCTATGAACTCTTGCTTCCCAGAAGATTGCTTCACCAAATTATCAACTGTCAGCTAAAAGTCGCTGAGGAGAGCACAAACTCGATACCGTATTCTTTCTAATAGTACTCTAATAGTATCTGTGATAATGCTGCATATTTCGTTCACCTTCAAAAATTAATCCTGCTCTCTCTGATAATCCTACCTCTCTAATATTACTGAAATGATAAAGCTGCAGCAGTACTATTAGAAAGAATACGGTTACTTCCTATCCAAGCCCAGATGGTACTGGATCTTGTCAAGTGTGTATTATTTCTGAACAATGTAACCTTTCAGAAACTAAGAAAATGTCTCACCTCTATTTTACAGGCAATCAATAATGCTGTAGCTCCAATTAGCTGTAACTGTTCTTTGGGTGTTGAATGGTTTTGTAAGTAGTTGTCAGTAATTTTAACAGCCAAATACAAAGTTTCATGGTAAAGCTCAAAATTTTCTTGCACTTCAACTAGCCAGTCTACAAGGATTGCTCTCATTGGACCAGTTGTTTCAGTGAATGGTTTCACAAGATAATTTGTGACAGCAAATTTTAGCTGAAAAGATATCAATAAAATAACAATATACCATGGCCTATCAAAAATGTAGATATAAACTTTAGTACTCACTTCTCTCTTCCTCATATTCGTGAACACACTTTCTGCATATTCAGAGACAACAAATGGGTCTGTATCTGTATCATAAGGTTTTAAATCAGCCGGCTTTTCTTTGGCCTAAAACCAATAAGGATTGTAAAATATTTTTAACACCATTTCAATAATAAAATTCAAATAATGATTTAATGTAATGAGGCCTTGTGTTATTATCAATATGGATTGTTATTCATGGATGAATATAATTGTCTTGTAAAAACTAGTTTGTGAAATTAAGCATCATTAACAACCCCAAACATAAGAAAAGTTAGGAATGAATGACACAAATGCAAAAATTTCTGTTAAGCTGTAAACTGTAAAAATGAATAGGATCCTTGAAGTTTGATAGTTTAGGTTGCATGAATTAATATTATGGCAAGAGTTTATTTTATTGGTTTCATACACTCACAAAAATGATAACTAGGAAGATTTTAAGGAGACATGAAGCATTTGCTCAACCAAATTCCCGGATTGAGAATATGTTGAGACCAAGTTAAGTATACATACATGATTTATTGAAGATTCTATAACTGATAAAGGCAATTCTGGAACAGGCCTGAGTCTACTGTTGTTCAAGTCTGATTTCATTGATACAGTGCTATCATTCAAAGAATGATTATCAGTTGAAGGAACTGGGGCTGCATTATCAATGTGAGAAGTAATCAGATCAGTTTTGAAAATATGGCTAAGTGTTTCTTCATTGGTGTTTGATGTATTTTGCTTTACAATTGGTTTGGTTTTGTTTGTCAATGATCTTCGACTTCTAGTTTTTGCTATAGATACAGTTTCCTTTTTATCGATTTTCTTTGCTTTCTTTCTTCCCAATGCCATGCGATCAGTATGGACTTGAATAGCCTAGAGAAAGATCAAATTGATATTGAAAAGAATTTTCCATAAAAAATTAAATTCACTGAAAAGTGTTTTTACATTTGTTAAATCTCCGAATGCAGTTCGTTTCCGAGTGGTAGCAACTTTACTGGGAGACATTTCTGAAACACTTCTTTTTTTGTTGGTAGCTTTAGCCACCCCAACCACATTTTCTTGATTACTTGTACTGGATACACCTCTTTTAGCAGCCTAAACCATACAATATAATATTGGTATACAATTAACAATTTTGAAAAAAAAAAAGCAACAGAATTTTTTTTGAAATGATTAAAAAAGGGATCAATTCCGTATGATAAATTATAGTTTTACCCTTCTAGCAGCAAACCTCTGTGTTCTATCAGAAACCTTCAATAACGTTGTTTCCTTCATTTTGTGTATTGTGTGTCTACAGAGTGGCGCCCAAGTAAGATGCAATGATCATAATCAAGCTTACGGTTTGCTATAATTATTTCGTACGTTCGCGGTGAATCGATTTTCGTTGGATTTGATTGGTTACTTACCAAAGAGCCAATAGAAACTCTCTGGTAGTGATAATCTACCGATTCTAAGACTGCCTTGAATTTGTTGTTCCGTATTGTAAAGCAACTTGTTCCTTGAAAACAAATATGGCGAAAGATCACATGTGAAAAAGAAAAGTTGTCTTGGCAGCTGCTTCAAAGTTCCCAAAATACATGAAATTAACAGAATATAATGGATGTTAGACCTTTCATTTATGGTGGCTTAGCATCAATGGCAGCTGAATTGGGTATGTGTACAAGCATATAACTCTTGAAATATGAATTATGGACTTTTTTTATAGACAGTGCGCAGTAGTAGTGTAGTAATGGCCTCTTCATTCATTTTCCACCATAAAGCAGGGATACTACAATTACCAGCTTGAAGACCATTTTTGCGAGTCTAGCGAACATTAGCATAAGTTTCAATAATGGTTTTAAAATTAAATTGCACTATAGATGAGTTTCTTAGTGACGTAATGTTTATAAACACCAGTGTTCTTTGCTCGATAATTACGGTATATTGCAACATAGAATATCATTAATCAAGTCATTTTCCTGTGAATATGCGCACACAGCCTCACAGGAAATAAAAGTCTCTTTATACACTTCAAATGTTGTCACTTTATTTGATTCTCTGGAGTCCCCTTAAAGACAATCGACATTAGAAAGTTTCAATACACATTAGCACTTCCTATCTATTTTCGTACATTGTATTTGATTTTTAGTATGTACAAGGTATAAAAGTGTAATTAACATTGGAAACTCGTCTATTGTGTGGCGAATCAGCAAAACGATTATTAAAATCATTAACATGACAATACCAAACATTGCAATAATAAATTTTCAGGAAGTATTCAGAATGAATAATTCAAATGAACGAATGGTTATTACATGCTTCACCAGAACATATATGTTTCGTAATAACACGCTCAGTCCTTCCTTTAAGGTAAACTTAGTGTTCTAGTACGCAGTGTTTGATGGTATACCGTAAAACGGGGTGACTTGAAACAAAATTCGCCGTTTTTTGAAAAGATTTGCTCATAACTTTTAATCTAAGAAAGTAATTACTATGAAATTTTGAAAAAAGGTCCATTCATCTTTTGTCTTTCAGATAACAAAGTGTTCAAACTAATTGATGCATACCATCTCAAGTTATTGCTTCACAAAGTACACCTACTGAAATTTATCGTGCGGGGGTGACTTGAAACAGTGCTGTTTGCACAAAAATGTTGTTGTATAGAGTGCCAAAACAGAAAACGTGTGATCTACGATTACTTGCGTATAAAACATAAATTAAAATAATTTGTTATTGCCAGTTTCATTTTTATTAAGTGATGGAGAGTGTTAGTAAATTTTGAAAACTCAAAATTTCAGAATGGTAAAACATTGTAAAAAATAAGTTATCTGAAGCCATTAAAATCATTAAGCGTGTGATAACGTAATTGTTTCAGAAACAATATCGAAACCAGGCAAGACGAATTTGAATTTATAGCTAGTTTACACGACTGTACTTACTTAAAACTTGTAAATTGAATATAATAATAAAATTCCTGTTTCAGAGTATCCAACTTTCTTTCTTGTGCTTTTCTTAGTTTAGGATATATTTCTTTTACCATTTCGATATTGATGTCACTTAGAAACTGATCCATCGTCTTTTTTTTTCCACACAAGCGCTTCATCATTTCATCCGGATTACACGAATTTATTGCGCCATTGCATATGACTTGTATATGGAGTATAAAACGGCGTCCATATATCAAAAAGTCAAGAAGAAGCCCTGGTAACGAGGTTAAGTATGAAATTGTAAAAGTAACAACATGAGGCCTGTCTATCACCAATTTCACAATAAGTATGGTGTGCCCATAGCCTTGAACGGAGGATATAATTGCAGCACCTATTTGTTCAGAATTCTGATTAGTATTCAGTTATGGTACTTAGTAAAACGAGTCTATTGAGGTTCAATTCTCAGATTATTGACCCTTTCTATTAATGGAACTTATAATAATTACCAAATGACTTATACCACCTTTGAAACTCCATCGGCTGAACTTTATCACACATCAATGATTTGATTGCATCATAATTGATAAGAATATTTATGCAATAATTGAAGAGACGAAGTGTATCGAGTGAAAAAAAACGAAACATTTTAATAGCATATATTTCTGTCAATTTTAAATATTTTTTGATAACATTCTGGAATTACTCCCTTTGACCTTTCTATTTTACAAATGTAAAAAAAATTATATTTGGCGATATGCTGTATCGCCGTGACGTTCTCTTTTATAGGGGTACTGATTTTCGGCGCTTTGTTCATCTTCAGCTTCCGAAAAACTTCCTTGATTAATGAAATTTTTCTATCGAATGTTGCGCTAGATAATCTCCGAACGAAATCTGAAAAAAATTTGGAGTTTCATTCATTATTTCATGAGAAATAATGTTTTTTTGACGCTGTTTCAAGTCACCCCGCTTTACGGTATCAGGGGCTAATACAGGTCAAATTTCATAGCAGTAACCGCTATTGGGCGCCAAGATCGAGGCGCCCAAATTCAAAAAAAAAGGGAAAAATTTTTTTTTGAAAAGATCAAAAAAGAATGTGAGAAGAGCAAAATGAAAGAAAGGGAAAAAAGGAATCGTGAGGAGAAACAAAACTCGTTCATCTTATTTTAAAGCGGAAAGACAACCTCGTTACCGTCGCTTCTTCTCTCTTTTGCGCTAAATCAGACTTACGATTTAGCGTAAAGCAGAGAAGAAGCGCTGGGAAAGAAGGGCACTCTGTGAGGTTTCCGTACCTGGTTACCAAGGCTAGGTGATTACTTTACGAACTGAAACTTTCGAAATGATTATATAGTCCTGTAAAATATACACAAAGTAAGGAAATCAAAAATGGCGGAAGGTAAACACGCCGATTCGCGTGACTGAATTTCGAAGAACATTTGAAGATTCTACAGGAAAGACTGTTACGACATGAATAACAAGAAATGAGAAAGTTTTAAGGGACTAAGAATATGTATAGTATGTTAAAATAGAACGCATTTTAGACCATTCTAGGCCCTCAAATCGAAAATTTTTCGGGGCTTCACCCCTGGACCCCACAGAGGGGGCTTACAGCGCCCCCCCCTGACCCCCAGCTGCATTTGTTCGCCTGACGAGCGAAGCGAGTCAGGCTCAATGTGCGGCTACCGCCGCCCAAATTCAAATCCTGTATTAGCCCCTGGGTATTGTGCGGATATCTAATTTGAATAACTATGAGTCAATCAAAGCCGCCAAGAGCGAAAGCAGAAACGTTGAACATATATCTTATGCACTTAAATTTTTAGTCAGAGCCATTGTAAATAAACCTCTGCTAGTTGTTAATACCCAATACCCACAATTGGCTTTGTGACACCAAAAAAACGCTACTCTGAGCAACTACAAATAGGTCAGAACTACCTTATAAATTTTTCAACGGTCAGAAAATCGAACTGTTTTACCAGCAAAGTGTCTACCAATAATTTAATGTGTGTTTCGTGACGAAAAGTATTTTGTTTTAAGTGTATAAAGCTTGTGACACTGAATGTCGCACTTTTTTTAGAATGGCTCTTTTAGAAATTTATATAGTAGAAAGAATATCGCTTGAAAAATTGCTTGGTAAAAAAGAAGGCCAACTAAATCCGAGGGTGGTGCAATCGCACCCAAAGCAACCCCCGAGTTATACCACTGCCTACTTATTTTGGGGGTCTGGAAACAAAGTTATTCAATCTGAATACGAAAATAACACAAAAAGTCTCAAGCACCCTTCAGGTTCACTTTTCCGGAAACAAAAAAAAAAATGGCTGCAAACCTGTGTAATGTTTTTTGTGAAAATATTTAAAAGTCGCCAGCATATAAAGTCGTGAATCCTAAAAAAGCAAAATGTTGTGTACACAAAATTTCGTGAAAATCGCGAGAATTTTTGTGCTCCCGATTTTTTGTGCCTTAGTATTACGATGAACTTTGTCCGTATCTCGACGAATTCTATTCACATATTCTTGGGTTTCATAGAAAAACACAAGTAATTTGTTCTGGACAATTTATTTATATTGACGTGAATGTACAAAGTAGAGTCCTAAGTTATATACAAATTAAATCAGATTGATAATTACTTCTTTCACGATTTTACAATACATTTCTCAATCTTGTATTCTCAAATCAGAAGAAAAAGTTGTGAAAGCACTTCGTCATGAGGCTGTCATAAAGTAGTATGAAACGCTTTTAATCGCAAGTTTTGGTCGAGTGGTCCTAACTGCTAAAACTCTAAATGTAATACAAAAAGATCACTTTCAATATTGATAAAAATATTAACTTTTTCATACTTTTGAAATGTTTTTAAAAGTTCTTTTAGCCATTTTATGTTGAAAACTTTCCAATTCAATCTTTAAAATTTTGATGAACAAGTCCGTAAAATATGCACACAGAGCATGTGAAACGTTTTCCAACTGATTTCATTTATGTTTATGAAGTTGTGGAAGTAGCTTTGTAGAACCTTTGAAGAAGTAAGTACCTCTCGTGTGCCAAATAAGCGGGGTGGTCTTAATTTCCAGGGGACTCTACTTGTTTATTAACAGTTACAAAGGAAACTAAACAGTAACAATGTAAGGGGTGAGAAAGAGACATAGTAGATTATAAAACACACACACAAAAATAAAAAATAAAAGAAAACAAAAAAAAAATTAAAAAAACAGGTGAGCTATTGTAGTGACAAGAGTAATGGATAGTTTTCTAAGAGTATAATAGCTAAATTTTGAAGAATTGTATATATCAGGATGAGATAATTTAAGTTGATTCCAATATTTGATTGTTAAGGAATTTTTGCCAATAATATATATTTGTTTTAATGCTGGAAATTGATAACCCTCCAAAGCTACTGAAATTTCTGTTGTGTTCATAAAAGGCGGAGGCAAGTAAGAATTAAAAAACTTGAAAGATTTCATCAGGGAGGTTTGAATTTAAATAATTGCAGACAAATATGTATCCCTAACAGGGAGAAGATAGGGAGGATATTAAGATCATGAGAGATGTGAATTGAGGAAGATCTAAAATTTGAAAAGGTGATTATACGAACAGCCTTCTTAAAATAAAAGCTGTGTTATTGTGAGACCCCAAACTTGTCAACCATATGTCAAATGAGAATCAAAAATTGCAAAATAGATCGACCTCAAAATCGACTGACAAACAAAATGACGAAGGAACAGTAACAGATGGAGATTTACTGGATAAACGACTGAAACCATTGTTGGCATTGTTGGCCTCTGATTCCACAGTGCTTAAGTTTGGATAAAGTATATTATGATCAACAGTGTCAAACGCTTTTTGTAAGTCGACATAAACTCCACAAGCAAATTGACCAGAGTCAAGGGACTGGCGAATACGCTCAATGGATAGTCAATAGAGCATGAGTTGTAGAATGATATTTTCGAAAACCATATTTGCGTTTGTAAATAACTTCGTGTTTGCCAAGAAAGTTAATAAGACAAGAGTAAATTAATTTTTCAATGTTAGAAAGCAAAGATATTGGGCGGTAGTTAGAGGGAAGAAGAAGTGAACCTTTCTTTTTAAAGACAGGGATGACATTTGGGATTTTCAGAATGGAAGGAAATTTACCGGAAGATATTGACAGGTTGAAAAGATCAGAAAGTATGTGAGAAATGTCTAGAGGCATCAGGCGTAAGATCTATTATTATTATGGCCTGAGGATTTACTGAATTTTAATTGATTTAATTGCGACAAAATTTCCTCATGAGCAATAGGATGTAGAAACACAGAGTGATTGATAGGGTTACTGAGATAATGTTTAAAATTGTGAGGGGTGAATCCAACTTTGGATCTAATAGTCTCGGCTATAGAGGAATAGTAATTGTTAAAAGGTTGCGATACAAGGGAAGGATATCAGAAATGAAAGAGTTATTAACAGATAGAGAGATAGAAGTAGTGGTTTTAGATTTGCATTGGATTAGACGAGTCTAAGATGATGAATTGAGAAAGGTTATCAGAGATACTGGACAAAATGTTACCAGATTTCGAACAGTTATCAGAAGAAGAGATGAAAATATTATCAATCAAGTTTCAGAACCAGGGCAGATGCTAATGGGAAGAGTAATTTTAGGAAAAATCAAGTAAGAGCCCAAGATATCAAGAAAAGAGGAAATGGTGGTGTCAGATTCAGAGTTGAGTAGATTGATATTAAAATCACCTAACAAGATAACCAGTTTAATTTCCGAGGAAACTTTGTGTAGGAAAGAAGAGAGAAAAAGATTACTAAATTCTTGACTAGACATACTAGGGTGACGGTAGATATGCTTCCTATGATGATGTTGCTTCTCTTTTCTCTGCAAAGTTCAACAAAGACAGATTCAAGATGGTTAACTTGATACATGATTTTTGAGAGGTCTTCTCTGGGTTTATAATTAAGTTTTTCTGAGATGTAGAGAAGAACACCACCAGCAGAAGATTCTGTATCTACCAGGAATATGAATAGCCAGGTAATTTAATATTAGAGCCCCATGGATGGACCTTGCGGAATCTAGTTTCAGAGATTGCAATAATACTCAGCCCTCCGAATTTACGACAGCATTCAGCTTTTGCCGTCATGAAGCTGCCGTAAATCGAAATTAGGACGGCAAAATTTTGCCGACAATGTTTTTGAATACAAGAATATGTCAGGGCTATTCCTGGGAATTTTTCCTTTATTCTCAAAAATATGTTCTTTCCATAGAACATTTGTTTATGTCACGTCATTGATTTATCGAAACTCACTTAATGCCAAATAGAAACCCTTACGCAGGAATGTGCATTATAAAGTCAGTTGGGGTTTTGTTTTTGGATGATTTCTTTCTCGATAAGTTCATATTCTCTTCAAGTGAGTTTCGTTTTTGATTTCAACACAGATTGATTTGTGATTTTTCTTTTCGCTCACCATGAAATTAGTAAAGAAACGCTAACGCGTAGGTTCGTTGTTTTTAAACTTTGACTAATCAAACAATTAACAGGACAAGTTCACAGCAAACCCCCTGCGGTTTACAAGTTTAAATCTTGTAACTTCTTGTTCCAGATAACACTATTGATTTATAAACTATTTAGCCATTATTCTACACCAACATTTTTACTGGAATAAACCAAACAAGTTTTGCCGTCGTTAACATCTTACACGGCGGCATTTTTTTGCCGTCGTATATAATCATCTGCCATTGCAATTTTCAAATACAACAGCATTTTTTCTCTGTCAGTCTTTTTTCCTAATTCAGAGGGCTGAATACTGAAGCTAAATTGTAGTTGAGCCAATAGGTCACAAAGTTCGTCAAAATGTTTTTTAAGTTAAAGGCAGAGAATGCAGAGTTGAAATTCATAAAGCTTCAGGTGAAGTCCAAAGGGCTGTAATACTTTAATAATTTTTGGTAGTCTCATTAATGTTTTCACTTATGTCAAGGTTAAGTTGATTTATAAGGGGATTCATCATATGAGTAATGTTGCCGGCAGAGGAAGGGTTGCAGATTTCTTTGTTAAAAGGAAGAATATGATTAATACGTGAAGGGCAGAACCAAGCATCATTGCATTTTGCAAGACTTTTAAAATTGGCTGAAGTCAAGGGAACACAATTTGCATGACTTACGGCATTACAAAAAATGGATTTGGAATAGTCACCAACAGTTTTTTTACAGATAGGACATGAAAAACTCGACATAAAAGTATCAACATCACGCACAAGATATTGGTAAAAGGATATGTCTAATACAACTTTTTTTCTGACTTCCAAATGTTATAGTAAATTGAAAAGTGGTTGAGATAAAGTTTAATAAATTAAAGAAGGGAGTAATTTTGGTAATTCCAGACTGTATCAATTATTAGTCACTGTACAATGCTCGGTCAAGTTATCACTGTGTGGGACAGATCAGTGTTAAATTTACATTGGAAAAGATGACATTGTTCAAAATAATCAAGAGTTTTTTCCACTACAAACCACTTGCGATGGAGGAACAATGATTCAAATCCTGATACGTGAGGTGTTTAAAATGCAAAGCTTCATTGTCATCATGTGTCCAAAAATTTTTAGCTTCGTGCATAACTTCACATGAAATTAATAGGGTGTCATTCGAATGTACAAAAGTTTTCTTGATCGATATTAAATGGATTTAAACAAAACTGCAGATGAAAAAGATAATTCTTTTCTAAACTGAATTTTTCTCGATATTTTTGAAGCAGAGCGAAAAGGACAAGTTTTAGTTTTTTGGAAAAAGTATCTGAGATTCTCTAAGGCTCACAAAAGGTCTTTGTTTAAACAAGTTTCACATGTGTGGGTTGTAAAAAAGCCTTTTAAGGTGCCTGGATAGGTGCAACTCAGCTCAACTTCCTCCTCAGCTGGAACATCAAGAATGTTTGTCTGCTGCATCACTATGTTTGATGTTTCTCCAGGTATTTGAATAAATAAATATTTAGCTGCCATACTTTTTCTTACTTAACCTTTTGTTTGTGATCAGTTTTTAACTTTTACTGATCAATGTCTCGTATTATTGCAATTACTATGGTAACTAGAAATTCCAAACACTGACTGCATGTTTGGAACACAAACTTCTACTTATAAGTGCTGATTTTTGTAGGTTTAGATCATGATCATTTACTTTTTTATGTTTGCAATGTAGGAATTCTATTCATAATTCGGAAGATTGATGTAAATATCAACTATTTAAAGCATAATGGTTAATGTATCCACATATAATTGATATTCACAGCCAATATATTAAATAGACCAAATAATGTTTTGTGTCTCAAAATAAAAGATTATATGTACCATATGTAATTAGATTGATGGTATAAAAAGTAAACCAAGATTCCATGTATAACTGAATAAAATGTTTTGTGAGACAGCAATACAGAGAAATAATTAGCAGCAGCACTGTGAAGAATGGACTGTGTAGAATCATAATGGCCCTTCATTATTATTATCTGTTTCAATACTCATAGACATATCCTTCACTGTGATTGGCATGCAAAACTTTTATATTTGACTTATTTTATGGTGAAATTAGCTTTCTAAAAGCATGTTCTGAATTCATTTTCATACATCCAACTAATATTTAAACATAAATTTTTGACCAGTTACGATGATATTACCAATATTTCATGTGGCCATCATTATTTCTTATCTAGTACATGGCTACCATTGTACACAGAGCTCACAAAAAAAGTGCGTGGGTCTCAAGAGAGCAGTCAATTTTAGAAGAAACTGTTGTATAAGAAATCTTGAAAAATTTAGAAAAATAAGTTCTTACTGCATATTGGTAATGTTCTTGCCTTGAAATAAATATGATTTTCTCTGATTTAGAAGTTTGTAGTATGAGATTACAGTATGAGATGTGCCATGTTTGTAATTTACACAGTTGGAATATGTTTTGTTTTGTGTCCGGAATTAGGAACATTGACGGTACATGACTAAAAATGTATAATGTCATATCTGTCATCAGATATCCTTCATATTACATATTTCGTACAAAAACAAATTTAAGAATTTTGCCATTCATGATATATAGTTATTTTTTAATGTATGTAACAATGTAGACCTATATCTTGAAAGTGCATGGTTATGAAAATCCACTTGTAATTCTTAAATTTGTAATTCTTAGATCTTCTTTTATCATCTTTAAAGGGAACACAATTTTTTTTCACATTTTAGTGATTAGTACAATAAATTCTTCACCGACGTATAAGACTTTTATATTTGAACTACTTTAAAGGAGCAAACTTTCGCGAGTTCGCAAAATTGCCAAAGTAAAATCCCGCGAAAAATGCTGAATGTCTTCATTTGTGAAAGTTAATTCCCATGAAAAAATGTTATTTCTTTCACCGAAAGTTTCAAACCAAATTGTCACACTACAAAAATATAGCGTGCTTTAAATAAGGATTTTCCTCTGAGTATCGTTTGAAATAAATAGGTAAACTTTTTAAAAACTGTATTTCTTGTTTGTATTTTGACTAACTTGTTTGTACTTTGACATGCCTTCCTTTTGAATCATGGAAAAAATTGTTTGAACTGCCTTATTCGTGAAAGTTAATCCTTGCGAAATATAGTCAAATGGGCCATTCTCGAAAGTGAATTCCCAAAATTTTGCGATTTTTTCGCCTCGCGAAAGTTTCTTTCGCAAGATTTTCTTCCTTTAAAGTAGTCTTCAGTTTATTTATTTATTTATTTACAAATATTTTTACAGGATATGCCAAATCAAAAATAAGAAATACATACATATACATATTTACAAATTTTTGTTGTTATATGGGTTCTGTGTTAAAAATATATAAGAAAATCTAAATAATAATGAATTGATAAAATAACTAAAATGCGATATAAAAACGACTTAAGGTGATAAGGTGAGAATGTGAAAGATAGAACAATGGCCATTAAGTTCATAAATAGACAAGGTTGTCACCAATCTGTGCTGTATGAGCATAACAGTAGCAAAGACTGCAAAGTAAATAATTGTAACAGTGTAAGATGTAGATAAAATTAAATATTATAATTAATTTTATCTACATCTTACACTGTTACTATTATTTACTTTGCATTAATAAATCATTGAGGTTGTTTTCAACTTATGCTATGCTTCTTTTTGCGATATCTCAAATTGATCAAGAATTTTTTGTTTGTGGGTTAATAAAGGAAATTTGACATCTTATTCTTCCAAACGAATTATTGTTTTGTGTTGTTAGTGTGCAAGGTTTTTGTTGATTTAGTCTTCCAAATCTTAACATTACGTTTGTTTCTAAAAATAATTATTTGAGGAAAATTATTAGTTGTATATTTCTTCTTTTAAGACCCTCATAACGTGTTTTTTGTAATGTGTCAACTTAAAAATATGTGACATTTTAGAGAAAAGTCAGGGAAAATGATACCTTTTTTACTCCCTTAAGTCAGAGAAAATATTTTGGGAAAAGTGCTATGAACCCTGTGTTAGTGCATTTACATTTTTGATTTTTTCTTTCCTGTTATTTTCCAATAATGAAAAATCATTCAATTCGTAATATAATTTGATTACATCTATTCCTAGTTTAGTTTAATTCCTATGTTTATATTTAATGACTTCTGACATTTTATCATCTATCTTTTAGGAACATTTCCAATAGATACCACCAAAACAAGATTACAAGTCCAAGGACAAGTCATCAGTAAATCTACAAAAGATTTAAAATATAGAGGTATGTTCCATGCTATTTATCGTATCACCAAAGAAGAAGGATTCATAGCTTTGTATAATGGAATTAAGCCTGCATTACTTCGACAAGCAACATATGGTACTATCAAAATTGGCTTATATCATGGCATCAAAAGACTGATCAATGATAATCCCCAAGAAGAAACTCTCTTAATGAATATTATTGCTGGTGTGGTGGCTGGTGCCACATCGTCTTCTATCTGTAATCCTACTGATGTACTTAAAGTTAGGCTGCAGGCACAAACAGCTGGCACTATCACAGTACAGAGAGGCATGTTGCTGTCTTTTGTTGACATCTGGAGGTTGGAAGGCCTTAATGGATTGTATCGCGTGAGTTTTTTAGTTTCATCAAGTTGAATTCTATTACCATATTTTCAATTCTGCTAGGTAATAAAAATAATGGTACATGACAAAAATATGTATTTCAATACGAATCAAAGTTTACAATAAAGAACCAGAAAAATATTTGAAGGTCATATAGCCTTTCTTATCAATGACATGGTATGGCACAACAAAGAATGTTTTTAGGGTGTTGGTCCAACAGCTCAAAGGGCATCTGTCATAGCTGGGGTTGAGTTACCTGTATATGATTTCTCTAAACGCCATATAATTGAAGCAAAGATATTGCCAGACAATGCAGCAACACATTTCATGTAAGTAAAGTGAATTAACTTTGTTATTGTTTTTGTAGTTGCTCAGTCAGAAAAACAATAAAAAGTGAACAATATTTTCTTGTTATCAGAGCCCAATTTTTGGCAAAATTTGAGGTGCTATGTGTTTATAGATAGCCTATGATAATGGTGTTGAGTTTTTGTAATTCATCTTTTCACATTAGCTCAAGCATCATAGCTGGTCTTGCAGGAGCTCTAGCATCTAATCCCATTGATGTGATCAAGGTATGAATTAGTAACTGACATAATGGTATTTAGGTTGAGGTTTTCCAAAAAAACTTATACAAGTATATCAAATAATTTTAGTGTTTTTTTTGCTTTCAAAAAACTGATGTATTTCTGTTTTATGTATTTGTTGAAACTGAAACATTTGATCAAATATCACTAAATTATCAATTTGGTTTGTTGGGCTCAAACATGGTTTTCAAGATGGTCATGTTCAATTTTTTCAGTTTGTCAATAATAACATCAACTAATGACCATTATTTTGCTTGCATATAGGTTGCTCAGGAAATACTATGTTAGGGTATAATTCAGTATAATTATTTTGTGCCTGCATTGGCCTTTTTTTTGTACTAGACACGTATGATGAATCAACGGAAAGTTAGCGATGGATTTTCATCACCGGAAATCTATAGAAGTTCTTTTGACTGTTTCATTAGGGTAAGAAGAACTAAACACTTAAAAGCGTCTTTCCGTAATATCTGAACCTGTTCCAAAGGACTGAAGAAATTGGTTCCACTTTGGAATGCTCTATGAAATGTTTTCACAGAAATTCTCAGTTATCCATGGTCCCACATAACACGATTTTACTGAGTCACTTTGTTTGTGAAGATGATGAAAAGATTTTAAAACATTCAGAATATGAAAAAGTTTTTTTCTCCTTTACAGAAATTGAAACGAACATTGTGTATATTAATGATTTAATAGTGTCAATAAACTTTGATGTTACAAATATCCTTGTTTTAGACATGCCAGACTGAGGGATTTATGGCATTGTATAAAGGTTTCATACCAACATTTGTGCGGTTAGGTCCATGGAACATACTTGTATCCTTTTCCATTCTATAGTTTTCTTTGGAAAATAACATGAAGATAATTAATGTTAGTGTGATCTTGTTAAAATTATTGAAGTAGGTTTGTAGGCTCTTTCTTAAATTTGATATATTGAAATGACACCAACACAAATTGATCCTGCATATGTTAAAGTACTAGTTTTTAGAAAATGGATTATATGTCCTCTTTCTATCTTTCTATCAAAGACTTATGGGTAGCGGTATCAACGAATTTTGAACAGTTTAGTAATATTCTTTGATTCTTTTACACCACAACTTTATTATTCTTTCATACTGTTTGTGTTTCCAAAACAACTGGCAAGCGACTAAACAATCAATCACTGCTGTTTTTAGTTTTTCATTGCTATTTCTGAATGTGTTTGTTAAGAATATTTTGCGAATTTTTACCAAATGAATGATAAATTGTCTAAAAGACACTGTCCCATTGCAGATAAACAACAACCGTAGACGTTTCTTACATTTTTTTGTTTATTATTTATTTATTATTTATTTACGAATGTTTACCCAGGATAGCCTCTTCAGTTCCGTAAGGTACTGTTATCAATGAGGGTCCTGCAAAGGAGGTCCTAGAGCATTTAAAGCCCCCATTTGGGCTACGGAAGCTGTAATGACAGGAACCGCTCAACTAAACAACCACCCTAGACATCATTCCTACTCTCTTGCTGAGTGCTAAGCAGAGAGGATTGATTCACACTGTTATAGTTGCTGGCATGACTCGGTCGGGGATTGAACCCGCGACCTCCCGAACAAGAAGTGAGCACTCTACCACAAGGCTACCAGTCGGTTTTCAAACAATATCATCTAAGTTATTTGTCCGAGGGGATTTCTGCTGTCCACTGGGTATGTTTATTGGTATGTTTCAATGAGACAAGACATCACTACAACGGTTTGAGGGAAAATCATAACAAGTGATAATTTTCTGATATCGGTAAATTACTGATTAGAAAACAATAGATTTAATCAGTAATCCGTTCGATTTATCAGTAATACTGATAAAATAAGCGGTAAATACTGATAAATAATCAGTAATTTATCAGTATTACTGATTCATCGAACGAATTACTGATAAATTGAACAAATTACTGATAAATCAAACAATTACTGATTATTTATCAGTATTACTGATTATTACTGATAAATTTCTGATAAATTACTGATTAATTTATCAGTAATATCACTTGTTATGATTTTCCTTTAAACCGTCACAAATATGGAAAGCATTCTAGGTACTGCTTCAAATGACAAACATTCCAATACTATCATGCAATTTATTGTCGCTTATTCTTGCCAACCATTTCAAAGCCGCTAGCAAAACTTTACCTATGGATATTAAATGAATGACCCAACTGCAATTCTTCTTATCACAATTTATTGATTGATGTCGTTTATCAATACATCTTTATCATCATCATTACCATACATCAGGGTTGATTGTAATACCAGATTTGTTTATGCATTTAGTGCGATTATTTATATAGTCTTTAAATGAATAAAATAAGATCATCTTTCTTGAGAGATTATATCTTTTTAAATTTAGTGCAAACACAGTTTAATAAATAGTGTTGTTGATATGCATTTCATCCTTAACATGTACTTTTTCAGTTTTTCATGTCATTTGAGCAATTTAAACGCTTAGAAAATAAAGTCACATGAGTTGAGTTAGTAAAACTACTGACATGGAGCGTTGAGAAATTGTTCCGAACAAAGTCTTGCATATGGTTGTTTCAAGATATTGCTGGTGAATTGTGGCAGTATACAACATTTAATGTTATCATATCTTCTGATGAAGTGGTATTTCTTCCATGTATGTATGACCATTTTCAACTTTTATACAATACCAAAACATCGAATATCAGTATAGTTTTTCTTATCTTTCCATAAAAATGTATGATCAGTCCTTTATCAGCCCTTTTTGTTGACGGAATCTAAATTAACCCTGGAGTTATTGGGCAGTGCGTGAAGCGCGACTGACCATTAATCAGCATTTGTCTGGTGGTGGTGGTGGTGGTGTCGTATATGGCACTGGCCTGAGTACGCTAAACAGCGCGCGCAAGGCTAATTACTAAGGCTCTATTTACATCAGTGGAAACAATGATAAGGCAGTGATCACTCATCAAGACCGATACAACTTGGACGTAATCTATTTGCTGCTGCCTGACCCATTGAATTACAACTATTTGACAAGCATTTTCAAATTCTGCTTCCAACGACTAAAGGTAATGCTTTTTAATATATTGATCTCTCAATGAATCTGTAGATCATACATCCAGACGCCATGTTTTCTACATACATATTACGTATTAGATTTCCCTTCTGTGTGGACCAATTATGTCTGACATACTTGAACAACTTCCATTGTGGGATGAAGACAACTACTATGTTACATTAATATATTTTGCAGATTTATCAAAGATCAAAAAAGCAATTATACTTCTAAACCAGTTAATGGTAGCTTGTGAGAGAATTTACATCATGGTCATATCTTAGGCTTGTGTTCTTATAAAAAGAAAAGTGTGTATCTAGCTAAAACCTTTCCAAACTTTTCACATTTACTGATGGGACAGGAGCATAATGAGATAATATTGATATGATTAGATTATACGTTAAGAGAAGAAAAAAATCCAAATCGAACATCATTCGAACTTCGCACCATAGACACGGCGATACAAACAAACAACAACAAAAAGTTTTAATCTCCTGTAAAACAGACATGTAAAAAGCACAGCTACCTAAACGTAAGTTTTCTATCAGTCACTCGTCTTCCAGTCATCCCAAGTCACCCATAGTACATACAAGAACCCCTGCTAAAAGTATGAGTAGTTCATAGAGCTGATAGACCGTGGTACCATAGGTCACCAGAAATGAACTGACATTGTCCAAATGTAGGTGTCAGCTCCTGATGAAGGACCTACAATCCTGCCTTTGTCTTGGCAAACTCATACACTGTTTTTTTTTTTCACACATCCTTGTACATACTATGAAAGACTTCTCTCATTTTATTGCACATTTCTAGCTTCTATTTATACTCAGACATCATAGTTTCTAATTTATTAATTAACGAGACATCAACCTTGCGCATCACACTGATACAAAATCACTACTGACAAGGAGAACACAAGAACAGGACGATGCACCCCACCATACACTTATACTGCACCACACTCCCTGCTCTAACACAACACCATGACTCTCTACACCTCCCATCTGAGAGACTAATTTTCACTTCACATCCTGCATTTTATACACAATTCACCTAACTAACACATCACTTTCTCTCTAAGTCAGTCACTGCTTATGCTGCAACACCACTCTCGAAAAATAATAACATCGGCCCTCTGAATTTACGAGGGCATTCAGCTTTTGCCGTCGTGAAGCTGCCGTAAATAAAAATTACGACGGCAAAATTTTGCCGACAGCGTTTTTTGAATAATTAATACTCTAACAAGTCCTTCCATTTCTTTCGTTCTAACTTATTCTTTCTATTTTCTCAATCGCATGAGATTGTCCGGTTTGCTTGCGTGATGAAAAAAAAATTATTTATTTCTAGTGCCACCTTTATCGTCTCTTATGAACATTCCATTTCATCTTTTGAGAGGAAAACCCAAGAGAAACTGACGGACTTAAACAATAGCAAAACAATGGCGAGTTATATCTAACACATTGTGATTTTGGCAATTCCTGGGAATTCCCCTGACATATTCCTTTTATTCTCAAACATTTTCTTTTCATAAAACATTTGTTTACATCACCTATTCGATTTATAAGATGTGAATAAGATGAACAAACATATTTTGTAACTTATTGTTCAAGATAACACTTGATAATATTTAGTTTCTGTTTTATTACCCATTATTCTACACCACGTTATTTTTACTGGAATAAACCAATCAAGTTTTGCCGTCGTTAACATCTTACTCGACGGCATTTTTTTTGCCGTTGTAAATAATGATGTGCCGTCACAATTTTCAAATACGAAGGCACTTTTTTGCTGTCATTCTTTTTTCCTAATTCAGAGGGCTGAATAACATTGATGATTATATTGCAGTCGAGCATCTCTTCCTAGGGCACTGTAGGGAATTAAAAAACATGCAATAACGCACATTCACCAGGTTCTAACTATTAGGAAATACTTCTTTCCACATAATACACAACCCCTGCAGGCTTCTTCTTTTTCTCGTTTTCGTTTTGTCAGCGATCCCCACATATACATTAACACATCCCGATATACACGCGGCTCGACGTTACCACGACTTTTAGTTACAGTACATTACACACATACTATAATTTTTCCCTGGAGTCGCCCTCCTTCATAAAAAAACTTTTCATACAAAACATTTTTAATAATTACACACATTCCAACAACTCAAGTTCAAATCAATTAATTCCACCAAAGTATTTGAAGTATTCCATGTATCCATTTATTCCAACATGCACCCCTCCTCGGTGGTGTCGTCATCAAAACAACGACCATCAATTTAAGGAACCTAAAGACTTATGGCCAATATTCATAAAATGTATCATTTAAAATGTATATTTTCATATTAAACGAAGAATCCCATGCATCCATTCATTCCAATACTCACCACTCCTCCGTGGTGTCCTCATCAATTCAACGATCATCAAACTAAAGAATATTCCATTTGAATATCATTTAGATGCCATACAAAACATATGCAAACAGCAACGAACACATAACCCTGAAGGAAGCATCCAAACGATACAACACTAACTCAAGCACCCTTTCTCCGTTCACATCAAGAAATTTTTGAGAAACTTGACGGTGACGTTTTCTTCCCATTTCTCACTTGGCCCCTATACATACAAATGATCTTCTGGGACACACCAATATAGGACAAAAACACATTCAAACTAACACTTTTCACATACGGCAATGGATGTGCACCCTCCTTAATAATACGGCACTTTTATAGTTCCTACGCATACGAAAAAAACAAAATCAACAAACGATATCACCAAATCAAATGGATATGCAATAACCTCTCCACAAAAAACGCACTATGGTACTATCATGCTATTTACAACGGAACAAGCACCTACATAAACGGCACAATAAGAAGCATACAAAACGACAATGACTTCAACGAAATTTAATGAATATATTACAACACAAAACATTTAATAACACTCTTTATCATATATAGATAAATATGGAAAACTCAAGTATGCAGATAGCTTCATCCACCAACATTCACCTTACATTCACAAAAACAAAGGTAGATGTAGACCCCACACTGACGCTACTCCTCACGCTGATACATCCACCCAACAAATTTGAAAGCATGGACATCCGCCTCAAACAGCACAACACCCTGACAGTTATCAGGGAAAATACAAATGCATGGTTCGCATCGCCACAACCAGAAAACACAACAAAACACATCAACATCAAAGAAAACATCCAATTGCCTACTATGTCCGCAAACCATCTACTACCTACACCGTCCGCTAAACCACGTTGATTTCTACTTCCTACACCCACACCACCCACATCCCACCCATGGCAACCACCACAAACCCAGTATATGCCTCGGCAGTGTAAAACTCAATTTCTTTCAAGTGAAAATTGCTCAATTTTTTGTGTGAAAAAGATTATTTTTGTTTGGGAAAACTAATGTTCAGTAAGAGAAGTGATTCGGATGGCAGAAACTGAAAGAAGACGGCACTACATATTGATAATTTTTGCTGATTTGTTGTGTAAGTTCTTTTTAATTATGATTGTCTGTGTTCATTGAAGTGTAAAAAAATAAACCGAAAGTACTTTGTTCAACCATAATGGATGCTATGCTACAAAAATAACTGGATGCTAGTAAGGAAGGTCGCACTGTGGAAACAAATAGCTTTTTCCATTTTTTTCAAATGCAACTTTCGAATGAATTGTTGTTGCTATCAAAGAAGAGGGTTGTTCTTAGAGCAGACGTAAAACTGGCATCTACAACACAACGTAATATAATTGCCAGAAATGTTTTTGCATTAGTTATTTGCGTTAAGGTGTCCATCTACGTAAGAATTTATTTTTTTGCATTGATCATTTGCGTTAATGTTTTAGTGCATTGGTGTGCGTTGACTTTAGTATCTTGCTGTCATGTCTCAGAAAGATAGAAAAGAAAGGTATGTATGACAATGATGAATAAGATTTTTGATTTATTATCGTCAAAGTAATTAGAATTGATGATAGCTTGATAAACATTAGCAGGGGTTGATAAAATTTATACTATGTTTATACATTGACATACAGAATAGTTTTTAGCATATGATATGTCAATTATTATTCAGCATATGTTACAAATCAAATAGGCCTTATGAAAATAAGTTCATGGAACAGAATTTTTATTATCAATCTTGACACTCATTTTACACTCTTTCAGTAATATTTTTTCACCTATAATACACATGATTTGTCGACCCCTGATTAAGTATATGAGATGTTGTTCTGAACAAGACCTCTAGAATGTTCTACCTTAAGTGTATAAAATTTCGCATGGACTAAATTTCGCAGTTTTCGCGATTTTTGCCAAAAGAACTCGGCTGACTGCGAAATTAATTCCACGCTAAATTGAATTTTAAAGAACTTATTTGTAAAAGTTTTTTTAAGGGGGAGAGTAAAACAGACATAATTTTCAAATATTCTTTCTCTGTTTACATGATAATCATGAAAAAGGCTAAAAAACAATTTTTAATCAATTTCTATTATATTATCTCCTTGATTATGTACTTTTCACTTTTTTTGAATGTGTGAAAAATTTTCTAATTAGCGGATTGCTCGGCCTTTTTCTCTTCGTTTTGTTGATACTTCCCACATTTATAGCAATGTTTGTTGTCGATTTCGAGACCGATTTCTTCATCTTTTGGCTCTATATAAAGAAGATGAGGATTAACCAATGAAGTTGAAAACAAGGGAAAAGACAGAAATGTTTTTGATTTTCATAAGTAAATGTTAAATATTACATAAATAGCTGTTTTGAGAAGAAAAGTAGGGCATCTTCCTCCAAGTTATGCTTTAAATTTGATTTTTTTTCAAAATTACTTTTTTTCGCTTGTCCGCGAAATTAAATCCACGCAAAATTTTCCAGGAAGGGCTTTAACTGCAAAATTAAATCCGAAATCAAAAATTTCGGTCGACAGCGAAATCAAATCCACGCAAAATTTTATCCACACAAAAAATTTTCTTCTTATTTTTTTTCTTCTCTAAAAGATGGAATTCATGGAGACAACACAGGAGGGAAGTTTTTTCATTATCAGCTCACACCTCTTATCATGATGTTGAGAGTTCTAAGGATTCAAGTGAAGAAGGAGTGCTAATTACTGAAGAAAGGAGGCTAGTTTCATTGAGAAATAATTGCACACTGAGACCTGTCAATGAAATTTTAGCAATTTTTGGAATTTTCTATTCCATTCTATTCCAAGGGATTGTGGAACTCTTTTGAACACTAAAAGAGATATCAATTCAATTCCAATGGGCCTTGGTAACTATGTATATGTTGGAGTTGGAAACTGTATTAAGAAACTGTATGATTGCAGTGGTACTTTTGATTTTCAATCAATTGATTTAGTTGTGAACATTGATGGCCTTCCTTTTTTCAAATCAAGTTCTATATCATGGCCAATTCTAATTCAATTTGGTCAGTTCCAGCTAATTGCAGCAGCCTTCTTTTGTGGACGTGTGAAACCACCTTTTGATATTTTTCTGAATGATTTTGTTTCTGAGATGTCAAACCTGATTCTAAATGGAGTCTTGTTAGGTCAACAACGATATCCTGTTAGAATGGTCTGCTTAACCTCAGATGCACCAGCTAGAGCCTATATCAAAGGAATTGTTCAACATAGTGGTTATCATTCATGTGAACGTTGTACTCTCAGGGGAGTAAGTGTAAAGGGAAAAATTGTTTCTGACCAAGAAGAGGGATCTAATGATGTTTTGCAAGATGCAACATTCTGCTTGAAATGGGTACAGTCTTAAGGATGCAGAGGGCAAATGTCACCAAAACAGCGAGTCAGCGTTTTTAGAATTGCAAATTGACTTTATCAAAGACTTTCCACTTGACTCCATGCATCTGGCATTTCTTGGAGTCACACGTCGAATTTTATATTATTTGAAAGGCTCATTCAGTAAAATAAATAAAGGTAAATTATCAGCATCATTTTTGTCAGCCAACCAAGAAGTTTGTCAGAACTGGATCGATGGAAAGCAACAGAGTTTAAATCCTTTTTACTCTATTCTGGACCTGTCGTGTTGTGTGGATACCTTTCACCCTCTATGTGGAAACATTTTTTAAGTCTTTCTATCAGTATTCGATTGTTGAATGAAGAAGATGATATTAGCAGAAGACAAAATATAGAGCCAGCAAGACAAATGTTGCAGTATTTTGTGCACAATTCAAATGAACACTAGACGCCAAGGCGGCGTTGTTCGCCGCCCATGTTCAGCATGCGTTGACTTCACGAAAAATAAGATAAAGGAATTGGCAACCGAAAGTGTTCCCATGTTGTAGAGTTTGAAAAACTGATCAAAAAAATGTATGGGATCGTTCCGCTACGATCAACCGTTACAGAGATATCATTGTTCAAAGATTTTGATGACGTCACAGACCCCTCCCCAAAAAAATTAGACCCAAATTTTTTGTTACCCCATCGCCTGTATCGCGGACCCCAAAAAACGTCAGTTATCCCTATTGGTTACGGAGATAATTTTCCCTAAACGTCACATTCGATTAGGGTCTCAATACAATGGTTTCACACTGACTTCGCGCACAAGAAGAGAAATAATTTATGTGTGATCTTACATTGCTGACTCTCTTTCGCAGTTCACATCTACCATTTTGCGTGACTTACAAACAAACAAACAGACAGACAGACAGACAGAGAATCGGGTATTAATATATAGATTATGGTGAAACGTTTTGCATTTACAATGTTCATGGCCTTCATCTACCAGATGATGTAATCCATTTCCAAGCACCTTTGATTAGATTTTCCTATTTCCAGTCACCTTCCGCAATTAAAAAGAAAATTGAGAGGAAAAAGTAATGCACTAAGTCAAGTAGTAAAGCGTTCTGAGGAATTAGATGGTACCTACTACAGGAAAGTTCAGCCATCCATTAAAGTTGATTCTGGTCTGAAAAATTCTTGTTTTATGACGAAGTCAAGTGTTATTTTTGTCAAAAGTATTTGTCAAGATGGAGGTTTTTGGTGTGACTGTTTTAAGAAGTCTTCTTTGGTGTCTATCTTCAATGTATTTGGTATTGATTCAAGACTTAGACATCTATTTGTTAAAGAAGTCCTTGAAAGCAAAGAAATGTATACAGAAGAGATGTTTCGAAAAAATGTGTTGTTATCCCATATCAAAGTGAATCCGTCACAATTCCTTTAATATCGGATAACTATGGCGAAAACTAATTTTATTTTTATGGTTCTTTTTAATGTTATTTAGTTTATTAGGTTACAGTTCTCTTGGGGTTCCCATATTTTTTATCTCATATTTGGATAAACAATCCTTCATAGTTTTTTCTAATCTTTTTCTGCTTATTTTTACTTTAAAGAGTGCATTTGTGTTAAATCCCTAAAAAAGCTTTAGGTGCTCATAGTGTATGAGCCTGTTGTGACCTTTTAATATGGGGTTTTAATGTTTTAATGTTCAGCCAAATTTGTACCCTTTCATTAGCATATGCTTTGGTTGTTGGAAATAATACACAGTGTTTTCTCTAGGTTTTTTCTTTCAAAATTCACCATGTTGATAGATAACTTAGATTATACTAAACTATTTAATTATGTATTTTCAAAAGGTTATTCTTCTGTTATTCTCATTATATAGTTTGTCTATAAGGCACTGGTTAATTAGCTGTCAGTACCTCATTTAAATTTAGATTTCCATTTAATTCTCGCTCGCTCAATAATTTTAGCCCCCTCAATATTGTTTAAGAAATGACAGCCCTGAATTTCGAATGTTTAAATGGAATAAACTAATTTCAATAATAATATTTAAGGAAAAGGCATATTCATTGGTGAAATTTTGGGAAAGTGGCAAGGTTGAGGAGGCAATGGTTCCCACAAAGTGGATCCACAAGGATTTGGCATATTGGTCCACCAGCATCAATGCTCTGCATGATCCGAAGGAGCGGACAATTAACCCCAAGTGGCCATCATATAAATTAAGGTTGTGGTCTCAGGCGGTAAACCGACTGGTATATTTTATCTTTATCCAACTTAACAACAATGATATTATAAAAATCTCTAAAGGCTATGTTTTTTTTTATGTTTTTATGTTTTTCTTTAGATGATTACGACTTATGTTGCAAGTACGTGCTTTCAATGACATCAGAAGACAGTAGCCCCGTCACAACGAAGAAGAAAGGTATGCAGCATTCTTGAAAATTATTTCCGGATTCTAAAACTATTCTTCGAAATGCAGCTACTCGAATATCACACATGAAGAGTCCCGTGATTAAAAAAAGAAGGCTCATCAGTGAATGTCTCAGTGACCTTGATGGCAACGATGACGATGAGAATAATGACGAAGACATGATTGAAGTTTCTGCTGGTAGCAGCACTCCAGTTTCGTATTTAATGGGTGCTGGAAAATTTACAAGGAAAGGTACGGTCAAAGATTTATATTTGTACTATCGAGATTTAACATCATAAATTTAGAACTTCTCTTCCATCTCTTAGAGTCATCCAATATGATAACATCGTCTTTGCCTGGTGCATCATTTATGGAGGAAGCAAGAAGCAAAAATGGTATACAATTGTCTTAAATAGTTCATGTACATAAAAATATAAAAAATCCTCTTCTCATTCCTTATAATTTCAAATATCCTTTATGTTTCATTCCAATCTGAATTTCATTATCATTTTAGCTGGCAAGGTAACAACACCTAATTAAAGCGATTTGCTGCAGATGAATAAAAACAAAAGTACGACTAATTTATTTTTCAAATTTTCAAAAACATTATTAAAGTTATTGAAAGTAAAAAGTGCTTTAATTTTGATGAAAGCGCCAGTTCAGTGATCAATGGAGTTGATCAATTGAGCAATGACTCACTTTATCATCGTTGACTTCTGTCTTATTTTAGTCCACTTTTGTCAAAAAGTTAAAAGTGCTTCGATTTCAATGAAATCTGACTAATAAGTGAATTACATTGAATGGTTGCAGGTTAAGGTTAATTGAAAATGTTGACCATTTTCTGGCTCAAATTTAATATAAGTATAATATTGATATAATTATGAATTCAATATATATAATTATGAATTCATTTAGAGTCAGATAATCCAAAGAGTAAAAAAGGTATAAATGCTCTTATGATTGTATTGAAAGCACTTCTATTTTTAACAATGTAACTAAACAATTTAATGTTTGAATATTGTTATTTTATTTTAAGATGAAAATGAGGTTTCAACTACCATACGATATCAAAGTGGAGGAGATTCCTTCAAGGAATTACCAAAGTACGTATTTTATATTATAATCTATTTCATACTAAACTCTCAGATTTAGTCTCAGATCTCTTCATACAGTTTTTATCATGTATTTTATTTAATTCCTCACATGCCTTTCAATCGGAATCTTCTACGTCTTATTTGTTTACAAATTTTGTTTCTCTTAGAGTTCCAGTACATTTATGATGATGAAATTAAAAAAAGTTCAGGAAAACCAAGAGAGAATCTTGGCTCTTTTATCGCAAAATACGGAAACTGTTAGTGAAGAAATTCTTCGAGGAATTTGATACGACGGAAGAATCGCTGGAAATCAGCAAAAATAGGCAAATAAAAGTAAGTTTATTTACTGAAATCGGGATCTTGAAGTTTCTGATTTAGACTTCTTAATTGAACATGTTATATTGGTAAGATGTTTTGAATACAAAACAGAAATTCGCGAATCAACACTTGAAATAATTATGAAAAGTGTCTTAAGTCCTTATTAAGTTAATCGAGTTTTCTTCGATCAGAGAATCAATCTTTTTGTGATGATTAGAAAATTCTACTTGATTTCTTTTAGAGAACTCAAATCAAGAGAATTGGCGGCAAGGATGCACATGCCAGTGTACGCCTCGCACTCGATTCTTTATTCAAGAGGGAGGTGCAAGTTTTGTTTTCAAAAGACGGGGTGAAGAGAAAGAGGGCATTATAAGATTACTTGAATTAAACAACTATAGCAAACAGACCAATGAGAAAGCTATGATCTATGATCAGTATTTGTAGTGAAAATGTTAATGATGAAGATGATGAATTTGTTTTTGATGGTAGTGATCGTGACTTTGACACAAGTTTATCTGGTAGTTCCTCAGAAATGTCACATATAGAGCTGTTAGATATGTGTACTGAGGAGGAAGAAAAACAGACGTTACAGTCAGGATTAGCCAACTGGGTAGTAAAAAATGTAAATGACTGAAGTTACTAAGGACTGTAAATTATTCAAATAAATGTAGTGGTACTTATGGGTATATTGGTATAGAAAATGGCATTAGAAAAGTTATAGGAGACTCGACCTGGAATGAAGTTATGGAATTGACAGTTAATATAGATGGCTTGCCATTATCAAAATCATCTAAATCGCAATTATGGCCAATTCTTGGATCAATTGATGATTCCCATCATGTTTTTCCTATTGCTATTTTCCATTCTGATTCAAAGCCTTATCCTCTTAATGAATATCTTGGTAGAGTTGTTTTTAATCATTTTGGGAATGAGCATAACAGAACAAATCAAGACTTTTATGCCCAAAAGTATTATCCATCACATCAAAAGATTGAGTTATCTCCCCTTCTGTCTTTGAAGATTAATTTTATAAAACAATTCCCACTTGATTACATGCACCTTGTGTTACTTGGAGTGATGAAACGTATATTGACATTCCTCCTAAAAGGACCACCATTATGCCGCATATCGACAAGTCAATCAAAACAGATATCGGAACGTTTGCAATCATTTAATGGGAAGATCCCTTCAGAGTTTAATCGACAACCCCGCTCTCTAAATGAACTGCTTTATTGGAAAGCAACAGAGTTTAGGCAGTTCCTTCTGTATCATGGGCCTGTTGCAATGAAAGGAATCGTTTCGGAAGGTGTTTACAAACACTTTCTTGCTCTCCATGTTTCTATGTCTCTTTTGTTGCAAGAAGGCATAGAAAATAATAACAAATTGATTGATTATGGTGAAAGTTTATTGGTTTGGTTTGTCCAAAATTTTAAAGTCATTTATGGTGGCACATTTGCTGTTTATAATGTGCATTCCTTACTTCATATTGCTGATGATGTCAAATTTTTCATCTTTGCTCAATGAGCTCTCTGCTTTTAAATTTGAAAATTATATGCAATCTTTAAAGAAAGTTGTAAAGAATGGGAATAATCCTGTTGCACAAATTTTGAAAAATGTAGATGCACTTGGTTATCACTCAAACAAGACCGGGAAACCGATTTTCAGGTGGTAAAGATAAAGATTCATGCTTTCAATTGTGTAATGGTGATTTATGTGTCATACAGAGTGTTCTCCCAAACAACTTATTTCGATGTTGTATTTGGCGGTTCAATGGGTTGGAGTCAATTTATAATGAACCTGTGAATTCCAAATCAATAAACATTGTTTTTATAAGAGATTCTGATAAAAAACAAAGGGTTGCAGACTTGGAACATTCAGAATTTCATGGAAAAATGATGATGCTTTCTCACAAAAGTAGAATAGCATGCTTTCCTTTACTGCGTGAACTGCATTAGATAGAATAATATATTTATATAATCACAATTATCAGTCTTCTCCTTTTAAAAATACCATGCGTGCGGTAAAATGCACTCGTAAAATTTCCTACGCGTGCGATTCGTACCAGTGCGATCTGATATTTTACGTGATTGGAAAATATACCTCCTTTTAATAACTTTGAAAACGAATAAGTAATATCATTGCGCAATATTCTTTGTTTGTTTCTAAGGATTATTAAGAAACGAAAGGATTGAGTGATTTATAACTCCGAAAGTGAGATAGGATAACTTAATAAAAGTATGTTCTTAATTCGTAATATAATGAGGAGAAAAATTGGCACGATACATTTAGGAAAACCTTTTTTTTTTCTTTATTACTTTTTAAAACTTCTTCATAACTTTTACAACTAAAACATGTCCATCTCATTATCACTCTGGCTCTCATCATCACTTATTCATATTCGTTATTTGACTCATCACTATTTTCATCTGTTGGTCCTGTTCTGTCATTTTCGTCAACGGCGATCTTCTTACGTTGACAATCATTATCGTCGAGTTGAAGTTTCCTCTTTTTCTGCAAATGAATATCAACTGCACACTCGATAAGATCTGCTCGCTCGTAATCGGACCAAATAGAGTCGTCGCACTTGATATTCATTGCCATTTCAACAAAAACTTATTGAATGAAATGACTAGAAGACTTTACAATTTTCGTTCGATCAAACATGGCATGTCTTCGCAAGTCGAACAATAGGGCACGTGACGTTGAAGAAAAATGCATGAGAAAAAATATTGCACTCTGTAAATCATTTCTAAATAGAAACCGGGTGACTGTAATAAATTCTGCGGCATTTCTTGACTCGTTAAAATCATACGCTATGCCCACGAACAAAGGAGTTTTTCACACGGTGATGACAAATCGGCGCGTGCAATCAAATGTACGCCTAGGACTTTTTACGCGTGTGATAGCGCGTGCGCGTGCGATCGCACTCGTCAAAAGGAGAAGACTGAATTATAATTACCTTATAACATCTATATAATAACTTTAATAATTCTTTTTTATTTTACAAATTTTCTAGATTTTACATGATACCTTAATGGAAGAAATTGTTTGCGAAAGAAATTTGTACAGAACTTTTTTTTGGAATTTATTTTTGCAGATTTCCCTCAAATCCTTTGGATATAAATGAAAGTCTCGTCTTTACAAAACGTTTGGAAAATGAAAAAGGGGATTGAAAAAGGAAAGATGTTGAGGTTATTGAATATCTAAGGACTTATTTGTTACTCCTCCTCAATACAAGCAGCTTTTAGATGCTATTCCATAAATCTACTCTTTCCAACTAAAGTTTGTAAACACCCAGGTACTAAATTAGGTGTTTCAGGACTTTCGATTTTACAATTTTATATTCTTGCATCCACAAAAATTAATTCCGCAAAATATGGCATTTTTGGGTCATTTATCCGCAAAAATTCCGCAAACAATTTCTTCAGCAAACAATTTCTTCCCTTAAGGTATATATAATTATGTTTCTGCTAGTTTTAGCCACTCATTCAAAAGTTGTTAGTCTTACAGCTAAGAATAAAAATAGCTCAGTGGTTTATATACATAGTAAAATAGTCTTTTGCCTGAAAGAACAAGTCTTAAAGTGCATCATATATACAAAAAATTAAATATGAAGTATTTAATTTTTTGTATATATGATGTATATAAATGCATTTTAGTGACTCTTTTAGCTATATTGTAAATAAGATTATTCATAGTATTTAAGTTTAGAGTGAGTCACTGTTGTGTTGAGTGTGTTGAGGATGGTCGCAGGACTGTGCCATCCAATTGGGTTTCTGGCAACATGTTATATTGGCCGAACAAAATTAACAACAGTAAGTTATACAAGACCCGAGCACAGCCTTCCAATGATTGGAAAAAGATACCTATTGTAAAGGTGTTGCTGACAGGTATATATAATGGCATAGTCTTTTACAGTTAAATCATTTTTATTGCAAAATTGTTAACGCTTAATTGAAATTATATTTTCTAGGAGATGAAGACATTTATGTGATAATGTTGAGAGTTCAATGGAAACTGATAATGAGCATTATGCTGAAAACAGTACATGTAAATATTTGATAAATTGCTCCTTAATTATGTGTTGTTTGTTTGTTTTTCTTATTTTATACTAATAATTTAATTATACTAATAACCTTTTGAACAAGACCCCCAGAGCAGGAAAATTTCTGATGACTATGCATACAATACTTTTGTGATTTTAGATGCTAGAAACCAATTATCACCTTGTGAAGAAGTTTTGAATGGTAATTCTGCTACAGCAAAGTAAGTTCTCCAGTGACTTAAATAATTAAATATTATAAATATTGATAAGTTGGTTATTTTGTAACAGGACACGATCTTCTTATAGGATGCCTGTCCCTCATTTATCGGAATTTCCATTACAATTTCATTTGTTTGAGAGTGGAAGGTAATACACCCAAAACCTTTGAATAAGAGTCACTAAATGTTTTAGCAAATTACATTGATATTTCATTTCTAGTGTTTTGGATGATTCAACAGAAATTTTAAATTCATTGAAGAGGAAATTAACACCTTCTGATAGGTATATATATATATATTTTTGTTTGAGCAAATGATGTATATAAATATATATAATGTATATAAAGGATGATTAAGCATTTTTTATGAACATCTGCTTTTCTCATAGTTCTCATTAGTGGCTGGACAAACTGGAAGGTATATATATAAATTTATAAAATCCTAGATATAATATAGATATGTCAGAATATGAATAAAAAGTATATATATACCTTTCATAGATGTTTATCTTTGCGCCAAGATAATATGGATAGCAATAAAAAACGAATTTTTGCAATGAATAATCTGTTCTTCGGCAAACTTTCAACAGATCAGCACGATTTAAAACCATGACTTTGTAGAGCCATCTTGTATATTTTAGCTTGAGCTGTTATTTCTGTCTGTATTAATCGAGCAGATTATTACGTAATACATTGTTCTTTACGGAAATAAGAGACGTTTAGCCACACAAAAGGCATATAAAGATTTTGTTAGTCCCAATGGTTAGTTAAATTCACGAGGTTTAAATAAAGCCTCTGATCTAGGGTAATGAGGATTGCAAGATATTGGTAAGGTATAAATAAACAGTTTGTTAGGTTTTGATTGGTAATTTTCAGAATTAAATGTACAACTGCACGAGCGCCAAACAAAGATCATGAAACTTTTGGTCAAAATTGATCGAAAATTGACAGCATATCCAACAAGTATGACCACGTCAAAGGTGTCCGTACAACGTATGGATATCATCGCTCAGTTACATGAGTTGGAAATTTTGACTGCCAGTGCAGAAAATCGTGCCGATGTTGTGAGTAACCTTTTATTGACTTTTTAGAATTTCCATTTTTGCAATGATGTTAACGTAGTATAAATATTGCCATACAAAAGATATGCTAAGTGTGTTTGAAATTTCTCACCGATCGATTTCACTTATTTTATGTCTGCTTTTAAGCCTTTTTACAACGAACCTGTTATGTTTGTGTTTTTTACACTTTGGCTAAAAACGTGAAAATTTGGAAACTTTTTTGAATCTAAATTTTAGACAGCAAGTTAGGATTTTTTTCAAAATCTATTGGCTGTATTAGGAAGAGAAAAGATTGAAGATTCCATCCCTTTTTAAATGAGCTCTACAACTTTTTCCAGCTAAAAGTAATGACTCTTCAAACTTTGGAGCAGTTAATCATAAATTTATTCCATCAGACAGATGGAAGAAATATTCCATCATTAATAACCTTTGGAGTTTTTAAGCTTTTGGGCTAAAATTTTGCAGGCGAAATCCCGTCGGCGTTCTCTACCGATGAAAGGAAGAATTATTCCATTTGGAGCTATTCTGGAAGAGTTATTCCATTTTTTCGGTTGAAAAATCTCCAGCTTTAATCCAAATTTAGTTCGGTTTTTCTTGATGAATTGATTTCAAGAAAACAATCGTTCAATCTCAAACACCCCTAGTTTTTGATTTTGAACGTTTTGTTGAAAATGGAGCATGTTAGGATTCCACATTTCATTTTTCGCACAGCCTCTTTTCTCGACACTAATATTTAATGAGTTAAATTAAAAACGTTACATTCTTGACTTATCTTTTTCTAAAGGATACTTAATCGATCCCTGATCTAGAAAAAAGCATGCTTTATCATTAGAGTTAAAAATAAATCGACTTGGAGCTCTCTGGAATGAGATATTCCAAATTTACAAGAAATTATGTGTATTACGAATGGAATCATTCATCCAAAATGACTCACTATTTTCGAATGATTTCATCAAATCCTCTAGAAAGGAAGGTTAAATAATTACTTGATAAAGCGCTACATGTAATAGAGAGCTTATTAAGAACGATATATTCCATTTAGTTCTTACGCAAAAAAAAATTAAAAATACTTCAACGTAAAGTGCCTTTCTGCCCAACTCCCGTTATTTCTCTTGTCACAGGCTCTAAATTTCAGTCAAAAGTGCTCCTTTTTACACACCATGTACACACCATGTACAATGCCCTTATTCGGAAGGCACTTTCATAATAAGTTGATAAAAACATTTAGTTTATATTTTTCACTATTCGGTGTTTAAATTTGTTAGGATTTAACCTCGTTATTTTTCTTAGCATTATTAGAACTAGGAAAACCTAAGAAAATGGAATATTTCATCCTTCTAGACTCTTGAAATACCTTATCTGGAATGAGAAAGCATCTCTTGAAGGTTAGAACTAAAAAAACTGAGCTTATTTGCTGAAAGTAGTCGGAAAAAAGTCGTAAGAAGCTACTTTGGTTTACGGTTTATAGTTTTATATTTCCTTGGAATATTAATTCTTATTAGCTCTTTTTAATAATGTCATTAACGTTCAAGATTACTATTTGTTACAATTACCTTTACATGTTTATGATTTCATGCACCAATATTCTTTGTTCTATAATTAATCTAGTTGAATATATTTTGCTTTCACAGTGCAAGTTAAAAATGGAATTTAAAATACTCATTGACTCGATAAAAGTTGGGGTTTCATTATTAACACTTTCTAGGGTAATTTTATACAACCTTCACATATTTTCGATGCTATAGAATGTAAAAACATTTGACTAAAAACCTTAAAACCTTGCCTTTAGCTTTAGCTAAATTTTATGATGGAATACGCAATAAAAAAGTGCTCCTCGCATATGTTTTTCAAAATTCAGGGATAAAGGTATGAGAAAATCTTATTTAGAACCTTAGAATTTGAATGTATCAATTTCAAACAAGAAAAACACAAATTCTGATATTTTGAAATATCTAATCCTTTTTTACTCGGGGAAAAAGTTTCAGCGCATTTGAAGTTATAATTAGCAACTTTTTGGAAGTTTTCATCCTCAAACACTCAATAATCGTGATTTGAGACTGAAAAAACCATTTTTGAAGAAAATTTGCTCTCACGTTTTTGGCCAAAGTGTAAAAAACACTAACTTATGTCAGTTTAACCTTAAAGGGAATGGCGGGAAGTTAGCTTTTGAAGATCAAAAAATCTTCAGTATGATTATTAGTAAGAATCTGTTTGTAATATTTCAGATTAATGCAAGTCCTACTATTGCCACTAATGTAAGCACACTAGAGTTCTTTCGTGCAGATATAAATTTTGTTCACTAATCAACAACGGTGTTCTGTTTATGCTTTACTGAAAAAAGTCAGATACATTCTCCAATTAAAAATTCATTAGGCTTTACATTTTCCATCTTTTGTTGATATGGCTTAGTCAATAATTGATAATAAATGTTCTTAGTTAATAAATACATGAATAATTGTTGTCTTTTCCATTCTTTTAACATAGATGCAGTCAAAAATAAATATGAGGGAACGGAGGAAAGAAGTATTAGGCAAATTATCGGAAACAAATTGAAAGATGCTCCAGATGCGAAAGGTGGTAGTGGGAGAACAAAAGTATTACAACCATTACATGATGTAACACGGAATTAAATTTCTATATTAATTATTGTAAATATTATTTTTTATTTATTTATTTGTTTATTTATTTGTTCATTTATGATTCGCAGACCAAGTTTCACCTCTAAGAATCGCCCTTATTATTAACGCTCGTGATCGTCGTAACGTAGGGGATGATCTTTCCTGTAGCCATCTAGACGGTTTTTAAAAGCGTCGAGTGATCCAGTATGAACGACCTCTTTCGGTAACGCATTCCACGTTTTGATAGTTACGTACTTATTATTCTACTTTGTTATATTGCAATACCCATATTAGCCGTTTTTATACTGAGACGTAAATTACGTCCAGACGTAATCTACGTCTGAAGAAAAGTTTCGTCCGTTAGTGTAAAACCGGTTTTTTAAAAAATTTTGTCCTAACTTTCATCCGTCTCAGACGTAAGTTTCGTCTTCCAGACAGAAGAAAGTTTTAAAAACATCGTCCAGTATAAAAACGTAAAATGTAAAAAACATCGTCTGCTCAAAAAAACCGAATTTATACTGACGAAAGAAATCTAATAGGACGAAAGGTACGTGAAATATTTAACAGTATAAAATCGGTGTAAAAGTTCATGACGGACGAAAAAATAACAAAAATTTGTACTTTCGTCGAAACGATGCAAGTTAGAGCTTAGTCGAATGAAAGTGATCATACTTTCAGAAATTTTTAAAATGTGACACGAGCTTTCTTAAGGCCCTGATACACTTATGAATTTTTCTTTCGAAAGATTTGCAAGTTTTCTTTCAGACATTGCTAAAGAAAAATTTCGTAATGTATCTTGTGTTTTTAAAGAAATTAAATGTTTTAAAGTTTTCTTGAAAACTCTGAAAATCTTTAAAAAAATAACGAAACGGTTCATTATTTTTTGCAAGAAATTTTTTCTTTTCGCGAGACATCAAAGAAAACCGACAGAATTTGTGGCACGATTTTTGCGAAATGAATGAACTTTGAAGAAACAGGAACTCTGTAGGGAGAAACAGAATACACGAAAAAGAAGAAAGTTAATTTTGAGAATACACGAAAAAAAGAAAGTTAGTTTTGAGAATACACGAAAAGAAGAAAGTTAGTTTTGTGAGAAACATGAACGAGTTAAGACGTTTCAGGTACAGCAAATATATTTTTTTAATTTTTTTTAAAGAAGCTAGTAACAGCTCTTTTGTAAATACTTTGTGCACCAAAGCATTTCGTATTTTTGGTCTTTTACATATTGTCTTGAGATGTTCTCTGAGGAAGACCAGCTAAGACACGAAATTGCTAGGGATGAGCAAGAAGAAGGAGAAGAAGATAACTGGGTGTCTGAAGTTGTATAACCGTCGAAAAAGAAAAGAGAAGTAAAAAAAGCCTTGGTCATGGTGTTATGACCACATTATCAAACTTATACCTTTATATGGGAGGCAAAACCGTGCTTGTTTGAAACAACTTACGCTGAGTATAAAGACATAGAAGATAAAACGCACTTACTAGAATTAAAGCAGAATTAAAGCAGAAGATATCAACAGAAGATATTAACAGCAAGCTGCAAAAAAGTGACGCTGGAGCTGATGAGGTTTATAAAATTACTTGGCCGTATTATGAAAGACTCCTATTCTTGAGTGATAATTTTAAACTAACTTAACAGACGCAAACTTAACAGACGCCTCCTACGGCACAGAAAATATTCCTGTTTCGCACAAAAGCAAACGAAACCAAAAGTCAATGGAGGAAGATGCTGAGAAAAAAGAAGAAAGGGAAATGTTTAGGGCGGCTGCAATCAATGTTTTGAAGCAACCTGTGGTTGCAGAAAGCTGGCCTGATAAGACGGCAGATGACTATTTTTTTCAAATGTTGCTTGTTCAGTTGCGGCAGTTTATTTATTTATTTTATTTTATTTATTTATTTATTTTTATGTCTATGTACAGTAAACATCAAGCGCAGTTCAATCCTTTCAGAAATACTCTTCAACCTCGAGTCCAATCATTTACCAGTCAACTACAGCAAGATGAATCGCTTAATGGTAGTTCGTATCAACCAGATCGATTAGGTTCTCCACAATACAGCTTTGATCCTAGGTAGAAATCAGAGATGCTTCATTCTTATGTTATGTATTTGCTTTTTTCATGAGAAATAGAAGTTACAACCGAATGAAGTTTTTTTTTACGCGTACAAAATTTTCCATTGCCAAGGTATTTGCCCTGGTCCATAGAAGTGCTCCATGACTTTTTCTCTGACTTTTCTGGCGGCCACACTTGTTCAATCTTACCTGGGTTCAGAAACGCTTTAGTTCCAAAAAGCCTAAATCTATTGGCCCATATTCCGAACACATTTACACTTATTCTCCGCATGCATTAAAGCCTGTAGTTGAAAATTCTTTTTTCATCGGTCGTTTCTTTTTGTGAGAAAGGTTTCATGCAATGAATTCCTAGAGGGAAAGCATCGTTGGCAACAAACACTATTGGTAAGAGCTCGGGGTTTTCTTCATACCAGAAGTCGTTACAATCTTTCGGCAAAGGTTGGGGTGGCGGTAAATTCAACTGGTTTTCTCTGAGGGTTTTAAAAAATGTACAAATATTTAATAAAGAAAGTAAATTTTTTAAAGAAAAATTTAATTAATTTAAAACATTTCAGAAAGAAAAATTTTAAATCTTTCGAAAGAAAAATTCATAGGTGTATCAGGGCCTTTAAGTGTAGATCAGACTTGGCAATGAAATCGAACGTTTTTTGTAAACAACACTTTAACGTAACATATAATATAACAGTATAACATGACTGAAAACTGCAATGGTGAGATCGTGATGTCTTCGAAAAAAAAGGTATTGCAAGAAGTTGGACTAAAGAAGAGGTAGAAAAGTTTGCAGAAGTGTTTGCATCAAACGAGTATGCGCTGTCTCTAGAAAGGTTGGCGCTTAAAGACAATATGCTCGTGAATGGTATTCAAAATAAAATAAGTTTCCCGATTTAGTCTCATTTCAGATTTAAAATCTGCATCACTGTATATGTGATATACCTGACTCCACCAAAGCTTTTCTATTTCTCTCGATTTATCAGGCCCTCGATCTTTTCGTTCAACTACATTTCCAGTGACACTTGTTGTAGCAGCAACAGCCTGTATATAGGTATCAGTAACGTTCGTTCTACCTGTACCTCTAACACTTTTTGTAAAATTCATTTTCTTCCTCGTCAAGTCTTCTTCGCTTATTTTTAAGCATGAAAAAAAAGTCCTCTGATGCGGCAACATCCATCTTGACGATAAAAAAGATGCAAGTTTGTTTAATTCAGACGAAAGTTTCTTCTAACTTTCGTCTGGAAGTCAAAACTTTTGTCTGAAAAATGTATCCATTCGTCTGAATAAAACTTTCATCCGTCTACCGATTTTACACTGACGCTTAAAAAAAAACTCGTCGACTGAGTATTTTCTTTCGTCTGCCCGATTTTATACTGTCGAAGGATTTTTTCAGACGAATTATACGTCTTGACGTAATTTACGTCTCAGTATAAAAACGGCTATTAGTTTGTTATTAAGTACTAATTCTAGAACATCACAATCTCTTCTCTAGCACAAGCCATACTACTACGTCAGTAAGCAATATTTTTTTCAATGTTTTTTAGTTTCATTAAAAATTTTAAACCAAATATGTTACTTGAAACTTCTATTATATAGTATATGTTCATAGGCACTGGTACAGACCCCTGCGTACTCGCATTTAGTATCTATCCTCATATGACTATTGCAGTTGTTTGCAGTTGTTTTCCTTTTTTTTATTACTTCTAGTCGCAGGGACTAGTTATCGTCCCAATTCTGAGTCAATCTTCTAGATATCTAATTACTAACACTCTACTTACCAATTCTACTTTGCTAGCGTAGCCGGTCAGAGCATCTCACTAGTATACATAATATTTTTATAAATATAAATATTTTTCTAGACTTTGCACATATATACTATATAATGTTTTCAGCTGAAGAGCCAAATGTAAATTTTGGAGATTGAAATATACCATTATTATTATTATTATTATTATTATTATTACTTAAAAAAATTTAAAAAAATTATCTTGTTCCAAATTTATTAGATTAAATTATAATGTGAATTTACTGAATAAAATTTAGTGTTATGAAAATATTTTAAACGTATTGTTTTATTTATTGCTTCGTTTCTCGAAAGATTTAAAATGTCATATTCACGTCTTTTTCCTTCCATTTTCTTTTCCCGCACAGAAACAATAACAGCGGCAAAAAGAACAATAATAATGAACGTATAAAGGAGGTCTATAGAAAAGGTCTATTTTGTCCGCTTTCAAGACGTCTTTCCTAAGACGTCTTTAAGACGGCCCTTAGATATCCTAACAAGACGTCTAATAGACGTCTTAGATTAGACGTCTTAAAAGCGGGCAAAATAGATGTTTTTAGAGGTCTTTTAGACGGCAAATGCGACGTCTTTTAGACGTCTTTGTGTCGGCTGGGTAATTTCATACAAGTTTTGTCGTGATTGGACAATTTAGCAAACACCCTATCAATATCTCGTCTCTCATTTTCCCGCATAAAGTTACAACATTTTATTGATTCAAATTTTTCGACACACTAATGAAAAATACTAATTCGCGCAACCATAAAAATAATGGGACAGGAATTTTCTCGCGTTGCTACTATAAGACGCCATCTGGACGTCTGATGGACGTCCTTGTGCGTCTAAAAGTCGTCCCATGGACGTCTCTTTTGGACGGAATTTGACGTCCCATTTGGACGGACGGGTTTGAATACATTTTGCACGTTCCCAGGACGTCCATAAGACGCCTGGTTTGGACGTCCCGCCGTCCACTTTGTACCTTTATGGGACGTCTTTGTGCCCACTGGGAGGCCGTTCCTCCCTTTTCAGGCCAACACGCAGTATATTTTTTAACACAAAAGACTGAATTGATTGTTAGGTAGTGAAGTGTACAAAAAATACTATCTATAAAGAGAGCTGTTTGTTTCTGCACGTCTACTTTCGTTTACATTTTACAGATTTACATTTCATCATAGTCACAAGAAAGAATGTGACTATGATTTCATTGAAGTTTGAAATTCGATTGAAATTGACATTCGATTTAAATTGATTCGAATAAGAAATTGACGTTGTTTAATGGAGAATTCTCATCCTGGGTTGAAATTTCATCTCGGTACAGGGCTGGAATATAAGAGCATTTATATGGATACGTTCAGCCGGTGTTATGAAATAACAGTAAAAAAATTATGACGAATTTCTTTAATTTTTCCAGAGCACTAGTTCATACTTTTTTTATAAGATCTTTTTCAAATTTATGTATTTTTGAGTTGTATTTTCTTCATCAGATCATAGTCACAGGAAGACTATCTCGGCCCGGATGTGAAATTTCTTTCATGTTAACGCAACTTTTTGATTACAAGTGTTTCAATTAAACGATGGGATGGAACTACAGCCCGGATACACGTGGAAAATTTCATCCCGGGATGAAAATTCTCCATATAAAAAGCCCCTAAGTGAAGCGAGAATTTTGTCGTATTTTCTTCTCTTGCATTGACTGTCGCTCTTCAAATGTTTTCTTATCTAATATTTATTTTAAACTTTTTCCCTGGTTTGTTTGTAAGAGGTTTTTTTTCTCAAGGAGAAAGTGATTCGTTCAATAATGTTGTAACAAGAACTGTATTAGGAATGATTGTTATTGGGAAGTATACTTATATTTTACAACGTCTTGTATACCACCGATAGCTCAGTTGGCAGAGCGGAGGACTGTAGATAGCAAATAACTGACATCCTTAGGTCGCTGGTTCAAATCCGGCTCGGTGGACTCATTTTAGCAGCAGATTGATATGTAAGTTAAATAAGGATTCAATAACTCAGTGGATAACAAACAAACCAATGCGAGCTATATTTGAGCTATATTTGAGGGTTGACTACTAAAATGAGAGCACTGAAAATGTATGTATTCAAGTATGAAACAAATATATTACAACATTAAAATCAGTTGGTAGACAATAAGAAATAAAAAATTAGATATTCTTAAAATATAAAACAGAGATTCATGACAAATGCGAAAGAGAGAAAGGCGACTTGCTGTGACGAAAACTTGATAACTCGAAATAGGGGAATAGACCTTTCCCGAGTTTATTTTTTATCACACTCCGCCTCGTTTTCAATATGCTTTACTATGACAACCGAATCTCTTGCGCTCAATCATTAACACTAATCACAATTATTACACTTATTGCTCATTACTGAAATGAGTCCCGTGACATTTCGTTACCATGTTAACCCTTACGAAAACGAGACGGAGCTTGATAAAAAATAAACTCGGGAAAGGTCTATAGAGCGATTTGAAATGTATTGAGTTATGGAAAATTGAAATAGTCCGAGCTGAAAATCGGGTTTTCCGTAAATGTGACGGAAAACTCCCTGACACTTACCCGATACTACTAACTTAGCATAGTAAAATCTCTATGAGACGAGCAGCTAGCAGGACTTTTATTATTAGCATGTAGCCGTAGAAACTCAATCGTACGTTACAATACTAATGAAATAATTTTGTTGAACAAAATTGTACTCTGGAGAACCGGGGCATCGATCCCCGTACCTCTCGCATGCTAAGCGAGCGCTCTACCATCTGAGCTAGTTCCCCGTCACATACTATTAGACATTGACGATATCGAAAGCAATAACAATACTTTCCGCAATTCACAATTACCAATTAACTTCATTTCAGTATGATATTTTCTTCCTTTAAGTGAGAAAAGAAATTGATTATTAACAATTTGATGATAACATCATGCTTCGTATCTTCATGGTGTAAACCTTGTAAAATTTGTTTAGTTAGGTTAGTGAGGCATATGTTCAGGCTATGGCCTCAATCTTTCAGACTATTATAAGAAAGCTTTAACCGGGAAAGTTTGATGCTTTTAAATTGTCAATAAACACACTCATAAATATGTCGCAAAAAGAAGATTGAGAATTTTGTTATTGTTTATCTATTACCTCTTTGCGGTGTGCCCGGTTAGCTCAGTCGGTAGAGCATCAGACTTTTAATCTGAGGGTCGCGGGTTCAAGTCCCTCATCGGGCGTGCTGTTTTAAATATTCTTTTTCACTTTGGAAAATTTTCTGCCAGTAAAAATTACTGTATAGTAAAAAAGGATTGTGTTTCCTGTACCCTTTATTTAAAAAAACTAGTGTAATCTTCCTGACGCTCTGTTCTTATTTCTAAGTTTTTCAACTTCAAATACTCTCATTAAGTTTTTATTTTTTAGTGATATTTCTACTTCCTTTTCTTATACGATTTGTTATTACATAAAGATATATACCGAAAGCTTCGAATAAACGCCCTCATAATTTGAACTTTTTATTGAATGAACATAAAGGAAAACCACCTCCCCGGCGGGGAATCGAACCCCGGTCTCCCGCGTGACAGGCGGGGATACTTACCACTATACTACCGAGGATACGTGATAATGAAATTCTGAACGATTTTATAATGAAACATGTTTCCATTTTCTGAATTGCTGAAATCAAGAATTTTATTACCGTTCAACTAAATCTTTTGTGTTTTACAATAATACCATTTCTTTGACTTGTAAAAAGATTGATTATGCAGAATCTAACATCAGTGCAGTGGTCAGATCGTGGCACCGAGAAGATGTTGCGGTCTTCCGGTCCATGGCACATAATTCACGAGGGTCATGCAGCCACGGATCATCATTTGCCTTACTATGGACATAGTCCACAGGTAAGGATTACACCATACTGATGATAACAATTAAATAAGTCTGTTGAATCATATTGTTGATAGTTCTGATCTACTTGTGGTGTGTTCTTAACATTTTTTTCTATATAAAGCAGTTTTCTATTCTGCTGCGAACACGGAATATGCAATTCTGATTGTTGATAACAGTCACTTGGAAAATACTGTATTTCCTCTAATAAACCCCGCGGTGTTCCAGCTTTCGGATGCGGCGCTTGATAGAGGCGGCGTTTATTACAAAATGAAAAATGAGATAAAAGCAGACTTAAACAATAATGTCTTCTCAAAAGATTATGGTTACAAAAGATAATGTGAAAATGTTTTACACAAAAGGTTCACAAAAATGTGGAAGAAGAGCATTATCACGGTGGCCGTTTCTTCTGTGAGAACTAGCCACGTAGATGAGATGAGATGAGGTGAGATGAAAACTTTTATTAATTGCTACGGAAGCGTATTGGTGCCATGTTATTTTCGTGACATAAAATTGCTATCTAATGTCAAATTTAATTTCATAAAAATTTTCACTTCACATAGGAAATTCTATGTGATGTGAAATTTGTTTTTTTCACTTTTTTCACTTTACATAAATTGCTATGTCAAGTCAAAATAAATTTGTTTTGATTTTGACATGTAAACGCTATGTCACATCAAATTTATAATTTTCATATATTTGACACGCCATAGTAAGGCTCTTGAAGTGATGTGTTGTTAAGTGGCACGAGGCTGTGTGGAGGTTATGATATCATGTGCATGTCAACAAGCTAAACGATAGAGAAGAATATAAATCATGGCGGAAAGTAAGTATTCCTAGTTAAATTGAATCCCTTAAACCTTTTTGGTTAGGAGAACAGAAAGTCGTCTCACCTCATCCTTAGAAGACATTTTTGCGGCCATTTTTACAGCGCACGTTTTGTTTTGTTTTGCTTCAGCTTTTAAATCCAGTTAATGGTTAAAAAGCACATACAGTGAACTTTTAATGTACATCAACTTATGTCAAAATTTTTTTAGAAATTTTGAAAAAATTTTGACTTGACTTAGCTATGTGAAGTGAAAATTAGAAGCCATTAGGATTGAACAATTTCCGCATCAGCCCTTGAGAAAATTGCTTTAGGCTAATTTTCAAGATATCTGAATGACTTGTACACTGACTAATAATTTGATACAGTCTGGAATTCATCAAATTACTCCCTTCTTTAATTTATTTAATAACTTAATCTTGACAGCTTTGCAATTCACTATGATGTTTCGGGGCCAGAAAAACAGATCACCAATATCTTGTGCATTATGTTTATTCATGAAAATTGAAGATTTTTCGAAATTTGGCCCAAATTTGGCCCAAATCATCCAATTTTAGTCAAATCTGACAAAATGACTGTCAAATTCGAAATCAGCACCTTTCAAATGTAAGAAATGTGGCTTTGAAAAGAGGATCTGTCGCCATACAGCTGCATAGTAGAGAAGAGAGAACCGTTAATATAAAGTTGGAAAGCGTTCTTTATATACCCACTTATCCACAGTACAAGCACATCCACTTGTACAAGCTGCCTCCCAGAGGGATGAGAAGCGACAAAAGTGGAGAGTATATTTCACATGAATTCAAAGAGATTTTAATTGAACACTCAATCAGACATGAGTTATCTTCACCCCACCAAAAACTGGCGAACCCTTTTTCAAATGGGAAGAGCACTACTAACTTACCCAAGTAATTGTGGACGTATGCTATAATGCCAGCAACACACATACGAAATCGCTGTTATGGATAGCGAATTGACAATACTAAGTAAGTAAGTAAGCTGTTTATCCTTGGTACCAACCTAGGGCATTGCCAGAAAAACAAAACCACCTGAACGATTTAGGGAGTATCTTACTGGAGAGCATTTAGATTACGTATTACGATTATTGCTGCGTTGTTAATGTTCCACTAACTTATAAAGAAGCAGTAGGCGGAAGTGAGTCGGACCATTGGAAACAAACCATGGAGGCAGAGATAAACACATTAAAAATAAACAACACTTTTACTGTCACTAATCTACCCGATGGCAAGAAACCAGTTAGGGGAAAATGGGTATACACAATCAAAGAGACCCAGAAAACCCTTACCTATAAAGCTCGATATGTTGCCAAAGGTTACAGTCAAAAAGAAGGTATAGACTATACCGAAACTTTTTCGTCGACAGCAAGAATTGAATCCGTAGTATTCTCATGGAACTAGCCATACAAAACGATTGGAAGATGCACCAAATGGATGTCAAAGGAGCCTATCTCCATGCACCAATTGAAGGTGAAGTATTTGTCGAACATCCAGAAGGATTCAAACACCAAGATACCAACCTTGTATGGAAACTCAACAAGTCACTTTATGTGCTGAAGCAAAGTGGCCGAAACTAGAACAATCTACTCCAACAATATTTAACTGTAATGAACTTTGTTCAATCAACTGCAGACCCATGTGTATTTTACAAGATAGAGAATAAAGAAACAATTACTTTGCTAGTTTGGGTTGATGATATAATTATAGTATCAAGCTCAGAAGATTTGATAAAATCGCTTAAATTGGAATTGAATAAACGTTTCAACATGAAAGATTTTGGAGAATTTTTCATTCATTGGAATCGACTTCGATGTCACAAAAGATGGAATATCATATCAACGTCCCAATCTCGCTATCTTGCCAACATACTCAACAAATTGAGATTGATGAGTCAGATGAGTCAGACGTTAGACTATACCGACAAATGGTTGGTAGTCTTATATATGCTATGACTTCATGCTTATTGCGATGCAGATTGGATTGCTTCAATTTATGACCGATGAAGTACAACTGGTTATTATATCACAGTCTTAACGAAACAGGTCCACCAATCAGTTGGAAATCTAAGAAACAATCCTCTGTTGCCCTACCAACATGCAAAGTTGAGTACATTGACATGTACTCAACTTTGCATGTTTGTTGGTCTCAATCACTTGCCAAGAAACGTTTTTTTAACCCAGTTATTAACTGATGTCTTGTCAAAGAACCTAAAGCCAACAATCATTCGAAGCGATAATCAAGTAGCGATTGCCCTCGTTAAGAACCCAATGAATCGATCAAGAGCGAAACATATAGATATCATTTTATTAGATTGTTATAAAGATAATCGTATCGTTATCGATTATGTACCATCCGAATCAAATGTGGCTGATTTGTTTACCAAGGCACCGAAGAAACATTGTTTGACATTGTTTAAAAGTGAAAAGGAAATCCGCAAAAATAAATTCCGCAAAAAAAAGTTCCGCACAAATTTCTTCCACAAACAATTTCTTCCGTTAAGGTAAAAGATTCATTGATAATATTAAAGTCTACTGTTTATTCCCCTGTCATGGCATGGGACTCAACAGAAATAACACAAAAATATAAAATTCTCTTGTAAAAAATGCCGGAAGAAATATAAGAATCGTATTTTTTACAAGAAGCACTTAGAAAAGTGTAAAAAACAGTTGATAAAGAAAAATTTCACATGCATAATGAACTTTATTTATATAATGTAACTGTAAATACGTATAGACGGATTCAAAATAAAAGTACATAATGTCACAAAATTTTCCACTGTTGAACAAAAATCCTTTTCATAGATGGGCATATAACAGTAGTGATCATCTCCACTTTAAATGTAAATTCCCTTGTTCCAGAAATTCATAAAGTAAAACTATGTTTAAACAGTTTAGGAGTAAAAATAATTTGGTACGAGTGAAAGTTTTGAAAGATTAAGAAGTAAATTCTAAATATAAATGTAAATCAATCAAAAATAAAAATTCGATCCAATTCAATAAAATGTTAAACAATGACAAGAATAAAATTGCATTCCTCTTGAAAAATGTGTTCATTACGTCAAAGGCAAGTCACTCACCAACTTCATAAGAAATTACATTGTATATATAATCAACAAATCGTTTTATTTTCAGTTAAAAGATTCATTGATAATATTAAAGTCTACTGTTTATTTCCGTCATGGCATGGGACTCAACAGAAATAACACAAAAATATAAAATTACTCTTGTAAAAAATGCCGGAAGAAATATAAGAATCGTATTTTTTACAAGAAGCACTTAGAAAAGTGTAAAAAACAGTTGATAGAGAAGAACTTCACATGCATAATGAACTTTATTTATATAATATAACTGTAAATATGTATAGACGGATTCAAAATAAAAGCATATATTGTCACAAAATTTTCCACTGTGGAACAAAAAACCTTTTTATAGTTGGGCATATAACAGCAGTGATCATCTCCACATTAAATGTAAATTCCCTTGTTCCAGGAACTCATAAAGTAAAACTATGTTTAAACAGTTTAGGAGTAAAACAATTTGGTGTGAGTGAAGGTTTTGAAAGATCTAAAAGTAAATTCGAAATGTAAATGTAAATCAATCAAAAAAAAAAAAAAATCGATCCAATTCGATAAAATGTTTAACAACAACAAGAATAAAATTGCATTCTTCTTGGAAAATGTGTTCAATACGTCAAAGGAAAGTAACTCGCCAATTTTATAAGAAATTACATTGTATATATAATCAACAAATCATACACATGTTGAATTATCAGAATTTGAAAATGACCTTAAAGGAGTTCTCATGTGCGCCACAAAATCTTATCTCTAAAAAGTATCAACTAAACGTTGTGTATATAATAACAATGATAACAACAAATATGTAAAACCCTAATCCAAACCACGTTATTTCGAAAATTATCATTGTGCTACAGCAATGATGGAATCCTTCATTACTCTTGCAAGATCAGTTATAAACCCAGTACTCAACCATCTACCATCATAGCAAATACAAAAGCACATTTTTTCATTGACTGTGGTACAAGTGACAGAAACAACATCTTTCACAACTACCCCGAAATATTGACCGTTCAGTCTGACTACGTCATTAAGGTTGGATTTTACTAAATCACACTTACCAAGATTACTCAAATTAACAGTAAAAAATTTCATAATATCTGTAAGTCGATTGCTTTTAAGCAGTTCATTAATAACAAGAAATAATCCTTTGGCCTCCTTAGGTTTATTTCCATTTCTAATTTTCTGAGTTAAGCTTTCACAAAATTGAAAAAAATTACCAGTGTCTTTTGGATCAATAAACTTCATTTTCTGACCATCTGTACTAGTGTAAGCACCCAAAGGCTGTGGGCTTGAATGAAGGTACTTGTTAAATTTCCGATAATCAATTGGGTATTGGATGGAATTGAATTTCAATTTCAAATGTTCATAATCTTTCTCCAAGCTTTTGAGTGAATATCCTAAAATCATCATTAGAACACTGTGCACAGAAACACCTTGATTTTTACACACAGCAATTAAGCCATGAGTATTACCAACATCTATTGAAAAAGGATGAAACATGCCAAACTTTCCATCCGTTTTCTCCTCGCTGTATACTTTGAGATCTGGAGACTTAGATCCAAAAATATCAAACAGTTTTAGTCCAATATACACTGGTAGTTTGATGTACCAAGGTGATTGACATTCTGATTGTGAATAATTAAATGGCTCAGTTGAGAAGATAGATTCATTTGGTTCAGCAAAGAATATAGGTTTTTCAGTCCTAACAAAAGTTTTTTTATCCAGAATTCCATTTAGTATTGGCAAAAATTGATTAGCTATTAAATCAAAAGAGCCTTTGGCATCTATTATTGCATGGGAACAGACAAAAATCATGACATATGTATGTTCTTCATCACTGCTATTGGATTCACATTCTACCCAATTAACACGCCACAATGGACCCTTTGCTGTGTCAAAAGGTATTGCAGCATCTTTAGCAGCAATTTCAGGCCATTCATTGGAATGTTTGGCATTTGCAGTCTTCAAAACAATCCAATCATCATTCTCAAAAGTGCTTTCCATTTTCTGAAATACTTTATCTCCACTTTTTAGGTGGTCAACTTTTGCTTGAAGTAAGAAATGATCTGTTGAAAGTTCCCACAAAGCTTGCTTGACTTTTTCTATTGGTACATTAGCTTTTGAAGTAAAAACGGTAGCTTGGATGAAATTAGAAATTGTAGCGTCACCAAGCTGAAGGTATACCTGCTCAGAAACTGATGCAAGGCGATTGTCTTGAGTACAAGTAATACTCTTCTCGTAAAATTTGCCTTTTTCTTGGTTGGATGACATGGTATAAATTGCTAAAAACACAAGTGAAATTTCATAAATTAATCACCACAGGAAAAGGGTTTAATATAATGCCTCCCTTTATCAAACGAAACAAAGAGTTCCAACCATCAATGGATATAAGCTGGCAAACTTTCCTATCCAACGGTGCAAAAATTATTATCATAATCTAATTATTTCAGTTTAAAATCCAATTTGAATTTTGCGTAACAGTTTTTAAGACTCATACTGTACAGTATGATGGTATCTTCTCAGATGAACACACCCTAAGCTTGTTCATTTACACCTCGAGCTCCATACAAAATATGCTTAGGATTAGGGTAGGGGTTGATTTTATTTCAGAACCGATATACAAGACAATTTGAAGTCAATAAGGAATGAGTAACTTTACTACTGAGAGTGCTCAATGTTTCCAGGGTGTACTAAGAAAACACACAAAATACAGCAGTAATTGTCACCTTCATGTTTCTCAACAATTATCAAACTGAATGGCACTACAAAGTGTGAACTAACATTCATTTACAAAATAATATTCACCACCGAACAGGATCAAATTGTAAGTTTAATTCATGTTGTTAATTGGATATTTATTTCTGTCATGACGTTTACTAATTTACTAATTTCTTTTAATCAACAATTCTTTCGAGCCAGATCATAAAATATTTTTTCTGACTACCAAAGGTCAAAATGGTTATTGCCACATTCGTATAATTTTGCACTCGTAGCATCTTTCAATTTCTCAAATAAAATTTGTGAGTCGATAAAACTTACAATTTAATTGATTTAGATGAATATTATTGAATATTATAGAAAATTATGGAATATGTATATATTGAATGTCATCATCACATTAAACTCGTGAAATAATTGAACAACGAAAAAATACGATGAATAATAAGATATGTGCATTAATACAAAAATATAAAAACATAATATAACTGTAAATATTGATACAAAAGTATATGTTACAAAATTTTGTACTGTTGAACAAAAATGTTTAATATAGATGGACTTATAAGAACTGTGATCATCTTCGCCTTAAATGTAAATTCACTTCTTGCAGGAACTCATAGTAAAACTATGTCTAAACAGATCAGAAGTAAAAACAATTTGGTGTGAGTAAAACTTTTGAAAGATCTAAATGTAAATGAAAATCAATCAAAAAAATTCTATTCAATTTGATTAAATTTACGTTTCACAGTGAGAAGATGAAAATTGCATGCTTGTTGGAAAACGTGTTAATTAAGCCAAGGGCAAATCACTTGCCAATTTTAAAACCACTACATTGTAATTACAATTTGCAAATCATACAAATGGTGCATTACCAGAATAACGTACTCAATATTCTACTATAAGAAACCTGAAAATAAACTTAACAAAGCGCTAATGTCGGCCATAAAATCTCATCTTTAAAAATTATCACCCAAACGTTGTCTATAATAACAATGATAACAATAATTATGTAAAAATCTAATCCAAACCACGTTATTTCGAAAATTATCATCGTGCTACAGCAATGATGGAATCCTTCATTACTCTTGCAAGATCAGTTATAAACCCAGTACTCAACCATCTACCATCATAGCAAATACAGAAGTACATTTTTTCATTGACTGTGGTACAAGTGACAGCCACAATATCTTTTACAACAATTCCAAAATATTGATCATTCAGTCTGACTACGTCATTAAGGTTGGATTTCACTAAATCACACTTACCAAGATTACTCAAATTAACAGGAGCAAGTTTCACAATATCTTCAAGTCGATTGTTTTTAATCAGTTCATTAATTACAAACACAAATCCACTGGCCTCTTTAGGTCTATTTCCATTTCGGATTTTCTGAGTTAAGCTTTCACAAAATTGAAAAAAATTACCAGTGTCTTTTGGATCAATGAACCTTATTTTCTGACCATCTGTACCATGATAAACACCCAAAGGCTGTGGATTTGCATAAAGGTTCTTATTAAATTTCCGATAATCAATTGGGTATTGGATGGAATTGAATTTCAATTTCAAATGTTCATAATCTTTCTCCAAGCTTTTGAGTGAATATCCTAAAATCATCATTAGAACACTGTGCACAGAAACACCTTGATTTTTACACACAGCAATTAAGCCATGAGTATTACCAACATCTATTGAAAAAGGATGAAACATGCCAAACTTTCCATCCGTTTTCTCCTCGCTGTATACTTTGAGATCTGGAGACTTAGATCCAAAAATATCAAACAGTTTTAGTCCAATATACACTGGTAGTTTGATGTACCAAGGTGATTGACATTCTGATTGTGAATAATGAAATGGCTCAGATGAGAAGATAGATTCATTCGGTTCAGCAAAGAATATAGGTTTTTCAGTCCTAACAAAAGGTTTTTTATCCAGAATTCCATTCAGTATTGGCAAAAATTGATTAGCTATTAAATCAAAAGAGCCTTTAGCATCTATTATTGCATGGGAACAGACAAAAATCATAACGTATGTATGTTCTTCATCACTGCTATTGGATTCACATTCTACCCAATTAACACGCCACAATGGACCCTTTGCTGTGTCAAAAGGTATTGCAGCATCTTTAGCAGCAATTTCAGGCCATTCATTGGAATTTTTGGCATTTGCAGTCTTCAAAACAATCCAATCATCATTCTCAAAAGTGTTTTCCATTTTCTGAAATACTTTATCTCCACTTTTTAGGTGGTCAACTTTTGCTTGAAGTAAGAAATGATCTGTTGAAAGTTCCCACAAAGCTTGCCTAACTTTTTCCATTGGTACATTAGCTTTTGAAGTAAAAACGGTAGTTTGAATGAAATTAAAAATATTAGCGTCACCAAGCTGAAGGTATACCTGCTCAGAAACTGATGCAAGGCGATTGTCTTGAGTACAAGTAATACTCTTTTCGTAAAATTTGCCTTTTTCTTGGTTGGATGACATGGTATAAATTGCTAAAAACACAAGTAAAATTTCATAAATTAATCACCACAGGAAAGGGTTTACTCAAGTCATTAGCTTTGAGAAACAGGCAATCCAAACTATCCAAAATGTATGGGTTCGTTTCATTACAACCAACCGTTAGAAAGATAACGCCAAAGTATTAACACTCCAAAAATGTCAGTTATCCCTGTTGGTTCTTGAGATATTTCCCCAAAAACACCGCATTCCATTAGGGATGCAATGCAATGATTCCCCCTCAATCGCCTGACCAAAATTTAAAAGAAACATATCACTCTCTATAATAAAAGTGGTATGTACACTACAAGATTAATATAATAAGATTATTAGGGTCAACAACAAAAGATGAAAGCCTTTTTACTTGCTTCATTTTACAAAATGCTTTGAAAGCAACCAATAAACATCACCATAATAGTGTGTGGCTTTTTCCATGTATATCTACCTGCTATTCCTTTCAATTTCTATTTTGCTTATCTCCCAAGTTCATTCAGTTTAGAAAAAGGTAGGAAGCCTGATATTTGAATAAGGCCATAAATGTACATTACATTTAACTATTCTGCATAATTTATTCATCAAACACCAGTGTTTATTTGCTTTGTCTTCAGTGGCTGCCTATAGAGAATGTGTCCTTAAAGGGATTCCTGTGTCCAAAATAATATTTCAAGGGATGATAGAACTTGCAAAGTTGTTTAAGAACTCTTTTTACAGTTTTTGGAAATTCAGTGTTTCCTTGAGCAGATATTTCGATTTAAATCATCAAATTATGCAATGCATAATTATGATGTAATAAGGTAAGTTTTTGTTAGTGTGTATAACTTCTGAATTAGTAAATACTATGACTTCACTCTCCTATCAATCAATTCAGAGTGGAAGCTCTTACTCCTGACTTAGAAAGATGTAATATTAATCATATCTAAAGTTATTGCAATGAGAAGTGTTGACTACTATCTTAATTACATCGTAAATATGCATTGCATAAATTATATAAGATTTTAAAAATGGAATTATCTAAAAAACTAATAAATAATTATGAAATACCGGAAAGAGACTTGTCAAACAACTTTCTGAGTTGTATCATATTTGTGAATGTTTTAAACGCAGGAATCCCTTAAAATGTAGTTCCCACTGAAGGAAAATATGTTTGTCGCTTATTCGACTTCATTGCTTACTCGACAAAGAACTTTTATAAGTTTGTCACTTTTCATGAATATAAAAAAATTTTGATTCTTCAAGAAAAACATCAATCAGGGGTATTTTTTTTTTTTAAATCACTCACCCCACTCAAGGCCGAAGCCACTACAAGGAGTGGGGCTACATAGTCCGGATGTTCATCACAGCGTTAATCTCCCCGACTAGCCTTCATTTTCCCCGAAATACATCAGGGAATCGAGCTAGTTGCAGTACCTCCAGGAGTCGTGACCTCAGCGGGGTTTGAACCCTCAATATTGGGTTCTCTTTTAAAGTCACTGTGAATGATGGTTATCAATTTTTTTTAATATATATATATACTGAATAACTTTTAAACATGAAGCTTCTTTCTTATATCTTCATTATCAAATTGATTGCCCAATCAAATATTTTCTCCTATCAATATCAACACTGAAGATCATTGAAAATAGCTCATTAAAATTTCTTTGAGGCTGAGACTACTCGAACTGTTCACTTCTAAATTTATGATCAATACAATTTTTAATACAATTAGGAAAATTGGGCCTCCTCACTTTCAAATACGAGTTGTGTTGAGTTTGAGTTCATCAAACTTTCTTCAGGAAAAATGTTTGAAAGAATGAGGTGATGCAATTTTATGCTCACTGACCCAAGCAAATTTAACAAGGTTTTCACCATGAAGTTTTAATGAACTCAAATTGTCACATGAATAAGAAAGTAACAGATTACTTCCGTATGAAGGTTGATCGATGTCCTTGCTGATTTTAAACAGCTTAAAATTTCAAACCGGTTTGAATCCACAGCTCCCATGTAAACGCACTCTCAATTATGTCCTTCTTATGAACACTGTAACTGTTCCATTTCAACTACCGTAATGCTTTATTAAATTTTCCAAGGTTTTTGGGGGGCGTTTGATTTCATCCCAAGCAAAACGACTGATTTTTATTCTTCCTAGTTTCATTTTGTCATTTATTTTATTTGCTTATAAGTATGTAATATATTATTTTCATCATTAATATTTTCGTCGACCTTATGTCAACTTGTCAGCGATGATTTTTGGAAATCATTTCCTGCTTGGGATGAAATCAACAAAATAATTCAGGACCAACTTTCGATTTTACTTTGTGTTTTGTAGCATATGAGAAGAAATACTTTGGGTTCCTTTTGATTGCATCAACAGCCTTTTGTTCATTTAATTGTTCCTCCTTTTTGTAAGATTGATTTAGTTTAAATTCGATGTCAAGTAATTCTTTTGTAATCCTTTTTGTAACCTTAGTAAATTTTTTGAGTGTTTTCTTCCTTTTCCGAAATAAAACCCTCCTGTCTTTTGGGATTGCTTTCTTATGTTGTGGGTTTCCGGATCGTGAGGGAACATGATCTTTTACCACATTTATAATTCTGTTAGTTGGTATTATCATTATTATTATTATTATTTATTTATTTATTTATTTATTTAGTAAGGCGGGTAATACAGAAAATGGCAGTGCAGTGTAAATAAACACTGATGTGGACCTACAAACATAAAAACTAATAAATTAAAAGTAAAACCCTGGGGCTGTGGAAGATAAGAGATTTCAAAAACGAAGAGCTCAAGCGCAGATAAAAATGATTTCCAATTACATGAAAGTTAGAGTCCCAGATTAAAGCCAGTTATGTAAGATTTCTCCCGCCTCCTTCTAGTTTATTAAATAATTTAGGGCGTTTAAAAAGGGGGCGTTTATTCGAAGCTTACGGTACTTCCTTTTTACGAGATGCAAAATCGATAGCTCCTTAAATTTTAACCACTATGCTTGCCATTTGTGAATGACGTATTGTATTTAAACTTTTCACCATTCTCTTAAATCACGCACACACTATTGAAGAAAGTACTGAGATTCAAGCATCACATTACAATGCTTGATTTTTTTACTATTTTCTCCAAAGGGGGGATAGTTCTTTGGTATTTCCAAGGAACAGTTGGAGATTTTGTAAACCCTGTTAATGAGCTTATTAAAAACATAATTCTTCAGGTATATCTTCTCTCTCTTTTTTATAATGTTGTTTCCTTCCTTGTGTTTTTGTAATTTTCATGTTCCTTGATTAAAAAATGTTTTGGAATGTTTGATTATGAAGAATTTTTTCAGATTTGAAGAAACAGCTATATATAATGCACTCACTGTTTTTGTCATACTCACCTACTTACTTGATTTACTTGATATTGTTTCTGTGTGAATCCTCCTCACACACATCCAACTTGTTAAGTCCAATGCAAGTCTTCATATCTGGAAGGCTGTTTGAGTCAGCTTGCCTGAACTGGACATACTCAGGAATAAGAGGGTGATCAGGCACAGTACGCAGATATTTATACTTATTTTGTTTTGAAGACGTTCTTAGCACAATTGGTGCAATTCCTTAGTTCCCTAGGATGCCCATTGAAGAGTTTTGGACCTCGAAAAGCAAAGCTGCTAGCAATCAGACTTTGGTAGGGTCCAAGCTTGGGTACCTTCTTCGTGTCTAATTGCGGACAGCCTTCGTAATTACGGACATCGATCAAAACATATTCCAACTGTCTGTAAAATTAAAAACACTGCACATGCCGTACATTGTGCCTTTTTATAAAATTGCTGACCCATGTTTCTCCTGGAGTGTTGTTATTGAATACCTTGACAGTTACAGTTCTTTTATCTAAGAAATCTTTTGCCATCGTTCTTACTTGTATTTTGTCAACTGGGCATCTAGCTAAAAACCAGATGATCTTAACCAGCATAGCCTCAATCTCCGCTGATAACGCTGTTGGGCAACCGACTTTCTCAGAGGCATATTTCTTTTTGATTTGGTCATGAAGTGTAGATTTTGAAACATTAAATCTTTCACAGACATCTCGGTATGAGTAACCTTCGTTAATAGCTTCCAACGTCCAAATCAGTTTTAGAGTACTTCAAAGGGCACTCATTCTGTTTGTGTTTGTACGATACATCAGAATGTGAAATTGATATTGAGTGCAGTGGGATTGGAAAATTCTTATCATCAACTGATTGATAAGATGGTGTGTGACTACAATAGCAAAATTTGTATGGTTCATCGATGTGAAGAGTGTAAAGGCATCGGACCAGTGGTGGATTTTCTGAACAAACATCTTTTGGAGGAAAATGCAGCATCAACTGATGCAAATGACGAAATTAAATTCAAGCAGTGGACAACAACAGACCGCAGCAACTTAATCACTATGGCCTTGCCTGTTGATGATTTTATATCTGTTGCATGTGAGAAATTAGATGTCATTACAGCTCACTCATTCATAGCTCGATCTCAGTCACAATATCTCAAGATAATGAAAGAAGAGATTTTACAGGATGAAGTGATAGTTCTTGGTGTTTTTGCTGAAAATTACAAGTTTTTGATCCAAGACGAAATTCAAGGTGCGCATTGGAATAAACAGCAATGTACTCTCCATCCAATAGTCGTTTATTACAAGGATGACAACCTTGTTGGAGCACTGCATTTCAGGCCTGGTCGTAAGAGGCGTGCGATCGCACGCGCACGCCTCCACACACGCCAAGATTAATTTAGGTGTGTGGCAATCGCACGCCTGGCTTGTAATGACAAGTGTAATAACAAATGTTTATTTAAAAGTCAACAAAAATCTGTCCCAAAATGTTGAAAGTTTTGCTTCGGAAATTTGTGCTACGATTAAATTTTACAATAACGAAACGAAGCTTTCCCTTATCAAAATATAGTATACATCATGTATACTTTTTCTGTACTTTAAGTATACTACAAAGTATAATAGGAGTATGGGAGAAAGTATACACGATGTATACTTTCGATGTACTTCAAATATACTTTAGGAGCATACTTGAAGTAGCATGTATTTTGGACATTTTCATGTATACATAAAGCATACTTCATTGAGAATATATACTTCATGTATACTTCTTTAATTGAAAACTCAGATTGAAAACTCAGATGTAGAAATGATGTATGTATACTTTTGCTGAAGTATACTTTGGGTGAAGTATGAAAGAAGTTTAGTGACATGAAGTAACTCAGAAGCATCAAAATCAATGCTGTGAATGATAACAATTGTTAATTTCAAAAATATATACCTTATTTAAAAATGCAATTTTTAAACAGATTTTAACATTTTTTTAAGATTTTTGAAAATTTTCGTTTTACTGGGGAATCCCCTACTCCATTACATGCTCAAACCCTGGTTGAAATCCTGGCTAGGATCCTGACACGATCTTACAGGATTCCTAACAAGATCCTATGTAGGATCCTATGTAAGGTCTTACAGGATCCTGCACAGGATCCTCTAAGATCTTACATAGAATCTCCGTTTTCCGAGAGTTGATTTGAAGTGTTTTGATACAGTATGGACTTTGAGTGGAGAAAGATCTAACTTTTGCGAAGTTGTATTTAAAGAATCTTTCGGAATTTCGAAATTTTTGTTAATTGGCAGTGGCAGTAGTGTCTTGGTAAATCGAGTTATCATCATCACTTTCACTACATTCAATCACTGTATCAAATTCCATTTTATTGCTTCTACAGAATGGAGAGAATTTCATAGCACAATGAATTCAATTTATATTGCCAATGGGATTATTTGAACGCTTTTCTTTTATGGTTAGATTGCTAACACTCTCCTACACAAATTTCGACATACCTCTAGATCCGCCACTGTCTATGTAAAAACTATTTCTCCTTGTCTTTGTCAACAAGTGACTAGGACTATCATTAGCAATTCCAACTGTGCATGAAGATGTCATCATGTAATCAGAGCAAATTAGTCTAATAGTTTACTTCACACAAACTTTTTCATAAAACACTTATATTATAAACTCTATATAAATCTGTATAAAATTCTATACTATTCTTTTTAATTAACTAGGGAATTAATTCCTGGGAGTATTCTAATTTTAGAATTCTTATTCATGTGAAATTGATACACATGGGATTTGAAGTTCCAATATAAAAAAACACTGTATAATAAAGACAGTCATAAAATTATTAATAATATCAGATAGTTTTTCTAATAAGTCACTTTCGTCAACTTTAGAAATACTAGAATTGTCTTTTAAAGATTTCTCCTTACTTTTTTCTTAAAGCCTGCACAGTATATTCCTAAGCATTCATTTGTAGCATTTCATTATTAATAAGACATACTTCTGATGTACTTCAAACTTGAATTTTATTTTAGCGTGATTTTCTGTTTTTTAAAAGAACAAAATAATGTACTTCCAATGTACTTCAATATGCTTTTTTAATGTTCTGCTTTTCTGAAGTATAAAATCAGTATACTTCATTTATACTTCAAGAAAGAAGTATATAAGAAGAATAAGTATATTTCAAACCTACTTCTTCAGTTAAAAGTAGAAATGAAGTATGCTTTATGTGTACATAAAGTATACTTATGGTACTTCAATTTTGATAAGGGTTGCTGCCATTTCAGTAGTGAGGTCTCCGATCGCTTTGGAATACGGTAGTGGTTTTGAATTAAAAATCAGTGCTCAAAAATTTTCTTCGTTTGGTAGTAGAAAACAAGTCTACTCAACGAAATCCGCTGAGGAATTAAGGAGCTTCGTGCACGTGATTTTATTATGTATTATGTAGTTTTCTATGCGCAAGGTTGAAGTTTCAAAAAAATAATCTTTTATTTAAAAAAATAGGCTGCCATGTGGTGACGAGTTAATGGAATGGAAACGTCTTTAATTTAATTAAAAAACAATTTGAACTTCAAACCAAAACGATGGAGAGTAATTCCAATTTTTTTTTCAGGTTTTATTTTTCCTCTTTATTAATTTTTGAATAAATTTTATTTACCGTCAAAGTAATCTTTATATATAGCTAACATTTTACGTTCCGAATCTTTGAAAACAATGTTTTGTTTTATTAATTCATTCTTCGTGAAAATTACATATATGACACACTTTAGATTTGATTGATTATCATACAGAATGAAGATCGTTGATCTTAACTGGAAAAAATTGATCGCACGTCTGTCAAAAATTTACACGAGCGCACGCCATAACTGATATCATCAATTAAGGCATGCGATGACCACACGTCTGCTAATTTTCTTACGACCAGGCCTGCATTTGCTTTGTGTCTGATGATTTGAATCACGATGTTTCCTTTGTATATAAGGTTATTGAAGGTACTATTCATGTGATTAAATCAGAACTTAGAATGAGTGTTGGAATAATTCATTATTTCTCAGGTGGATGTGCAGAACTGTAAGCACTTTCTTAATTTATGTTACCATCAAAACGACTTTTCAATCAAATGCACTTGGAATTTCTTTGCCACAAGTCACGGAAAATCTCCTTGTGACGGTATTGGTGGAACTGTTAAAAGGCTCACAGCTCGTGCTAGTTTGCAACGACCTGTTGATAATCAGATTATTTGTGCCAAAGATATGTTTCACTTTTGTGAAGAATCTATCAGTGGAGTTAAATTTGTATTTGTTTCATCTGCTGATATGGTTGAAACAAGAAAGTTCCTTTCAAGCCAGTTCGATAGTGCGAAAACTGTTCCTGGAACAAGAAGTTTCCATCAGTTTATTCCATTGACAGAAACCACCGTTGCAGCAAAGAGGATTTCTGAAGAAGTATTCAAGTCCATCATACAAATGGCCTATTCGAGATGATATTTGCTGGGTACCTTTCAAGAATGTTCTTTGCTCAGTAGAAGCACCATCTGCATCTTCAGTTGCCGCACGTCAATATTTTCTTTCAGCAACTGATATTGCATCTATTGAAAGTCATTTGAAAAAAAGTTAGAAATACCATTTTTGTCAGAGTATTGTATATTCTTCATTAGACTGTTATAGAGAGTTTATCATTTATTTCATAATGAACAACAGAACATCATACTGTGATTTTTCTAGTTCACAATTGTTGTTTCTTTTTATATAAAAATGAAGTTATAACTCTCCTTTTTTTAAAATTCTTTCCATTCTGTATGTTCTTGAAATAAATGCATAATATAGCATTTTACAGTTATAAGGTTTCAAAGTAATATTTATAGAGACTAATGTAGGTTGTAATAGAAAGTTATTTAGTTATTTCATCAGTAATATGACAAGTAATATGACAAGTTTTAGTCTGTAGCGCATTTTTTTTGTGAAATTTGAGTCAACTTTGAAAGTTCATAAATCTTTAAGCATAACAGAGACCACAATGAAACTTCTCACAAAGTTACATTACATGTCATCATCATTCTCAGAAACCCCCTGGTCTGTCTGACTTTGGCACCTTGCGCAATCGACCGCCAAAAAAAGGTTGTGCAATTTTGGTATAAACTGTTACATCATAATTCAATGAATGAAAACAGGCACTTACCATGAGAATATGGGCTTTTTGACATCATTTTTGGATTCATTGACCCTTAAAATGGTCAGGTACAAATTTTCACCAAAATTCATCCACTCTTACCGGAAATATGATCATTTATGTGATAAGAGACAATTCAAAATGGCCGCCGTATGTAAAATAAGGTCAATTTTTTGCCCAATTTTCAACGATCGATAACTCTTGAAGTATGCATCCTTACGACATAAAACTTGGCGCAACAAATGTATGCTGTAAGTTTAAGGAAAAAATGAAATGGTGGGTTACAAAATTTTATAATTTTGTCCCTATTTTATATGGAATGACCATTTTGCATGATTTTGCAATGAAGTAGGAAAGAAAGTGTATTTTCACTCGTTTATATACGCACCCCATGCGGAATCAATTAATATTGGCCAATAAAAAGCATAATCAGTAATTCAAGATTAAAAAGAAATGCTAAAATTTCTGCCTGGCGGGGTATAAAACCAGTCCCTCAAGGCTAACAAATGTGTAGAATCGCAGAACCATCAAATTTCTCTTCCACCTGATTAATGTTTATTCATTCAAGGCTCCTTCGTAAATTTTGGATACACACGAGATTCTTATGTAAAGAACGTGAACACTTAAAACACCCAACCCCCATATCTCCACGTATTATGTAACAGATCTTCATTTGGCGGGTAAATATTCAGCTTTACGCCCTTTTGTGAGAAAGAGCCCTTATAGACTTTCAGTTTCAGAGTTTGACTAGGTGAAATTTATTGCTTTAAAAGTAGTTGAAATAACAAAATTAATTCAAAAAATTTTTTGTAAAAAATAAATAAAGTCAAATAAAAAATATTTGTACATCAATCATACTGCAGTGGAGGAGAACATTAACGAGTATTCACAGTTCACAGTTCATTTCTTCATACATGTATTTCTAGTAATTGCTCTCTTTTGCTCTGTTTCATAAAACATTTTATTCAGTTATACGTGGTGAACTTGGCAAGAACACATGTCTATTTTCGTGACAAGAATGTTTGTTTACATTTCGATGTCCGTAATTACAAAGGCTGTCCATAATTAGACACGAAGACAGTACTCTGGTAGAACAGTTTCTACCAAGTCTCTGGTGTGTATAGTAGTTTATACCACCAACCATCTGTCCGCACTCAGTGTGTTGAAAGTTGGGCACCAAACCAGATGTGACCAGATGTAGATTACTTGGTAGCGTTCTCTTCTTCTTTCCAGGCTGTAGAGCTTCAGACATTTCAATTGCTGCCAGTAGGATAGATTTTGCATGCTCTTGATTTTTCTGACAAAAGCACGCTGGACCATCTCAATCTTTTGTATATCTGATCTTCTTGTTGGTGACCATAATTGGGAGCAATAATCAAGATGTGAAATAACAAGCACCTTCCAAAGAGTTAACATCACATTCTTTTCCTAGACTTGAAAGTGCGCAGAATCCATGCGCTGAGATCAGAGCATTTCTTTACTACAGCATTTATATGTTCCTCAAATTTCATGATGATCACCCCCAAATCTTTGACGTGTTTGGGGGTTTTGATAATGGTGTTGTTGGCTGCAAAATAGATAGAATTTTCCTTAAGTTTAGCATCTTTATCATATGACAACTGTTCAAACTTTTCACCATTTAGATTCATGTTGTAATCAGTTGTCCAGGCATAGACTTTGTTAAGATCATGTTGGAGTTGGAAATTGTCCATTACAGTTTTGATGGACTTTAGCAGCCTAGTATCGTCTGCAAAACAGGAGATGATTGCAATTTTAACTTTCTCATCTGCGATCATTATGATAAACAAGAGGTTCTAGGACTGACCCCTGAGGCACGCCAGATTTAACTTCTGTTGGAACAGAAAGGTGACTGTTGACTGACACATGCTGAGTTCTGTTGGTAAGAAACGATTTGATCCAACTTAACAGTTTACCATTGATTCCAAGGCTTTCTAGTTTACTCAGCAGGATGGTGTGGTCGACCTTATCATAGGCCTTGCTGAATTGACCTTGCTAGATTGTATCAACATTGTAGCCATCTTCCAATAGGGAGAAAACATTGTCCATGTGGGAAAGTAATTGGCTCAAACAGGACCTACCTGCTCTGAAACCGTGCTGATTCTGGTTGCAAAGGTTATTTTCTTCACGGTGGTCTATTAATTTCATCCTCACAATCTTTTCAAAAAGTTTTATCAGATGTGACGTTAGTGAAACTGGACGGTTGGCTGGATCTTCTTGATCGCCTTTTTTTAAGATTGGGGAAATGATGCTTGTTTTGAGAATCTCTGGAGTTATTTCTTCATCCAAAGATTTTCTTTGCAACAGGTAAATGGGTCTTGAGATGGTGAACTTGCATTCTTTAAGAAACACAGCAGGCACACCATCAGGCCCAGTTATCCAGTTTGCATAATTTGATGATTTTTAAATCACAGAAACAGAAACTCTCTGCGAAACCGTAATCTCCTTGTCATACCACCTGCAAAATCCGTTCGTTTTGGTACCCAATCCTTTTTGTTTCGTGGAAGCTTGCTCTGGAATAGTATCCCAGACAGTTTGAAATCATCAGTGTCTCTAAACTCTCTCAAGACATCCCTCAAAGCAATTGATCTTTGTAGTTTATGTAATTGTAGAATTTGTTCACGTTTTTAATCTATTTTGTTGGTGTAAATTAGATGGTGTAAACTATGTAAAACCAACGGTAAATAAAATGGGGAAAAAAAAAAAAAAGAATTTCCAAAAACTGTAAATATATTTCAAAGTTAATAAAATGTTGCAGGGTTGGAATTAAGAAAAAAATATCAAATAGAAAAAAAAATTAGAAAATGTTTTTTGCTTTTCATAGGAGTCTCGGTTTTTATTATTTTAAGAGATCCTACGACCATCTAAAATGTAAATTGTTGTTTGTCTACATACCAGGAAAGATAAGATAGCCATCTAATGTTTTTGACAGAAATGAATCACTGTTTGAAAATATTTTCACAAAAACAGCCACCAATATTACAGCATTTTTCAGCCATGGAATCTCAAAGAAGTGTTTGACAGCACGTTGCATCATAATCATTTTTCATTATTGTTACAATAATTCTTAAACAAAAAAATAATTGAAATGAAGAAAATTGTTGTGCAATGCGAATGAAAATGATGTAAATAAAAACGAGTCACAGTTTTTATGGATCACTGCTCAGAAATAAAAAATAAAAAAAAACAAAAAAAACAAAAAATAAGTGTCTACGAAAGGCATGACAGCACCAAAATGCTGTGGTTGTGATAACACGTCGGCAAATACGTGAGATATGCTGACGTGAGATTCCAGGGCTGATTTTGCTTCACTCCATTGCATCACGATTTATCATGATGATATGTTTATATTGAATTGAGCATAATTTGTTTTAATGGAGCACCTTTTCAGAACAAAGGATAAGTGTTCCATTAAAATATGTTTTCTTCAAACATCTGAGTTAATAGATTAATAATAGTCAAAACATTCTATTTTTTCATCGTTTAATTTCATTCATAACATGAGTGTATCACCGTGGTTATTTTAAAGTCATCATATTGCAAAAGTGTGATAAGTGAATAAATTACGTACATATCATCAGGTATTCTAACGTTTGTTATTTTGAGGGCTGTTATTTTCAAAGTTTCGTTATGACCAGAGATATCGTCTCTGAAAAATTTTGATGACGTCATATCTGCAGTGTCAAATAAAATTTAGGCCCAAATTTTTCGTCATCTCATCACCCCCTTTATTGCAGACCCCAAAAAACGTCATTTATCGCTATTGGTTCTCGAGATATTTCCCCAAAATCATTGTATTCAATTGGAGATGCAATGGTTCCGCCATGATAATTAGAAAATCTGACGTCATATGCCAGGTGCTATTATGCTATTCATGAAAAATTGTCTCTTGCCTTTAAGTGGTTTTATGCAGACATAAGAAGAACTTGACTGTAAAATTTAATTAAATTATATCACTCTCTAAAATAAAAGTGTGATATGCCTCCGCGTATTAAGATATATATGACCAGCAGACTTTGACTTTTAATGATCACAGTGACCGGCTGGTATAAAAACATTATTTGCAGCACTGATTAGCCAGCTGACTATTGGAATAGGGTTTTGTCGTTGTCTGCGATTTTTAGGATTATTTCTTAAAATGAGCAATTTTTTTGCAAATTGAATTTTTCATGATTATTCGAACCCTGCCAATCATTCTATATTATGCAATCTGAGTAATATCTTTGGACAATCTGACTAGGCTACGCTTAAAAAGGCATGGTGTCTGCAAAATAGTTTGCATTCTTTCATATACATCATTGTAGGAAAATTGCCTAAATTTTTAGTCTAACATTTAAACTTTAAACCGAGGGCCTATGTATAACGAACTGTCATAGTAGGAATTGTGGTCTTAATGTTAATACTGATGTCTCACATTGAACATTTGGAAACTTATCAGAAGTGAATGATCAGATATCGTAATGGCAGGCAAACTAGTTATATATATGAAAAATGGTTTGCTCTCTCATGGAAATTAAGATTTATCACAACCTACATCATAGTTCATTATTTTTGATGAGAGACAGAATGGCTGACACAACTATAATGTTTTGATAGTCCCAATCATTGTAGAATAACTTAAAGGGAATTATATACAAGCAAACGTTTAGAAAAAGAAAAATTCTTTCGGCTGGAAGGTGCATGCTTATGAATCTAGTGAAAAAGAAGTACACTTTCATCTTTCACCAGAAATTCTAGCAATTTCCTAAACTTTTTCTTAATCTTTTTGCAAATGTCATCTTTAGGCATGAAATTGTATCAGACAATATACTCTCATGGATCTTTAAGCTAAAAGGCTTTCCTCCATATGCAGAAATCCAAAAATATTTATTTCAAGAAGATGTTGAAAGTTTGAAACATAGAATTTTCTTTTAAAGAGTTCCTTGCAATTTCCGAAAATATTGAAGCTTAAAGATAGATTATCTCCTTTTTTTATGTTTTGCTTTATTGAACCTTCTTATTACTTTTCAGGAACGAAGTGGTGGTGGCTCATTCAACCATGGACAGCTTGCTGTTAACTACAAACTTGATAACATGTTTGATCTGGTTTTTGTGGTAAGCGTTATTGAGTATGAGTGTTTGATGGCTATAGATGAATGTAATAAAATGAATGTTTATCATGTTGTTTCTTTTGCAGGTTGGGTATCAAAATATCCTCCAGCTATCGTATATTGACAAGTTTTTAACTGATATACAGCGAGAGTTCAGAGATCGTTACAAAAATAAGCTTGATGCTAAGAATCTATTTTCTTCATTTGATTTTGATGAAACATTTGTTAAAATTCTTATGGAAAATGAAACGAGCAGCCGAAATAAAAAACGTGAAATGAAATCATTTGAAGATTCTAATAGAGCTAAAAAGATAATGAAACAGCGGGGTACATTGGAACTGAAACCAAAAGATGATAAAAAATCAAAAAAAGAATCTGGTTTAGGTACCTTAGTATTAAAAATGATAAAAATTTTTAACAAGTTTTCCTGATCTCACCTTGATTCTTAAGTCTTCATTGTTAAACTTGCAATGTAATGTTTTTTCCTTTTTTTTTTAGATTCCCCGAAATCACCAAAATCGCCAAAATCACCAAAATCACTAAAATCCCAATTTCCTCCATCCCCTGTTGCAGAGAAACATTTTGCTCCACCTGCAGAACCCCCACTTACCAATGGCGTTGAAACTGTTGGTCCAGTGGAATTAACAGAGGATGAGAAAATTGAACAGAAACGTCAACTGCTTATGAAAGGAATGTTAAGAGGAGGAAAGAAAAAGTCCTCAGGAAAAACTGATAGGTAACTTATAGGTTATTATTGTAAACAATTGTTTGAATTGGTTTATTACGTCTTCTGTTAACTGATTCGTTTCAGTAAGTCATCGCCGCAACCAGTAAAAGGGAAAAAAGGCAAAGAAAACCGGCATTGGAATAATGGTGGAACAAGCAAAGATGCTTTAGTTCTTGATTACAGTAGTTCTAATGGTACCACTCCTGCTGAAAATGGAGACAGTAATGATGTTACTGAACAAGAAGTAGGTATTGTTTAAGATTAATGTGGTACGTAAAACTGTGACATTGTGAGCAATTTTTTAACTGGAAGTTTTCTTTTTATAAAGCAAATTTTTTCTAACAAATTTCTAGAAAAATTAGTTTAGCAAAATGCATGTCTTGAAATCAAAACAACTGAAATGTACGATATTAAGAAAGAGTCCTGTGTTATCATGAATCAGTTCTATTTTTCTTTTAGAAAGCCATGGTTGGTAAAATGATTGGTGATTTGAAATCAATTGATGAAGATGATGATGTTGATAGTGATTCTGAGGATGCAGTCAAAACCCAAGTAAAGGGAAAAGCGAATAAGTATGAAAAGTATTAAAGGTTATACTGTTGAAAGGTGTAAATGTGGTTGGTAACTAGAATATGATTGAAATTTGATGTGGTTTATTTTTAGAGGAAGTGGTGCATCTGTTGGTGATAGTGTGTTCTCATTTTTCAAAGGCCTAGCTGGACAAAAGGCCATTACTAAAGATGCAATGATGCCTGTTCTTGACAAAATGCGAGAACATCTATGTTGTAAGTTATTTATCAACTAAAACAAAACTTTTACCTAGTTTCATAAAAATCTTCATTTTAGTTAATAAACTTCGTGTTTTTCAGCTAAAAATGTTGCTACTGACATTTCTGAGAAGTTGTGTAATTCAGTTGCTGCAAAGTTAGAAGGAAAAGTACTGGGAACATTTACTGGTATGGCTCAGTTGTTATCTTTTTTGTTGTTGGTACAGTGTAATTATCCAATATGTTTAACATAATATTTTTCTGTTCATACTTACAGTATATCAAGCAAGGGACAAAATCATAAGATTTACAAACATTAAATGTATTTCATTGCTCTGGAACTTTTTATTTGAATAGGTGTTGCATCTGCAGTCAAGACAAGCATGCAGGAATCCCTCGTTCAAATATTGTCTCCTAAAAAGCGCATTGATATCTTGCGCGATGTAATGGAAGCAAAGAGAAAAGGAAAACCTTATGTGATAGTCTTCTGTGGTGTGAATGGGGTCGGCAAATCAACCAATCTCGCCAAGGTAACATAGTCTATAATGAACAAAAGGCTGCAAAAGTTGTTCTCCAAACTTGTGAACTGTAGCGTAATAAAAAAATATGTATAAAAATGTATATAGAAAAAAGAAATATGAAAAAAGGATTATATGATATTCTCTTTTGTTTTCAACAGATCTGTTTTTGGTTAATGGAAAATAATCATCGTGTAATGATTGCTGCCTGTGATACATTTCGTTCCGGCGCTGTCGAACAGTTAAGAACACATTGTTGTCGCTTGAAAGCACTGCATCCAAAGACAAATAACAGCGAACCAGAAAAAGTGATTTTATATGATAAAGGTTACGGTAAAGATGCTGCTGCTGTTGCAATGGAAGCAATTACTCTTGGTAAGCGCAAAAAAAACCACAAAACACAAAAAAATTTGCTAAGAAGTCTTTTATTGTTGTTTTATTGTTGTTATGTTTGAATGTTATATTTTCAGCTCGTGAACTGCGTAATGATGTTGTTTTGGTGGACACAGCTGGTCGTATGCAAGATAATGAGCCGTTGATGAGATCATTGGCGAAGGTATCTGCTTCGATTTTTTTGACTGTTTCCTCTAATAATTAATTTTTAAGTATTACACTCATGATGTCCACTGGAAAGTGTGGACGAATATACAGTTAAAATACAAATCAAGACTTTGTCATCTTTTCTTGGTTTAAAATGTTCAAGCTTCTTGTGATTTTGTTTTTAATTAAGTATTCTGAAACCATTTATTTGATATACAATAATGTTGTTTATTCACGTTATTAAATTTATTTAATTTGTTATTTAATTTTTAAGTATTTGACAGTTCCCTCTAATAATTATTATTTCATTCATAATCCATCATCCACTGACGTAACGTATAACGTAAATTAAACCGTTTCTGTGCACCCTATTTTCCCTAAGAAACGCCTGACTACTTATTGAATTGTTTTGAAATCTGAGTATATAATTATTAGTACATATCCCAATGCTCCACAAATTTACACAAATTCCAAAGAAGAGCTATGGAAGGAAATTATGACATTAAAATTTTCTACAATAATATAACCATAAATTGAAATTGTTCCAATAAATATAATTATGTTAGCTTATCTAAATGTAGGTTGAAGGGAAAGTCTGAAGTTCTTGTTAATTTTAGTTAATTAAAATCAATGAACCTGACTTGGTCTTGTTCGTTGGGGAAGCATTGGTTGGCAATGATGGAGTGGATCAGTTAAGGAAGTTTAACCAAGCCTTGGCAGACCATTCAGACATCAACAATCCACATCTCATTGATGGAATTGTGTTGACCAAGTTCGACACAATTGATGATAAGGTGGGTCGCTTTATATAAAAATAGTTTGGGGTCTGTACAAAAATACTGGTCTTATGTCGGACCGGCAAATCGATACTTTAGGGCTGTTATAAAAAACAGCACGTTTATGATACAATATCAAGCAAATGTATTTCGAAAGTATACTAGAATAGACTTAACAAAATTCCAAAACTGATTTCTACAAGGATGAAACAAACAGTTATCGTGCAGAATGGACAAAAATGCTAATACTTTTGTAACAGACCCTTTGCAGCCAACCCCGAGCGAACATGTGATGATAACATAGCGAAAGATTTTGTTTCTTCTATGTTTTTGTCTTCTTTTACCTTGCCTATCACAAAACTAATCTTTTGTTGTGCATTATTAATTTAGGTGGGTGCGTCCATTTCTATGACGTATGAAACTGGCCAACCAATCGTGTTTGTCGGTACTGGTCAGACCTACACAGATTTGCGTAATTTGAACGTTAATGCTGTGGTTAAGTCGTTATTGAAATCATAAACACTTCACATCTGCAGGGTAATCTACATAAAAGGGGTTTAAGCACGACTACACAGTATTCTGTGTCCACTTAGTGAGAGAAAACGGAGATATTTTCTTTGAGGAGTGATGCAGAGCAGTGATGTTTCTCATGATTGTCTTTTTAGCTACATATATTTTTGAAATTTATGGAAAATAAATTCATTTGTTACTGGTTTGGATTAATTCAATTCCTTTGTTTTCATTTGGCTTTTAACTTCTAATTCCATATGCTGATGTGAATAGGTTTTGTTATCTGCTCTGGTTGATGCTGTTTCTGTTGCATTTGCACGAAAACATTCTTCATACAAATTTTCTCAAACAAGTGACGTGGATGTATTTATAAACTCCTTCCTATATTTTTTGTTTTGGTTGCAAAGAAAATATTAAGCCTGACAACTATTTTGCTTTTATTGAAATCGTGGAAATATATTTATTAAAATAAAATTTTTAGTTATAATTACTAGCAAAAATATTCAGTATTTCGTATAAGTTTGATTTCCTTCTTTCCAACGTCATTCAACCTCAATTTCCTTAAAGTTCCGTGAAGAAACGACCTTGAAGTGTTCTTCATAGAGTTCTCTTACAACATTAATGGTATCAGAAAACTCGCAAATGATAAAAAGTCATTTTTAGCAAAACGTAGGCTTAGAGTCAGTGAAAGCATGTCTTCCTATAAAAGTGCTTTTGGGTCAATCAAGATTGCAGGATGTTCAGCTTTCTTAGCTTTTTATGGAATCGTTTTCAGCCCCAATATGCCTTGTTAAAAAGAAAAGCTTGTTGAAATTGAATAATCGTTTTTCTTTTGTGTCAAATATTACCAAAAGGCCTTTGAGAAGCTTTTGGTTTGTGATTGTTTTGCAATGGAATGTCGAAAATAATCTTCTATTGAGTAGGATTTAACCTTCACTAAAGCTGGTATTTATGTAAATCTATAAACTTCGTTGCATAATAAACTTGTCTGATGATGTTGGGGTTTTGTCTGTTTCAGGTTTGTGCCGAGTTACAGTTGACTTTCGAAAACTCGAACTTTCAGGGGACCGGGAAAATAGAAATTGGTAAAAAGCACAAGGGGTCGACAAAAAATATGGATTTATGGACTGAATGTTCGAGTTTTTACCGAGTCGACTGTATACTTTTTCAGACAAATAAAATATATTCTGGTTACAGTGGAATCTGTATAAGGCGGACACAAACACTTGGAACAAAATGATTTACGGTCAAATTCTCATAAAAAAAAATCTCTATAAAGCGGACAGTACTAAAAGCGATACTCACGCGTCAAATGATCATTTTTTACATTTTTCTACTTTATTATTTACATTTTCAAATAATTTGTTAATGTTGTTTCTTCCCTGTCGAAAGCATTCTCAGGTTCAATCAGTTCGAACACCACTGGTATTTCCAAACCATACCCAGCTCCTTTGACACACTTACCTGTGACTTGCATGATATGGTACAGCTTGGAATTTTCGTAAAAAGATTCATTGCTTTGCTAAGGTTTCATGGACATGTCCTACTATACGACTATTGAAAGTAACAGATCTTATCGTGATCGTTATTTTCTTCCGATCCTATCTGAACTTCATCGCCAACTTTTGGATCCTACAAATGCATATAAGCGTGATATCCACGTACAAATGAGTTAAAAGCGAATCTTTTTTCTTTAATGACGTATAAAGGGATCTCCATTTCAATGTTTCGGAGTAAAACATTTGAAAATTGATGCTCGTTTGATGCCATATCGTCTTTCATTCCTTGTATCATAGATACTTTTTTGTGTTTTGTGTGTAATGCGGACAACAACATTGCAATGTAGAATTTCGAATGCGCTGAATTGTATGAAGAATTTTATTTCGGTCCCAATAGAATAACATTCGCGACGAATAAGCATTATCTCGCTGGAAAAACACATGAGGAAAAGATGTTGGATTTTGAAAGGAAGAATCCAAGTGTAGGTTGCAGAGCCATTGATGAAAAGTTAAATATTGGGAAATCGGCAGCCGCCTCTATTTTGAGTAAGAAAGATAAAATCCGCCAACAACATGAATTTTTTCATAAAGGAAAAACTCGAAAACAAGGATGATCATAGCTTTTGTGCTATCGGCTGGCTGGCTGGCTAAAAAACTAGCTACGCTATCATGGAGTGTCGCATTGTTGGCATTGTTAAAGCATTACCAGAGAGAGGATTGATTGAAAAAGGAAAAAACGTTAAAGGAGGAAAAAAATCTAAACAAAGAATGACCGTCGTCTTTTTCGTGAACCCAGCTGGGCAAAAAATTGACCAATCTGCTGTGATCTGGAGGAGTAAAGTACCGGTTGCTTCAAAAAGTTAAACGCCTCATCGCGACCATTTGATGTGAAACGCTTCATCACGGCCAGATGTGAATTATTACTCAAATCCTAAATCATCGATGACTTCAGAAGTTATGGAAGCGGTGTTGACCCGTCTTAGCAGAAAGCTCGCCTGAAGACCGAAAAGTGTTCCTCTTCTCACCAACGCGACATGTCCAAGACCGATTCTCTCAGAACAAGCTCATCTTTTTACCAAAAAATACAACCTCGAGGCTTCAACAATAATACAAAATAATGCAGGAATAATACAAAACTTCAAAGTGAAATTCCGAAAAATGCTGGTCAAGTACGCACTAGCAAGGATCGAAGAGGACTAATCCGCTGCAGAGATCATCAAGAACTTGGACGTTCTTCAAGTTATTAGGTTATTTTACAAGAATAACATAAACTGGCTTAGATTCTTAATAATTCTTCAAATGTGAGCCTGAAGTATTCTTAAGTGATTCTTAAATATTTCTGGAAAAAACAGTGTACAATGAAGCTGAACGGGGCATATTAGATAAACTGCAACGGTAAAAGAGGGAGGATCGACATCAAAGAGCAACAAAAGAACGTTATTTACCACGGCTTTATGTAATTTATGCCTTTCTGACTTTCCTGAGATTTCTTATCACACTTTGAGCCTTGAGGTCATTCTGAGAATATTCTTAAATTTTGACGATTTTGAGCCTCGTGATCCTTATAAAAAGAATTCTTATAAAAAAAACTGTGTACAGGAATCATGGAAAGATGTTACCAATGCAACCATTAAACATTGTTTCAAGAAATGTGGAATCATTAAACCGGACGAAGAAGTGATGGAAGAAGAGGATGACAAGTTCGAGGTACTGGTACGCGAGCTCACGCCAGATGTTTCAGCATATGCTAATTTCGACGCTAACGTTCAAGCATCTGAGCCAATGACTAACGAGCAAGAGATTAACTGGCGAGAACGTGTGAGAGAAGATGCAGTCACTGTGGTGAAGAATACAACTAATGCCAGCAATGAAATTTCTGATGAGGAAGACGGGACGAATGCCGCGACAGTGACGACAAGTAAAACAATGATGGGAAAGGAAACATCAGTTGTTCAGAACTGATTTCAATTCAGTTGTGCTCTCTAATTGATGGTGAAGGTCAAGCCATGCTTTTGGTGATAACAAAAATGATCGAGAACATCAAAATCGCCAGCAAAAATCCATCAAAGACTTTTTCTCATCTCAGTAGGATTTCTGTAAAGACTTTTTGTTGATATTTGTTCTGAACTGCATAAAATACTTGTTTTCATTCCCTATGTCTATTGTTTGGTTTGAAAGCTTATTAGATCATGAACCGATTTTCATAAGCTTTAGTTCTCTTTGTTGTAACAACGCAATGTTTGTTGTTCAGAAAACGCCAGACGCCAGAGTAGTTTTCTTGGATTAAATTTGGGTGTCTTAATAGCAAATTCTGAAAATAATTTGTCTCGATTTCCTGTTGATTTGTAGAGGGTAAATTACGAAATCATGTGTCCGGGCAAGAAAGTTTCCAGCTTAGTCGGAAGGTGACTTTTACTTCCATTTTATTTGTCTGCAATACACGAAACATCATAGAAGTTACCTTAGCCAGAAATCCAGAAATAGATAGAATGTTGTTGCAACTAGTTTATCAGCCCTTTTAACAAATCCATTTTTACGTGCACACCGATTTTAAACGCCCAGCGAATATATGTCGAACGCTATTTCTCCACCCCCATTCAAAAGCGTAAAATTCCATTTTGCTTTGTTTTCCTAATATTTCTGAACTTTCATCGTCTGAGTGAACTTTGAAACCTCACAAAGAATAACCATCTTTTTTCACATGCAATGAATAACCTGTATTTATGAAAGCTCGACATCACTTTTGACCACTGTAATTTTGATGCTGTTGCATGAGAGCTTTAGGAAAGGAAAAAATCCTCTCTTACAATATTGTCCTTCAACTTCAGGCTTTTCCTTGGATATAACTGATTCAACGGCAAAAGTAAAATACTTCAGTTTTAAGTATCTGGCTTTAAGTATCAGGGCCGTAATTTCTGGGGGGGGCTAGGGGGCTGAAGCCCCCCCAATATTTTTTGGTTGAAAAAAAAAAGTTGTTTTTAAAACACTAAAAAGCTATAATTTGGAGTAAAGTATTAAAGAAAACTTCCATGAGGAGGCTCCGACCCCTAAAACCCCTGCTGGTGGGCTTAGAGCCCCCGCGACCCCCGACTCAAAATAATTTCTCGCTCGCTCCATTTTTTTTAGCCCCCTCAATATTTTTGAAGAAATTACGGCCCTGATATCTTGTTTATAAACAACAGTAAAGATATCTCCATTTTTGGATTGCCATTAGAAAATTTTAAATAGGATGGCACTCCATCAGCGGCTTCGTCAAAAAGCCACGGCGATGGAGATCATTTTTATTGAAATAGTGTGTTATTTCTATAGAAATACGGTCCTTCGCAGTGATGTTTCATCAAACTTGTCCGCTGGGTAGTGGAAAATGTTGTATATTGCAATGTATTTATACGCACTTCAAGTGTTCTATCGGAGAGACCCTCGAAATGTTTGTTCTGAAAAACTTGCATTCGCGATCTTTTTATGACGTATATAGTATAGTTCATGCTAACATGGTATAAATATAATATGGTAAATAAGATATTATAATATTTGATTGATTTATTGATTGATTTATTGATTGATTTATTGATTTATTGATTGATTTATTGATTGATTGATTGATTGATTGAATTCAGTGAAAACTAGGAGGAGTCCTCCTAGGTGAAAAAGACGGATGGCTACCGCGCTTTTGGAAACCAATCCATAGAAACATACTTTAACCAATCGGAAGAATTCGTTTAGTCAAGGGTTTGATTAAAGTGAACTCAAGCAATATTTACCTCGGAGATCAAGATGGAAATCATTTTTGTTTTATTAACGAAAGTGCATAAACGCAGTCACACCGTCTATTTCCTATATGCCTCGGCCTCGTCTCCAAATTAATGTCAAAAATAGAAAAGAAACCTCTAAAAACTGTTCAAGACCAGAGAACAGCTACATATTATCATGAAGAGACATTTTCCCAGTTATCGTGCCTAAGCTCATTTTTAATATTCAAATTTTTCCTGACAAAGTGACGTATAAAAACTACACTCATCAATTAATCTGTAAAATTTGAGATGACGAGAAAAGGTTTATTTTGCCTGTTGTACCCACACTGATACTGAGAAATAATCTGGTGTTGTTGGCAAACTGCTATATATAGATATAGGGATAGATGTTGTGAAATATTTCTTTTCATGTTTCATTTGATTGAAAATCAGATAAATGAGAGGACGTCGTATACGGATTCGATTAATTATTAGTTAAAAAAAATTAAAAATAAATAGTTAATAAAAATAGTTAAATAAGTATAAAAGATTATAAAAAAATGTTTTTCACTTAGAGGATAATTCCTCTACTGACACATGTTCGACAGAATAACGAAAGACTGAAATCAAAATGGCGGCTAACAGAAGCACAAAAAGAAAATGTTGAAGCGAGCATTAAATGTGGTGGAACAAAATCAGTAGCTGAACTTTATAATTTTAGGAAAGAAAATAAGAAGCTTGAATCTCACGAGATGCAGCTTAAGAAAGATGTAAATAAAAGAGAACGAAGACTGATTGCAGACATGGAAGAAGAAAGCAGCTTAAAATGCTGTTTGAGAAAACCTAAAGTTAAAATCGATACCACTATCGAAAAAATCAAAAATGGAAAATTGATAGCTGTTAAAGAAAGAAAGGAAGAAACTGCCAACAACCAAAATGATAAAATGGCAAACATCCTTGCATGTCAAGCTATCAAATCTACAAGTCTTTTAGTTCCTAAAGAAATGGAATTAAAATCATCACAAGAAAAACAAGTTACGTCAAAAGGCGCTACTGACAAATGTTCGAAATCTTGCTTCAACTTGAAAATCCTGTTACCAAATTCTTCGGCACGTTCAGTGATTTTTTTCTGAAGATGAATCAGCTTTTCTTCATTTTTGTGCCCGAGAAAATCTTGATCTTCGATAATTTTGCGTAACCTTACGTTTTCCTCTCGAAGAAAATTCACCTTGGATTCATTATCAAGCTGGATAAAAACAACAAAAAAGTACTGTTGCTATAATCTTCCGAATTTCTAACTGATTCCTAGCTTACTCATCACCCTGCAACTGTTTTTAAAAAAACACATGGGAAATTCTTAAAAGAAACATACCAGATTCACAGTTTTTATGTCATTGTTTGGTTCAGTGGATGCCACATCTCTTTTCTGCATATCAAATGCTAGGCTGTTTTGCAATCCTCGCCCTGTATTCAATTTAGTCAAGTTTAGAAATTTCAAAATGTCGATCCACTACTTGGAATAAATTTTAAAACGATCTGTTTTTTCTTTTTCAAGAATCTGCAAATGAACGGGATGAGCGTGCTGCTTCAGTCCATTCACTTTCAAAAACTGACGTCAAATAAACAAGCGTGTCTTTTTAAAGACGTGCTAGTGCCAACTTTGTACCTAGGACTAACTGGCCGAACACAGATTAGAGAATAAATCATTTATCATGTCATGAACAAGTTTATTATTTTGGCTGCGTTCCCATCGACAGGCAAAGTTTCAAGTTATTTTTGGCTATATGTACATAGTTTCAAACTTTGAAATGGGTATATACACATAACCTAGTGTGCGGTGTTGCCTGGATTTGAATACATTCAGATTTCTACATGTCAATGCGCAAATCTCCACGAGACAGGCAATCATCATTTTGTCTACTTTGCTTGCTCTCGATTTCGATATTAAACAGCTACTTATTCCAGAAGATTGTAGGAAAACATCCCGATGGATTTGTCCGCCCGATACTTCCCCGAACGGACGCTAGCCCGACGGAAAGTTTCCCGACCGGAAAATAAGCGATGTGTGGTAAAACCATGTCGAGTAGTAAACCCTGAATCGTTTCGGAAAAGGTCGGAATAATATCGGGGAACGGAAAAAGAGTGTGGCAAATAAAATGTATGAAAATATGAAAGAAGTGCTCTTTATAGCTGTGTTCTGTGTGTTGGCAGTGCTATTTTATGAAAATGAATTCAAAACGAAACCAATAAACCGCACAAAAAAAGCTAGCCCGGTTTTTAATTTTAGTTAATTTCAAAATGGCGAGGTAAGATAAAGATGTAAGACGGAGTTTATTATCATTTTGCAGCACAGCAAACAAAGCTGACGATTGTCTGAATTTCTTAATTATAAATCAATTCCATCAAGATTTCTTGGAATTTGTTTTAAGAAGAAGATATGAGGAACACATCTTGGTCATTCTAATTTAATCGGATGAATTTTCGCGAATAGGCACTTTGAAAAATTACGCGTGGACTACTTTTTCGCGAATGGTTGTTTCGTAAAATTTCTTGTGAATTTATTTTCGCGATTAGAAGTATAATGAAAGAGTTCAAGAGTTGACAAACGTAAATTTTACGTGCATATGAATGAAAATCTCCGTAAAGGCATTTTTTTTCATAAGAACTTACGAAAAAAAAATTGTTACGACAAAATTTGCGTACATGTGAAACAAGCTTTGAAATCCAAAGTGGTCGTTGTGTGAGCATGAAATCACAACAAATAATGGATTATCGAATTTCTCGTTCGTTTTTCATGTTTTGTCAAGAAAGGGAAATTTTGAAAAATGATTACTAAAATGCAAAGCGTTTTTTGTTGATATTGATATTCACTTGTAAGAATATGCCTGTGGCGATGTTTAGCAATAACAGTCTGAAAAACTTGCAACTCATCTAATTGATTTTTCCGACAACCAAATACTTAGGGACTGTTCATATGGAGGGGGGGCGGGATCTCACTATTTTTAAGAAACGCATGAAAAAATAAAATGTGTTCATATGACAAGCAAGCCAGCCCGCCTTGCCGAGATCTCGCTTGTTTTTACCGAGATCTTTGCTAGGCGGAATGAAAATTGTACATATGAACACTCCATCCCCATGAGGCGGGCTGGAATTTCATCACGTTCCCGCACAAAAAGATGCGAGGTCAGGGATAAAAATTATCATCAGAACACTGGATAAAAATCAACCGGGACAGCCCGATTCCATATGAACAGCTTCTTAACCAAGTTTTCATTACTTTTTTTATTGCTCTACAAAAGTAAATAACTGGAAGTTTTTAGTTTTTGGGTTTACATCCCTAAAGGTTATATCTTTCGCCTGTCAACTTGCAACCAGTATAGCTAACTTACCACCAGAGGCAAGTAACTATAATACAGTGATTTAACTATCGCTAAGACCAGTGTCTAGTCAGTTGATGGCTTCTAATAGTGTACAAGCAACGGTGGTTGGAGTACACGAATTATCATAGCAAAGCTACTGTTTAACCTGTTTTAGAAGGTTTCGATAAGATCAGGTAAGAGGAAATGTGTGTTGTTGGTTAGTTCAAATTACTTGTAAAATCTACTCGAAAAGTATTCATTATGAAGGGCATGCATGCATTTTAAAATCATCTTCAGCTTTGATACTGTTATAGATATTCATATAAAAAAGCGAGTACCAATTTTCCCAAAGAAGTCTCGAAACTTTCTTCGTACGAAACATCCAGAGAATGAATCGTTCCGTCACGACAGTTACGTCATCTTGATTTCACAACGTCAGCATGTAAAGCTGACGTCAAATTAGAAACATCGGAAAGCAGGTGAGGTTTTCATATGATGGACGGTGTTGATCATCTCGAAGAAGGTGAGACAGAACATATCTATCCATACACGCCTATACATGCTTACATTGACAATATCTTCGTAACTGTTGATAGTATACTGGACCACAAATGATTTGTATTGCATAATCTTCTTTAAGCTCTTGTTAGGTGTTGTAGAGTGCGATATTTGCTGATAATAGTTTTATACAACAACTGGAGTCAACTAGCTAAGTATGAAAATTCACCAACATTAGAAAGAAGGTTACTGCAACCAATTAAGGTTGACTAAAATGAATTAGTCCCTGGTGTGGGCCTACAATATAAATTGGTGATAAAGGCCTAAAACATCTTGCAGGCAAGCTTTTCATAAATTTGTGTCACAATATCGATCATCTCGTTTTCACCCTGAATAGTAATGAATCTTCATTTACCAAAAAGAACTAAAAAACATTATTACTAACAAGCTTTTATGCGATAAATCGACCATTAAGTGAGTAGACCTACCTGTAAAATTTGCTTGTCGGATTCCTCTTTGAAGTGCTCGTTTAGACAAGAACTCTGACACCATCAGTACTGCCACCAAAACTATTTTCAACACAATGAAGGTCTTTTGTCAAACTCTGTTGTTTTTATGCAGCAGTAATTTGGAAAGACAGTTAAGGGGTATTTTAGTCTTAGTGGTGCTTAAGGGTATAAATTTAAAAAGTGGGTACTAGGTGGGTACGCTTTATCCAATGAGCACCCCTCAAGTCGCTGATGAAAATTGTAATAGCATCTTGTGCACATTAATTTGTGTTATAGTCCAAAAGATCAACTTTTAAAATCCAGATTTCACAGAATATAAGATTCTAATACGATCCTGGAATTTATGACTTAAGATCGGATTGGTTTCTAAGTTGAGTGTGAAAAGGTAGTTTTGATTGGTTTTATCGTTTTTTCAGCTTTGAAGAACGATAACGATTTTAAAGAACTGTTGAAAAATGGCACATTTGACGATTACTTTAACACATTCTTATCACTACCAGTAAGTAAATACTAGCATTTCTTTTTCTTATGTTGACTTGACATTTTTAGTTGGAAACTCTAAAAGATACCTCCACCTTTTCCATCTTGTGCAACAATCAAGTTTATGAGCTTTTCCTCTTTCGATTGTATTGCTAATGGGAAATGATTGAATGTTTTCAAAGTATGCTTTCTGTGTTTTTTGTAGATATTCGCAAAAAGGTTGATGTATAGAAAAGATAATGGCTTGTTTGAAATTGAGCCGCCCGTGAAGCGCACTACACACGTTAGTTAATTTCATTTGGACAAGGCATGGTTTACATTACTAGAAAGCCTGGTTCAGACCTGCCGATTACGGCGATTACGACGATGAAATATCAAAACTATTAATTATTTTGAGAGCGTTCACACCTATCGATTGGTGATTACGACGATAAATTTATCTTTTAATCGTCGTAATCGTCGTAAGCGCCAGGTATGAACCAGGCTTAATAATCATAATCATATTTTTTTCTCGCAGCTTGAATTCACTGCTGTCATAAGTCAGTTATTTCTCCCGAACACATACTGCCATCATGATTTATATGCTGAATCATCATTTTATTTTAGCATTTGTTACACGACAAAATAATAACATGGGTTAGAACAAATCGAGGCGTAAATTTTCTCAAAACGCCCATCTGTAATGAGTATCGTTTATCAAGGGCGTTATTAGAGGTTCCAGTTCACATGAACGTTGGTAAGTATAGATCATCACCGAAAAGAAATTGTTCCGCTTTAGCCAGGACGGGACATTTTAACGAGGTCTGTGGTGAAAATAATGACCCCTTAGAATATTTTCACCCCCCACCCCGTGGTTTACGCTTATGACTTGTTAGGTTTTCTTTGTTATTGCTAGGGTTAGGGTTAGGGTTAGGGTTGGTCATAAGCGTAAACCACGGGGGTGAAAATATTCTAAAAATATTCTAAGCTTAAACGGGATCTCGCTTGCAGAGACGATTTTAGATTTTTTCTGACATCAGCCGCATGCGTGTGATAAATAATTTTCAAAGCAAGCTTTAAAGATGGCGGATAAAGTTCTAAATTATGTGTTTTTTTCATGTCGTTAGGTGAGAATTATCTTGTTCTATCTCCATTTTTGGCAAAAATGAGCTCCGATTGTTTTCAAGCTTTTCAGGATCATTTCGTTCTTTCTCCGTGAGCTTTTTCCAAAAAAAAGCGCAAAATCTCCTTCAAACGACAGTCTGATATTGTTTTATCTCCTTATTCGTTATAACGCCTTAAAATTATTATGTTCTATCTCCAAAAGCCAAGCAAATACCGCTTATTCTATGTACAGGTTGATACGAGGTTATTGATTTGCCCTGAAGTCGCTGTTAGATAATCTTGTAAATAGTGGAGATTGTTTGTTTTTATTGTATTTGCAAAATGGCGAACGGGGAAGCGATTTATCAATCATAAGATGCTGATGAAGCCTTAAAAGTGCATTCATTTCTGTGGTTTGAATATAATCACAAAAATCAATGTCATGCAAATATAACAAGATGACTTGGAAGTCGAAAATTTCGCTATATTGCATTCTCACAATTCTAGCAAATATAATACTGTTCATAAAACTGTGAGATACAATAGTTGATAACGGTAGCAGAATTTCAACTCGCAATTATACAAAACAAATAGACCAAAACTTATTCGTCTCAAATTTGGCTTAAAGTCTTCAGGACGGTGTCACAATTACACAAATCTACTCTCAACAATTATAAAACATTCTCTATATAGCATTGCCAAATTGCCCAATTTTGGCCAAATTTGACAAAAATGACTGTCAAATTCGAAATCAGCATCTTTCAATTGTGCTTTGTGCAAATTTTTATGAAAATTGGAGAACTTTCATAATTTAGTCCAAATTTCGCCCGAATTGCCCAATTTTGGCCAAATTTGACAAAATGACTATCAAATTCAAAATCAGCACCTTTCAATTGTGCTTTGTGCAAAATTTTATGAAAATTGGAGAACTTTCATAATTTGGTGCAAAGTTGGCCCGAATTGCCCAATTTTGGCCAAATTTGACAAAATGACTGTCAAATTCGAAATCAGCACCTTTTAATTGTGCTTTGTACAAATGTTTATGAAAATTGGAGAACTTTCATAATTTGGTCCAAATTAGCCCGTTAGTCAGCCTGAAAGTCAGCCTGCAAAATATTTTATTGCTAAGGTGTGTGAGGACATGGCTTTTATATGCAATTATTTACTTTAGTGAGATCGTCCAAAATGTCACGGAGATAGAACGACGATACCAATACTTCGCTATACTAGCGAAATTAAAAAGCCACATGAGAACATACAAAGGACATAAATCAATTGGCTGTCATTTTTAGATGTAACGTGTCTGTTGTATTTTACTGTCAGCTCATGTCAAAGACTTTTAAGGAAAAATTGTATTCTTTGTAAATTCCAAATTAAGATTTTGGAGTGTCAAGCAACTCCAAGTGATATACACAGTAGCAACATAAAGGAAAATTGATGTTTTTCGTACTGTATAAAATATTTTTTGTCAGTTAAAGGTGAATTTGCAAAAGCATGGAGTTAAAACAAAATAATTTTAATAAATAGCACATGTTTCGCTACTGTTTTGTTCTATCTCCAATTGCAAACTTTCCCTAAAGGAGAGTGGGTACTAGCAAATTTGAAATAATTTTTGGTCAGGGGCTCCAAATACGATGTATTCAAAAAGTACCAAGTAACTTTCCATAGAAAGGTTTCTTAAAGATTTTGTGTGGTTATGAAATTTAAAACTTAATTTTCTCAGTTTACAGAAATTGGAGATAGTACAAAATAATTCTCACCTAACGATGTGACCTCGGGACAAAGAACACCCATAAGAATTTTTGTCCTGGGTAAGTGGGATGATTTCTTCCATATAACCAGTCCCTAAGCCTGTTTTCCACGCGCACTCTTCATTGAGAGATACAGAAAACAAAATTTCAATTTCTAGAAGATCTGAAAATACAATTTTGATGGACCCTCATTTAGTGCAAACTTTTATCGAAAATAATTTTTTTTATCCTAATTATGGCGAGCAACCTTGAAAATAATTATTTTTCGGTGCGAATCAGGATATTAGGATAATTACGGTATCATTACCCGGTAAGAACTTTCTTTCATACGAATAGATCTTCTGGTCATGTTGTAGATTTTTTTCTGAACTTGAATGTCAATACTTTTAGATTCACTCAGTGCAAGTGAATTAGCAAAATGTCAACAACGATATTTGAGCAAGGTCATTGACATGCAACGTTTGAAGCGTTTTGTCGAAGGATCTTTTGGCGAGAGTCTTATACAATTTTGGTTGGATGCAGAAAGATTTCGCCGACAGGTAGAAAGAATCATTTTGAAGAGGCTTTCGTTTTTCAATGTTCACCAAAAGTATGTAGGATCCAAAATTAGAATGAAGAGTCTCGGGGTTCGAGGTTGACAGAATCAAGAACTTTATCAACTTGGCCAGGGTTTATTTTAATTATCAAGCCGATAAATTCGAAAATCCCTAACTCATTCCCTGGGCACGAGGTTGCTTTAGTTAAACACACCAGTGGGCAACTTGAATTTTTCATTGAGCGGGAAATGTTTCACCATTTAGTTATCAGTCCTCATCAATGAGAATATTGATCCTTCTGGTCATGTTTTGACAACTCCCCAGGCATTTTATCTCGATTCTTTTCGTTTTACCATACAATACTGTTATCGTAAAGACACAAATACTTTCTGATAGTAGTACTGTTTTTACTTCAAACTTTCTCATCCTTCTACTCAGTGGGCAAAAAGTCACTACGAAAAAGAGCATTTTTATTGAAATTGTGTGGATATTTCTTCAGAAATGCACTCCTTCACAGCGATTCCTTAAAAAATCTGCACACTGGTATGGTATTGGATGATTATGAACTCGATATTTATACTCGATAAATTACTCGACAAATTTTTTAAAACTGATGTTTGCAAATATTGTGCACGAGAATCGATGTCTTTGATCTCAATATAAAAACTTTATATTTTCATCTTTTTATTTCTCACTGTATTTTTGCAAGGTAATGATTAGAAAATTCCAGCGGGAAAGTGTGTCCACATCAGTGGGAAATTTAATTTGCTCACCAGTAATTCCAGCCAACAAAACTGATCAGTTTTTCACCCTCAAAAATTTTTTATTCAGACATTTATTGTACTACAACGGTATTTCAATTAATAGGTTCCTGAAAATTGTCGTCGATTTGTTTTACGAGAGTTTCAAGAAAAATACCTAGCCGATGGAGCGCCGTACCCGCTAAATGTTACCGTATGCAAACAGATCAACCAACATTTAAAAAATGATTTATGTAGTTTTGGCGCATCACTATCTGGAACACTGATCGCACCCCAAGAGATAGCTTTGAAGTGTTTACGAGAATATTGGATACCTAACTATATAATACATCGATTGAGAAGGAGAAAGTTTGCATTGCATAGATGGGGTAAGTCGAGGCGGATGATAAGGACGGTTTTGAGGTATTGCTAACGTCCTTTTTCTCGAACCTGAAATGGGAACAACAAAAATGAGGGCGGGGGAGGGGGGGGGGGGGGGGGGCGCTTATTAGAGGAGGTGCTTAAAAGAGGAAATACAGTATCCAAGAAACTTCCAAGAGTTCATTAAAAATTGAACATTCATCAAAAATTCACTTGATAATTATATACCCTATAAAGATTTTCAACTGTCATTTTTCTTGTTTACTGAAAGATACCTTAAAAACTGCAAAGTCAACAATCATTGCAAATAAAGACAATGACGAGGATAGAGTTCCAGACATTTTGAAAGTTATTAAAGACATGCACGAAAAACAGAGGAAACAGAACGCGTTGAAGAAAGCTCAAGACGATTCGATTAAAGAACAAAATTCTCGAGCTATCGGTAACTCTATACTTACAACTCTGATAGGTGTTCAAAGCACAAAATAATGCTTCATACAAACCCTTATAAAGTGCCGTCTCTGAAGTTTTCTTGCAGATCCTTTAAAATGCAGACCGTAAAGCTAAACATCTTTATAAACCGTAAAACAACTAGTTTTTACCCAGTGGACAAATTTGATCAAAAATCACTGCGAAGGAGTGCATTTCTATAGAAATATACAAACTGTTTCCATAAAAATGCTCTTCTTCGCAGTGACTTTATGAACATTTTCCCCACTGGATAGTCAAACTCCTCCTTCGGTCGTTTCTATCGAAAGAGTTGACGTCTGTTTTATAGAGACAAATCACAGAATTTGTTTTGTATTCTAAACATTTCTTTTGTCTTATTGTTCTTGTTTGTATAACTCCTTTCATGGATATTCACGTCAATGATTACACACTGGCGGGTCTGTTACAAAAGTATTAGCATTTTGTCCATCCGACACGATAACTGTTTGTTTCAATATCTTTTGACCATCATCCTTGTAGAAGTCATGTTTTGGAGTTTTGTAAAGTCTATTCTAGTATACTTTTGAAAAACGTTTGCTTGATATTGTATCATAAATGTGCTGTCTTTTATAAAGCCCTAAGTATCGATTTGTCTCTCCGACATAAAGCAAGTATTTTTGTAACAGACCCTGGCCTTCATCACTCCTTGCTGGTTTGTGGTCAAAATGTTTTTCATTTCTATCTGGATAAACAAGCCAAATATTGCGTATGTCTCATTCTTTCAAAAGTCTTTCAAAAGTTGACATTAATATTCAAGAATGTTGTCTAATGATTAAATTACAGTTTTACAATTATACAGAACTTTAAAAAAATATATTTTGGAGTTTCCAGTCCTTTAATATTGATCTAATTGTCTTTTACAACTTGGATTTTAAGTTGAAGCATACAATAATGTTCTAACTTGACGGAAAAGCAATATGAAGCCTTCTTTCCTCCCTGAAATGGTAGCCAAATATCGAGATACGACACACGAGGGCGACTCGAACACGACTCGTAGCCTTCGTTGTCGAACATACTGCAGTTTAACACGTGTAATTCGAATCTCAACGGGGATTCAAAATTTGTTCGAATTACATGAGTTTCGAATTATAAGAGTTTTCTTATAAGGATAATCTCGGACGGGACCGAACACTTTCGATTTACATGATTATTCGAATTATAGGAGTTCGAATTACACGGGTTAAACACGGGTTAAATTGCAACACTATGTTGGACGCGTCAATTTCTCAAGCAATTAACATACAGTTAACATACCTTGTTAAATTTGCTTGGGTCAGTGAGCCTAAAATTACGTCACGCCTCGTTCTTTCAAGCATTTTCATAAGACTTTCCTGCAAAAAAAGTTTGATGAATTCAAATTGTTGCATGAAACTACTCTAATATGCTCCACTTTAATCTTAGGTTTACTGAAATCTAGAAAATACTTCGGAAGAACCTACAATAGCAGCTCTGACGAGGAACTAGCAGGTAATGAATTTATCAAGAGAAAGCGGATACTTCGTGGTATCGTCTTGAAGAAAATGGAACAAAAAGAAATAGAAGATGGCATTGATGAACTGCAGCTCGATAACCCAGCATCCACTAGACAGAAAGTAAAGTAACCTTAACACCTTATCGAGTCAATAGACATCTGGTCGAACACCTTGTTAATACCTTGTTTTCGAGTTTCGCTGGTTCCTATGTATTCTTTGGTTTTGCTTCTTATATTTCCTACTACTCATTAGTATCCAGTTATTATTTCTATTGGATAGCCAGAAGCTTTTACAATCTTAAAATCAAGGTTGTAATTGACGGCTCAGCCATAACACAAACATACAGGAAAAGTTTATAATTTACACCAGCTTTTTTTCTGTCAAAGATTTGATGTAACGCCATTTTAAGCATCTCAAAGAATAGCAGATCATTTTGTGCATTTCTGCGTCATTCATTTTATTTTCACCTGTCATGTCAGTTGGGAGAAGCTGCCTGGTTGCTATCGATATGGAATTAACCATTTTTTGGGATGGTGTTATCTCCTAAATACATGAATAAATACTACAATTCCATGCTATAATTCCATGTTACAATTTACATGCTTTTGGGATTCTTTGAAGTACAGTTCTAAATAGTTTTAAGAATATGTGTTTCACTCGTTAAGTTGTATTCAGTATTAAGGAGATAATGATATTTCGGGAACAGGAAATTCTCCATCATCCGACAGCGCTTATACATAATATCACTTTCTTTTTAAAATTCTTTTCTGACTTTTTGTAGCGCAAAATGTTGTATTTTATATGTCTGTAAATACCAAATGTAAAATGTTATTATTATCTTTTTATCAGTGAAACTTCAATTCAAGGTATATGAAGTCCATGTTTAGCTATATACCTTCTCCTTATGTATGTAAGGAAAAAATAAGGTCCTTTTCACACGAGATGACTGTTTTCATTATTGGTTACTTTCAGACCAAAAGAACGTCGCAAGAGAAAAAGGAAGTTGGATTGCATGTAAACATTAGAGGAACAGAGGTAGCTTAGCAACCGATTGTTATCTTTCCAACACTGCCCAGCGGGCACAAAGACGTCGTAAAGATGTCGTAAAGACGTCTTTTCAAGACGTCCCTAAGACGTCGCAAAATGGTCGCGAAGTGGGAATCTCAAAAGACGTCCCAATTACATCTTCACTGAGACGTCTCGATGACATCCCAACGACATCGTAACGACGTCGCAGGATTATGAAATTTACTCTTTCAAAAACTGTAATAGGCCACAGGCGGACCCGAACCGGGAACCTCTGGTGTGCCAGCCGAACTCGTAACCGTTATGCCACCGCTGCTTGTTGTCAAGACGTTTGTTGTCAAAACATTTACAATAAATCATTCTTTACAGACTGATTGCTTTTGAAAGTTTATAATTGTTTCGAAGATCGTTATTCAATCCGTATAAAGACGTCCCAAAAACGTCGTAAAAGGATCTCAATTGCGACGTCCCGTTTCAGACGTCCCTACGACGTCCCAAAATGATCTTAAGTTTATAATTGTTTCGAAGGTCGTTATTCAATCCGTATAAAGACGTCCTGAAAACGTCGTAAAAGGATCCCAATTGCGACGTCCCGTTTCAGACGTCCCTACGACGTCGCAAAATGATCTGGAAAGCAAACGACCATTTTACGATTAAAATGAGACGTCTCAAAGACGTCTTGTGCCCGCTGGGTGGTTCTTTTAATGCTTACGGATGGTTTCAACGTGGTGGATTAATTTCCTGAAAGTGTGAAGTAGGCATTAATAAGATCCTGTATTATGATGATTTTTAAAGGAGTTTATTGCAGGCACTTCTTTTATGAAGCAAAATGTAATATTACTTCGTGTGAATGGAGCCATAAAGCAATTCTTATCCTCACAATGATGGAGATGCATTAAAAGCATTGATACCTAATGGTGGAAATGTACATAAACTATAGATGACATGCGCGATTTTGTATTGATGTTCTTTAGGATAGCCGCGCAACAAAGACGACCATTTCACGTATGCAAAGTCTGGATTCCTTCAAAGTGTCAGTCGCCAATTTTCTGCCACCACTCGATAAACCATATGCAAAGGATAGATTGAGGAACATTCGAAAGACCACGTTTTTCGAAGCTTTAAGTATGGAAAAAGACACTGACTATTTAGCCGACACAGAAGATGACTTTACTGATGAGACTTTTTCAACCGACGAAGGAGAACAACAAGGTTTGCACTTCTTCGTTGCCATCATTGTTTTAACTTGTCATGTAAGAGTTGACGTCATCTGTTTGTTTAATTCTAGTTTGTTTACATGAAAGGCTTTTCTATACTCTTTCTTTTGAAAGGTTTTTAAAAAGTTTACCATTGGTAAAGGCTTTTTTGTTTCTTTCTGTATTACCATTAACCTTTAACTTCTTTTCCTCTCACCAAGTTAATCAACCTTGTACCCAGGATATCGAAAAGGCGAAAAAACCTGGGTACGAGGTTGTAAGTTAATCTGTTCATCGTTACCTCCTGCTTACTGCCATAGGAAGAGTGTTGTTATAAAAGGCTGTCTATGAAGAAAGGATACTAAGAGTTAATTCTAGTCTGTAGAATCAACATCAACAGTGACGCTGTAGAACATTCTTCTGTTTCTTTCTAATTAGATTTGCGTTTACCAATGATTAAATCTCTCGTTCAACAAAAACATTCTTTTATATCTTCGTTTGTTAAAACGGAATCACCGACGAAGAGGGTTTTGACTCCGACATACTTAAAGGAAAATCCATTGAGATTAACGAAAGGTAAACAAGTATATTGGAGTTTATGTGACCTTCAGCAACCCTTTAAATTTCAGAAAGCACTGGTTGCACAATTTGGTGGCTTCTACACGAACTCACTGTCCAGTTTTGTTGATGTGCATTATATGAGATGAGCTTTATATAGAGTGATTTTTGCGTAATAAAAATTAAGGCCGTTAAGATATTCGCAGACAGTATAATGCAGATCTAACAAAATCATCAACATGGTTATATTCAAAGTTAACTTGTACCTCCAAGGTCTTTCATACAACTGAACTATCCTAACCAATAGCGCAAAAATCAAATGTTTTTGCGCCCATCTTCTTGCTCGCAGCTACCTGTTTCACTGAAGTCAAGACAACTTTGTTTAGATAAAGGGAAGCAGTTTAATCTCCTGATTGCCGCACTGAATGCTGATCCAATCGCTGGCCAGCCTTTGCTGGACTATTTCAGAAGTAGTGGGAATCAATTTGCTGAAGAAAACATGAAATTCTGGACGAGAGCCAATCAGATACTGTCTGATTATCGCATCAGCCAACCAATGATACGAATGAAACAATTCAAAATTCTGATTGACTTGTACCTGAATCCAAGCTTAACCAATCATATTGCTTTGAGTCTTTCTGACAAGCAGGAGTTATGTCGTCTTCTGCGTAACGATGCTGGCGTAACGAAATTAATGGAAGCAACTGATGAAATAGCTCAGGTAGGTAACCATAACAACAGAGGCGTAGCTAGAGCTCAGTCAAAATTTGTGGAGGAGAGTTTAGTCAGTTAAAGTAGAAAAGGAAACTGTGCAAGTAACCTAATCTGAAAAGACTGAAAAGAAATATTGTAATGTTGAACTCCTCCACTTTTTTTGACTGACCCTGAATACGCTTATGAATAATTTTTCTAATTTCTTAATTATTCAGTATAATTTTGTTCTAGCGTATTGTTTAGCCTTGTAAGCGTCACAACCCTATTGTCATGTAACTTGAAATCGAGACTAAGATATACAGTGACGTAATTCTATAGATTCCATAGTTAAAGTAAAGTAAACGTTGAAGTTTCTGATTGGTCGATTGAAACATCAAAAGTTCAAAAAAATCCAAACCAGAGAACTGGTACATGTTTCCATATTTTATTGAAATAATTTAGCTTTTAATTAAATCCATGTTTTCTTTCCAGGCGATCTGGCCATTTTGGGAAGAGTTTTTGATTGAAGACGAAGGGGACTTCTTAAGGGAAGCGGTGAGTAATTAAGATGGTGTTATCGCAATCAACTTAATTATTATAATGATTTTGTCGCATTTTTTTTTTTAGACAAAATGCAAGAGAACACTTATAAATAAAGACCAGTGTGCTGACGTCATCTTTTTTTCCTACTTGAACGAGGATGATATTGAAGACACGTATGAAGAGAGATGTAATTTTGAGGATTTTGTACGCGAGAAACGAAGCAACTTCAATGGTTTGCGAATGTGGCGTGCAATGGAATTAGCAATGTCCATCTGCAGAAAACGTAAGCCATTCAACAACAGGCACTTCTTTGATTTATTACGCCCTCTATAAATAGAATTACACCCTCTTTTAAGACATAGGAGTACGCCCTCTATTAAGACATAGAATTACGCCCTCTATTAAGATATAGGATTGCGCCCTCTATTAAGACATAGGAGTACGCCCTCTATTAAGACATAGGATTAGCTGTTTCTCGAATCATTTAACGCCTCTTCTAGTTAGTACATATAATTTCTATTTTCTCACGTTCTTAATCCATCTACTTACAGTTTTATGTTTGGTTATGTATATCCTTGATTATTCAAGAATTGTAAAGAGAAGATGGAACACTTATTTTTCATTTCTATCATTATTGTATTTGATAAGGTAAAGTCTTGGCTGATGCCGAAAGCGATAATTGGAATTCTAGCGACGAGGAAGCAAACAACAGTGCTGGTAGTTTGACTGTTCGCTATTTGGATCTGTTAAATCGCAAAGCATTGAAGATGCAAACTCAAGATCGATTTCAGAATATTTTCAATGGATTAGGTAAAACTATACATAACGTCTTATATACCCCATGAAAAGATGTCTCTGTTATAAAGGAAGAATGGTCTAATTTTGACTAACTCGAGAGAAGTAACCTTTAATCTTAAATTTTCTTCGCTACAGTTAAAATTGCTTAAGAAGTAGCTGTTTGATTTTTTTGTGGGAAATCTGAAATATACTTTGTGATCCTTGATGGTGCTTAGTGTTTTAGAGTTTGAAAGTAATAATCCTTTTCCTTCTGCCAGCCCCCACTAACACCACATCCCCAAGAAAGTGTTGACATAGCAACATCGATAAAAAATATTCCATAAAATCACTTTGTGTGAATGATAATTTGATCGTCACAATTTTCACCCTTCTGCGTTAATTGGCTGTTTTGTCTCTATTATGATTGGTTTTTAGGTCTATCGCACAGCTACCTGGGTTATTCCAGCATGTTTGGAAAATACTGTTGCCTGATGGGAAATAACAACACCGATTTCACCAGTGTGACAGTAAGCGAGCAAAAATCGAGAAAAACTCCCGAACAGACTAAACCAACGAGACCCAGGTAACATATGCTGGACTTTGATATTTGATATAGCGCGGAAATTCGAAAGAAGATGCAATTATAAGTTTTTGTTATGAATTCCTTTTCAGTTAAATTCTCGAACTTTCTTTTTTATTCTTTACTACTTGTTATTCGATCCAAAAGTAGGCCAGGACTTTTAGTTGATTAGGTATTTCATTGAGGAATACGTGAAGGACTATGCAACGCAACTCCATACCTATTGTTGAATAATATCTTCTATTGATATATCACTACATAGAAATACACTGGAGATACGACAAGGTGACGTAGGAAGGAAGGAAAAGTACAGTGCGTTTCAAGAAAAGGCTACCCAAAAAATTATTCGATATAGCGTTTGACCATGGTTTGACATAATTCTTAAAATAAGAAAAGTTTTACACCAAAAGAAAGAGAAAGGGAAGGGCTATTTTTTTGAAAGCCTTTTTTCGAAAGACGCTGTGTATCTTGCCTTTCGACTGTAAAAGTTTCACGGTTGAACGTGTTTAGTTTTCATGAAACACACAAACTCATGCTATATCCTTGATAACTTTAACTTTAATCCGATTGGTTAACAAGTTTTAAGGGACTAATTAATTTAGCTTTGGGGTTTTAGGGTTAGGTTGAGGGTTAGGGTTTAATTAGAGATTAATTAAGCTTTGGGGTTTTTGAAACTGCTTTTGAAAAAATTCAATAGGGTTACGTAATGGTTTAATTCTTTCGATCTGTGGATGCTGTAAGCCCCTTTTTGTTCTCATACGTCCATGCTTATTTCAACGTCAATTTGGTTTACAGGTGCTTTTTTGACGTCTTACACGACAGTACACATCTGGACTTTTTCAAAAAGTTCTTAACAAAAGAAAAGGAAGAGACGCCATTAGCATTCTGGATTGCTGTGGAATCGTTACGAACCGGTTGCAAAACTGCCAAGGCAAGGCAGGGTAAAGTGCATGGGATAGTAAAAAGGTTCTTCGGAGCAGGAACCAATTATGGTGAGGACTGAAATTACTTTACTGTTTTAATGAAACAACACAGTTCAATCGCCACATAAGATTCCATAACGGTGAATATTTACTTAGTGATTTGATATTTAACAATTTGACTTTCCCAACTGCACTATTCAATTTCCTTCTAAGAAAGCTTCATAAAAAACCTCTCCTTAAAAAGAATGTGCCATATAACTCTTCATACATACGCGCCACCAACTCCACAGTATATTTTGTGTGTGTGCTATACTTATTTGAAATGTATCTTCACGAAGCGCTATTAGACTTTCATTATAACGAAATTTTCTGCATTGTTATGGTGTGGTTGAGGTGATAAGTAATGAACTTCGAGAGTCCCCTCCCGTTATGCGAGCATATCAAAGGCCTTGGCAAGAGCTCAGAGAGAGAGAATTTAGTCATTTAAAGTAGAAAAGAAAAACGTGCCTATAACCTAATTTATAAAGTTATAATTTAGAGTGAAAAGAAATAAGTTGCATTCCTCCACTTTTTTACATGACCCTAAATACCCTAAATTGAAGGAATAACAGAAATGAAAACAAACCAGAGTAAACCTCACCGTGTAAAACAGCCTTTACAAATGTGGCGAAGAAACTCAATATTCTCTGAGCTGTAACGAGTTTTCTGTTTACACAGGAGAAGATTTGAGGTGTAATGCCGACATCATGAAAGAGATTCCACTTGTTGATAAAGTCACACCTGCCATGTTGATGTCCGCACAAGCTTGCGTCGCCAAATCCTTAGAAGATAACTGGTGATTAAGTTGCTTTATATTTTGAGATGTGTTTTTTTTTTGTCAGGAGTTTGAATTTGTTTGGGCTGTTTTCTATACTGTTTGATCCTTAGGTATGCTCAATACTTGCAAACGTTCGAAAGTGAAGGCGGGATAACAGGAATTTCAATTTTACCAATCTATCGGAATGGAGCAACTGATAGTAACAGATCTGTTAAACAGAAATCGGTTAGTTTTGTGAGATTTCTCTTTTTACAGTTCATTTTATGGATATGTAGCTAGGTGGATAAATGCAGAAATGGGCGTAAAGATGTGAGAATGGGCGTAAGTGTGGATAGGGTGGACGTTAACGTGGATAGGGTGGGCGTAAAGGTGGAAGGATGGGAACTGAAATTTCTATTATAAAACTTGATTGTTTCGATTATTTTGTTACTCACCCCTAATTTTATGATTTTTTATATGAACAGAAAATAATGACTCATTTTTAAAATCATCCTGAAGAATACCTTTATCGTTCTTTCTTGTTTTGTTTTCAAGCGTGGTTTGTGGCGGATGTTCACTAGAAACGTGATCAGCTTCCGACGTGGGATCATGAATCCAGAAACGTTAAAACTGTTTTGTGAATTTCTGGAAATCCAACACCAGCAAAACGTCACGCAATCTCAACGTTCAAGTGAGTGAAACGCTCCAACCCGGGGTTTCTTTATTCATTGCTGCATTTCGCCAGCCAAAAGCAAATCATACTAGTCCATGCTATATAAACTCAAACAGATCAAGGCTAAAGTGTTTCATCTTCAATCCCCATTATGTTGCTAAAAATATATTATACCGCTATTGTTATCATTAATTCCTATATACTACCGATATGTGAAGAAATGGTTACAGGATAAGAAAGAAAAAACAAAAGAAAAAGAAGAAAAAGATATGAAGAGTCAATAACGAAAACAAATGAAATAAAATAAAATAAAGTGATAATAAACTACTTTAAAATCTACTTTAAAATCTACTTTAAAAACTACTTTAAAAACTACATAATACGCCAGAGTCTTGAGCATTTTACTAAAGATATTGGATGTTATAGTGTGCAATCATTAAAATGCATGGAAATGTATTGTACTAAATGTATTCACTAAAGATGAAGTGATATTTCGCGCCATTTTCTTATAGACAGTATAGATGAATCCATCACAGTAGTCACGGTAACCACTCCCCAACGAATGATCAACAACAAACTAATTTACACAGAAAAGTTAGTGGCTGATTTGAACTTTTGGTCAGAAGTAGAAAGGTACAAGCCAATAATTCGTTTATAGTCTCTTTATTTTTTTTTGGACCTGAAAAAAATGCCCTTTTACTTTAGATACAAAGACTTTGCTGACGCTGTGGTATTGTGTGCCAAGTTAGGCAACTATACTAAAGATGATGAGCTAGTTGTCGTGAAGAAGGCTTGTACCATTGTTGATTGTTTTATCGATTCACAAATCACGCCTCGAGTTCAGGTAAGGCGGTGTTTATATGGGATGAGCTGGTACGCATAGGCAGGCTGGCTCGCTTAGCCGAGAAAATTTCATCTCGCCTTTATATGGAAGCGACCTGGCTCTCCTTTTTATTTTTTTGTGGGGGCATGCACAAAATTAGCTAACCCGTTTGTGGATGTGGATTTGCATCCCACTGAAGCGAGATCGCGGCAAATTGAACCGAGATCTCGGTTAGGCAGGCTGGCTCGGTTTTCATATAAAGACATTCGAAAAAAAAAACATGCATTTCTTTATATAAGCGAGATATCGGCTAAGCAAGCTAAGTCGTTATCTGTTTACTTTTGTGACACTTTTCATTGAATTGGAATTGCTTGCGGAGTGATAATGATACTTGCAGTCGCGGATATTGATACTTCCAGTCGCGGATATTGATCAGTCTAGTGTTGGTTACTATTATAGATTAATATTTCGAACGAGCTGGCTGAAAACATCATCAACCTAATTCAAAGTGGAATCATTGAGAGAGGTTTATTTCACGAAGCAGCACTGTCTACGTTTTCTACCCTGATACATTTCTGGAAAAAGTATGTTTCCCCTCTCCCTTTTTCAAGACTTTAAATCGGATCTCGTTTGACTGTTTCGTATTTCGACCCAATTGAGATCCAGTTTTGCATGAGTCAAACAGCCCTAAACTGCGCACGAAAACCTGTGAAAGTTTTTCTGACATGATGAAAATGTAATCGGTTGAAACTACTTTATTTGAGTATCCGACTGATGACTTTTATGACACCAAGTCTTCTTTTTACGTCCGCTCACGCACATTTTTCGAAATCCAGCTTTAATGGAGCTACGTCATCGACCACGTGTATTATCAACACTGAATGAAAAGGAAAAAAACAGCTTCCTTTCGTCTTCTTCATGTTTTTGCTTTTTTTTTCTTCAATTCTGAATTAAGCCACGATCAACAATAGCCTCTATTCCTTAGTTTAGTGGTATCAGCCTACAACTAGCGACAAAAATTTATTACGAACGGACGGACGAACGGACGCACAAAATGCTGATGAAAGATCAGCTGCTATCGCGCTGACCAAAAACAGCTTCCTTTCGTCAGCAACCCATTTGTGACTATACGTGTTATATTGTCACTATATGACCTCCATTTGCGTACCTTTTTTGATAATTTTCGCCCCGTCATTAAAAGCACATTCGATGTTTTAACTGATCTGCAGATGTAGCGCATCGTGCACGTGAAGGATAGTAACCATAGTAACCATTTTTGAAAAAAAAAAACCGTCCAACAAACAAACGTGTCAGTATAAACAGAACCACGTGATGTTCGTGATGTAGCTCTTTAATGGACTTGGCATCTTGATTCTGGAAACGACCGTGCTTTCTTATCTTTTAGATTCTGTTTGTACCGATTTCTTCCGAAAGCAGCAATCCCAGTTCGTAAAAAAGCTGTGAGAAATGATCGCTCCGCACAAATTGCCGCCAAAAAGCAAGCGTTGCTGAGTAACAAAATGAAAAAAGTAACACTGCCTCCAGGTGAGTATTGAAAAAACATTTTTTCTCTTTTAACGGCACAGCTTTATCCCCCATATTGATGATAAATATCCAACTGAAACTGAATACCGTTCAACAAAAGGAATCTGTGAACCAGGTGCTCTGTCTATTTCCTTTTTAAGTTTGATGATACACAACTGTATTAACATATTTTGTATTTTTTGTCACCGAGAGTGTGTTTATCTCTCAAAGTGTGTTTATCTCTCAGATATGATATCTTTATGGCTAAAAATCTGTTATTCTCGCTTGAATGAAAAATGAAAAACTTTAATGAACTTTATAGTCAGCAGTCTGGTTTCCAGTCTCCAAACTCAATTTAATGGGGTTGATGCATGTCAAAAGAGTAGGGAAGCTTTGGTTTACTTTACCTACTATCGAAGAATGTTTTTAGTAATCTATCAGTCCATGTAAATATTGAATGTTTTGAGTGTGATCCAATCGCTACAATCTATCGAGTTATGAAAACAGATTATAAAATGTAGAAGTGCATAATGTTAATCTACAATCAATCTCGCCAGGAAACGAGAATATAACCAACTTCTTTTAAACAATGTTTTTTAGACGAAGATTGTCCGAAAATCATGTTCTCGCTTCAACTCGGTTTACGAATAGCAATGCAAAAGCAATCGCGTCGACGAAATAAAAACGACTCGATCAACGAGAACGAGGCAGCTTCCAACCTTACAATAGGTTACACTGAAACACCAGTTCTATAATCTGTCAGTTTGTTTATTTAAGATAAAAGAACAACTATTTTGTTAGAAGCCTTTTCGATAATACTCTCCTGGGATGTGTAGATTGGCCATATCATCGTTAGGGGGCGGGGTGGGCGGGGGCGTTACTGACACCTGTCCCAGATTTAAACTGAGCTATAATGAGAAAAATGTATACAATTTCGCGGCTATGGCAATGTTTCGTGCTCACTTTAAAAAATTTGGAATATGATTTCGTTACCACTGAATATACTAATGCTCTTTCATGACTGCATGTTTGACGTCAAAGATGAATTTGTGATTTTTCTAAACATACGCTAATCTTATACCTTCGGTAAATACTCGAATTTTTTTAGTTGCTTGAACAGAGAGAATTTTTTTCAATTTGCAACAGTTTTTCCACAGATTATTATGTGAAGGCAGATACTCAAAAGGGCGCAAGATACTCATTAATAAGGTAACGCCAATCATTTGTTTTTCTTTGTAGATGTTGAATTTATATAAATTAAAATTCACCTCAAACATTCGAGGCCATATCAAAATATTTCTTGGATTTTTGATTACATGAAAAACAAGAACCAGCTATACAAATAGGACAGGATTTCATTGAGGACAAACTTCATCATTTTTTGCAAAACTCACAAAATCTCTCAAGTTTTTAGTGTAGGTTGAACTCTTTTCAGTTTCTTGGGTAAAGAGTTTCAGTCGTTAGAGTTTTTCATAAAAATAAACAAACGTGTTAGACAGCTACTCGACCAAAGTGACTGTGCGACCGATGTAGATAAATACTTCTTACCTCAAGTTATTTGTCCGACTGCAAACTGTCAGTCCGACGTGAGGATGCACTATAATAACGATGTTCATGGCTATTATTTTTTTCCCAGCTGTTTGCTGTGGTTGATTGAGATTGCGCTTGTGAATGAGTGCACTTTCGTCACTTGCAAGAAGGCTATACACGAAATCATTAAATGTGCTTGAAGGGATTCCCGCGTGCAAAATGGATTCCCGCGTGCAAAATGATATTTTGAGATGTTTCAAAAGTCTTTTTTGTTAGGCAGATTCGTAAAATCACCGAACCTGTTACACACACGAAAAAAGTTTAATTACTTATGAGACTTTTTCAAAACTGTACAACTCAACAGTTACCTCAGAGATTGAAAATCTTTTCTTGCATCAAAAGAAACATCATTACTTTGTGTGCGCATTTCAAGTGTTGATGTGAAGTTTCTAATGACTTTGTAGGGAACAATCAGAGACGTAGCCAGAGGTCAGTCAAAATTTGTGGAGGAGAGTTAAGTCATTTAAGGTAGAAAAGGAAAGCGTGCAAGTAACCTAATCGCCACTTAAGACTGAAAAGAAATATCATAATGTTGAACTCCTCCACTTTGTTTGACTGACCCTAACTACGCCTCTGACAATTCACGAACAACTCTACTAACTTGTATTTTAATCCCAACGAATGTATAGAAAAATAGTTTCGTATAAACAAAACATGATTTTTCCGAATCTCGTTCATAGTTTTTGGGAATTTTACTTCTTTTGGGAAGATACTTCGATTAAAAAAATCACCAAATTATCCATGGACGTACAGTCGACTCTCGATATCTCGAACTCTCAGGGACCGGCAGAAAAGTTCCAGATATTGAGAGTTCCAGATACCGAGATAGGGGTAGGAAGATAAGATTTTGTGCCATTTTTTCCAGCGAGGTCAATAATTTGTTTTTATTTCTCAACCCAGGTTGATATTGTGTTCTTTGGGACGTCATACCTTCCCAGCGGGCACAAGACGTCTTTGAGACGTCTCAATTTAATCGTAAAATGGTCGTTTGGTTTTGAGATCATTTTGCGATGTCGTAGGGACGTCTGAAAATGGGATGTCGCAATTGGGATCCTTTTACGATCAATTTGGGACCTGATAAAAATTTTCAAATTTCATTCTGCAGTCATTAAACAGTATAAATCGAGTAATACTAACATGCTTATATAGAATTTACTTTCGTATCGAATTCTGTTTATTGGTCGTGTGAGGGATGATTTTACGACGTATTTGGGACGTTTTTGAGACGTCTTTATACAGATTAAATAACGACCTTTGAAACAATTATTAATTTAGGATCATTTTGCGACGTCGTAGAGACGTCTGAAAATGGGACGTCGCAATTGGGATCCTTTTACGATGAATTTGGGACCTGATAAAAATTTTCAAATTTCATTCTGCAGTCAAACAGTATAATTCGAGTAATACTAACATGCTTATATAGAATTTACATTCGTATCAAATTCTTTTTCTTGGTCGTGTGAGGGATGCTTTCACGACGTTTTTGGGACGTCTCTATACAGATTAAATTACGACCTTCGAAAGAATTATAAATTTTCAAAAGCCATTAGTCAACAAAGATTCATCGAATATCTTTTACTACAGTTACCTGATTTAAAGAATTTAAAATAGACCAATCACAAATACGTAAGACAAAGAGAAATTCTCGGGTTATAAAATTCACGTGTGATATAGAAAGTTTCAAAAGCAAAGACTTTCTTGTAAGGAAAGGTTAATACTGCTAATAATGATACATGTAACATAAGTTTCGATAAAAGACGTTTAGATGAAACTTAGAAGAATTAATTAAACATGGCGTTTTGTGAATGTGATTGTCAATGTAATTTAAAATTTTATAACTTGATGACAAATGTTGAACTGTAAATTGTTGTGTTGTAAACTTTTAAAAAGAATTAAAAAGGAGACATCTATTGAATTTGTATGTTTTGTTGTTTTGATGATCCCAACACAGATGGCCTATGGTCCCGGAAAAAGGAGGTTGTTAATCGGACGTCTCTACGATGTCGTTTCGGTCAGAGATTGAAGTCGTTGCAATATCCTGTCATCGAGACGTCTCAGTGAAGATGTGATTGGGACGTCTTTTGAGGTTCCCATTTCGCGACGTCTCAGGGAAGTCTTTACGATGTCTCTACGACGTCTTTACGAAGATGAACGAGAAAATTTCATACTCCTGCGACGTCGTTACGATGTCGTTGGGATGTCATCGAGACGTCTCAGTGAAGATGTCATTGGGACGTCTTTTGAGATTCTCACTTCGCGACCATTTCGCGACGTCTTTGGGACGTCTTGGAAAGACGTCTCTACGACGTCTCTGCGACGTAAATTTTATGCTCCTGCGACGTCGTTACGATGTCGTTGGGATGTCATCGGGACGTCTCAGTGAAGATGTAATCGGGACGTCTTTTGAGATTCCCACTTCGCGACCATTTTGCGACGTCTTAGGGACGTCTCTACGACGTCTTTACGACGTAAATTTCATATTCCTGCGACGTCGTTACGATGTCGTTGGGATGTCATCGGGACGTCTCAGTGAAGATGTAATTGGAACGTCTTTTGAGATTCCCACTTCACGACCATTTTGCGACGTCTTAGGGACGTCTTGGAAAGACGTCTCTACGACGTCTTTACGACGTCTTTGTGCCCGCTGGGTTTGCGCTAACTCTTTTTTAGACATCATTTTCTGCAAGTCTTTCAATCCTACAACAGACTTGTTTGTAAGCCTTTGCTTAACGAGCTTCATGTATTCGCCTTTAGTAGAGACAATCAATTAATCTTTTTAAAAAAACTAGATTCATATACTTTTCGAAACTTCGAATTTAGAAAAATGGAATTTTATCAAGACTCTTGATAGACATTAAAAAATGCGAACGTCACGAACGAAATTTCTGAAAGTTTTGGGAAAAGTAAGAGATAACGAGAGTCGACTATATATTTTTATACATCCGTGAATTAGACAATAAAAGATAGTATTTTTTGGTGTCGGGCATAACTTCTGAATTAGTAAATACCAAGTATTCATTCTTCTTTTCTTCTATCTTCTTCTTCTATCTCTGAGTGAAAGCCCTTACTCCCGTGCAAATAACAAAGATGTGATATTAATCGTATCTCAAGTTATTGCGATGAGAAGTTTTAGGTACTACCTAATTACAGTCAAATTATATACATAATCTAAATACATAATCAAAAACTGCCAAAAAAAACATGAAATGTGACGTTCCAGGAGGTTTTGATAACAAACCATAAAACGTTATTTGGATAACGTTATAACGTTAAAATGAACATATAACAAGAAATAACAATAGAAATTGTTAAAGTAACGTTACTAACAAAAGAATAACGTTATGTAACTATGTAACATTTTATGGTTTGTTATTAAAATCCCTTGCAACGTCACAAACTAGACTAACAACTTCTAAATACGATGGTATTTGTATTGTAAATATCATTTTGGACGCGGGAATCCAAAAAGTAGTCTTATTGCCTAGCAACAGTTATTCTAGTCACCAAAACTCTAATAAATACAGAAAATTGTTTGAATCAAAAAAAGAGGCGCCTATTTGAATTTTTAGTGCCCATGTTATAGCAGTTAAAATCGCTAAGAGCAGCTGGTTTTACCAGTTAAAAATTTCATATGAGTTAGATAAATAAACACAACATTTTGGCAAGCAAAATTTGTCGATAAACTTCTACAAACATCCATAGCACTAGAATGGAAGAACACAAAAGATGGACAAGAAATAGGATAGAAGATGTTTTTGTTATTTTCATCATAAAATTTAAATTAAAATGTTCAATTTTCAATAAAATTTCGGAGTCTACTCGTTTGTCAGTAGAGAGCCAGGGTCGGACGCAGAAAAAAATTCCACTGAGGCAAAATCATGGGCCGAAGGCCCAAATGAGGGCCGAAGGCCCGAAAAACTTCGGCTGGGGGTTTTGGGGGGCGCCGTAAGCCCCCCAAACGGGGACCGGAAAATTTTGCTATTTTAAGCCTTCTTTTACCGCAAATACGGTTAAATTTACGCCTGTCACTGCCATTAAATTTAAGTGATCTAAACTAAGATTTACCCCATATTCTCAATTACAGGTAATCTGACACAGAACTTTTCAAAAAATCTGTGTCATATAGGTGTTTTATTCTATTTACTCAAACATGATTTTCATTTCCAACTATCTAGAGAATTCGCTTGAAGAACAATCAATTTATCCCTCCTCTGATTTCGCTTGCTCTTCAAATGAATGCGTACATCTGATACGTTTGCTGTATTGCAAACTAAATCATAATATCTTATTATATAATAGATTGCCTAATTGGTACAATGCAGGAAGAATCTATATTCGGATTTCCACTCAAGTATACATCTGCCATTGTGTCAATTTCTGAGGTTGCTTTAGGTGAGTAAAGTGGATCTCCCTTCCATTTTTGACAAAGTACTGTCAGCAGCTCATCTTTTTTCTGCAGTGCTTTTAGCAGCTCAGTTGTTGGTAGTACAATGCTGGAATATGACAAACAGAAACTTTATAAACACTTGACCTGTCAAGCTTTAAGAGCCATTGCATTGCATTGCATAGGTTCATGCGATACATGAAAAATTAAGACCAGAAATCAGACAACACGAAAAATGTCGAGATTTTGGGGTATTTCGGGAAATCAGAAATTATATAAGTTGACATCTATCACATGCTACTTCGAAACACCTTCGTTATACCCTGTATTTAGCTACCACGATATACCTGGAAATCTCCCCGATACCCTCATCACTCAGGACGACCGGATACCCCATATTTTTCAGGGTTTTTTGTTTGTGAGCCCCGGAACCCTCATCAGGTTAGCCTGATAGAAATAGCTATATACACAATAGCCCTGCTTCGCTTTTATCACACTACCTATGCTCTTCAAAAAATTTAGTGTTTTGGGGGGATCTGAACCCTCGTCTCGTCATTGTTTTTGACTGATCATTTATATCCTTTCCTCCAACTTGATGCAGTATAACTGCTGCATCGCATAGATCTGAAGTGTGCTCACACTCTGTGGCTGGTCACCCTTTGTTTTTGTTGGGTTTTTTGTTCGCAGAGGCTATGGGATGGAGAAAATACTAACCTTGGATCTACTAGTAGCTTCTTAGTGCAAGCATCCACATCATCGATGTAAATTGGATCTGTCATTTGAACTTCGTGCTTTCTTTCACTCCAACCCGCTACACCGCTCAACCTTTGCCTTTTTTGCCTTGGTTTTAGACTGCGTTATCATCGTCCAAAAGAGGCTCGCACATTTTAGCTGCAAATTCTGATGCTACCCTGCCCCGGAAAGTAGGCTGACATAGGCAAAACATCATGTGTTTCTGTGTAAAAAGCGCACTAAATAAACTAATAAAATATCCTGGAAACGAGGTGATATATACAGCGCGATTGCGTGGAATTGTACCCAGAGTCTTTTGCGTGACACGATATGAAAACCGCCGCAAAAACCATTTGAAAGACAGAAAAAATTGACAGGTCGAAGCTGGAATTTCCAAATATGCTGAAAGGGAATCCAAGGTGCCATATAATATTAAAGTACAGAGTCGAGGCATCAATACTCATCAAGGCATTTGCCTATGTTGCCTATGTCTGCGTCCGACCCTGAGAGCATAAAGTGGAGTTTAAAACATACTCAAATTAATCCAAATTGTGGTTACGTTAACGAATTTTGATGTGCTCGGTGGAATTTTTTTTTTTTTTAATGTTACGTAAGAAAGAAAAATGAAAAAACATTTTCTTCAAATGACATCATTGAATCCATAAGCTCAATAAATAAATAAATATTGAAAATATATAAATATAAATATTGCGCACTTATTCCCTCTGCCGTATGACATCATATTTCTTTACAAACCACGCGTTAATTACGAAAAGTCTATCAGGTTTCACCAAAATCTGATCACTCAGATCATTCGTCTGAAGTTGTGCATTTGCTTCGTTTCAAGCCATAGTAATAATGGTGTTTTCCTTACATCAAATAAAAGATGATCTTCTGTGATATCACTAGTCTTCGATTTAAAACGAGGTTAAGATTACGTAAAATTTTGTAATATTTTACTATGACATTAATATTGTCAAATTTTCGAAAGTCTCAATTTATTCCATTTCAAGCACGAGACCAACCTCGAACCCAGGGTGAATACGAGGCATGAACTCGATATCTCATGCCAAATTAACAACATATTAACTGCAAACCGTAAGTGTTGATGCAAATAAATGAGATGATCTGTGTGTGCGTGCTTTAACTATCTATAACGAACCGATTAACTTTTGCAAAATTCATGTTTATTTATCGTTGCTTAAAATAAAATCAAGGTCTTTTGTTCGCAAATAATCTTGCAAAAGTATCAAGAATTCTTTTCTGTTATCAATACAAATTGCGTTTCGTCTGCGTGTTGCACAATCGAATTGAGTACCAAAAGATTTCATAGCATTTTGCAAGTCTTTATTCTCACCCTGATTTTCTATTCCTTTTGCATCATGAACTACTTTCAATTTCCTCTCTTCTGAATCATTTTCAATCATATTTAATACGTTCCAATTGTTTCAAAAATGCTGGATGTTATTCCGTTCAAATCGAGATATCTTCAAAGTGGAAACGGCGACAAAGCAACAAGAAAAAGATATGAAGTAACTGAAGATAAAGATGATACCACTAACAAAAACACATTTTTCATTTTTTTTATTAAAATCTTGTTTAAATATTGATTTACAGCACTCCTGTATTTGCTTCAATCATTAACGGGTGTGCGATCGAGTCAAATTCATCGAGTTTTAACAGACAGTGTGCTACGTAAGATTACGTCAGAAGCGGGTGATTATACTCACTTACATGGTACTCGGAGTGACTTTGGAGAAGCTTAAATTGTCCTTCTCATTTAAACGCCCGAAAAGTTCAAATTAAAAATTCAAAGATACCGAAATGAGATGTAAAAACAGTGAAAGGTTGGCGCGGAACTAAGGTAGGAAAAATTACAAAGTTTTGAATGCTTCTTAAATAATGATATGCTCGAGTAAAAAAAGGATAGAATATTAATTGTTAAGTGCCTTTACTAAAAACATCGACAGAAGTTGATGAAAACAACAGCAGTTTCTTATTCATTTCGGTGTGAAGCTTTTAGATGTCGATTAGAAGAAAATAAAAATGTTGCAATAAAAAGACAAACAAAAAAACCGATGGATTTCAAAAATTTTAGCAAACTGCGAATGTATATCAGTGGAAGTAACAATATCTTTCTCACCAATAATGGATATTTTTAACTTTGCAATGGTAATGGTGTTTTCTATTGACCATTTGAAGGAATTCAGTTGTGAATTAAAGGAATTCATCAGAGTGCTAACAAATGTGACAGAAAGAGCCAAACGATTCGTCCAGCATAGTGTGTAATGCGAGGTTTAGTACATGATGAAAACTCTTAGAAGACGATTAAAGAAAAACTGAAGAAATTGGTGATTTAAAAAATCATCTATCAACAATTTCGCCAATAATTTGCCAACAGCAGGATAAGTAATAGCAAGTTTTAAATTTCTATTATTCTTTTTCATTTTCCTTTTTTCTTTTCCCTTTTCTTTCACAATGCCAGATGATGGATAGTTACGTGTCATAATCGATGTATCTTCAACAACATGCTTTGCAACCACAGCGCGTTTGATAGCCTGGATTTTTCGATGAGTTTTTTTCCCTCACTTCGCCTCGTTTTGATAAGACGGTTCCATTCTGTGTAAGTATTGCAAAGTAATTTAATGAACAGCATCTTTAAAAGGATGCTACCTTTTCTAAGCTTCTTTTTTGAGGATGACTTCTACTAAACCACTTACCGCTAACTAACCGTTTACCCTAACCTTAACCACTAACCCTAACTGGATTAAAGAATATCTTAAACTCCCACCAAGAAATGTCAACATGAAAGAGTGCAGCTTTGACACTCTAAGAATGTAATTGTATGATGTAATAGAAAATAATGTCGCATTAGAAAATAATGTCGCACTGTGGTTAAGTCGGGTCAACTTGAAGAAACCGATATTTTTATCAGAACAAAATGGTAGGCGAGAAGTGATGGCCGACCCATCTTACCCCATATTACCCTATAACTAGTGAAACAATAGAATGTATAGAAACGAGGCTGTGAAACTTGATAATAATGCATTTACAAGGTGTTTAAACAAAAGTTCAGGAAAGAGATTGGACAGAAAATCTGGTATGGTGTAATTTCCGGAACGGGTCCTTTAGTGGAAAAATTTTCAAGTCGGATAAGAAATCGTCTACTTATTGCTTCATTATATTTCATCATCAACATATTGCAAAATTTGTTTTCAATACATTTTGAATCCTAAATTGATAAAAGAAAAAGGTTTTCGCAACGATAGATTTTTGCGAAACTTCAGGATGACCTGTAAAATATCTTTCGTCATAATTTTGAAAATCTATAGGCCACACATTCTCCATGACGTCAGAGATTTCTCAATTAGTTCTTGTTCTTCACCAGCAGTTTAATCTATGCATATATGTATATATACTGCGGCCTGCAAATATGTTACTATTTATAAGCAACATTACGTCAATCGAGATCTAAATGCGTTGTCTATTTTGCTTTTCATCTATAGAACTTCGAAATGATGACGTCATACACGAAACTGTCTGCGGAGAAAGGCTGTATTGTTGCTGAATTCGTGTAAAAAAACTATTTTATTTTTATGGAATGCAAAACAACAGAAATAATTAGAGAGCGATAAGAAGGGATTCTAAAATACGATTAAGCACAAAACAAATTATATTTCCAAGTTTTTCTAGATAAGGAACTTGATATTACCTAGAACTCTAAGATGTTGATAAAAATCTTCTTATCATTTTAATTAAATTCAAAATGTTTTGAAGAATTCAAATATAAACAATATATAGAAAAATAAAAATAAAAGAAAAGCAGTAAATATGATAATGAAGAAAATTTAGAAAGATAGAATAGAGACAACAGACACAAGGCTAGCTACAAGAGGAAGGACGGTGAGAGCAGTCAGAATGACCTAGAATTCATTTTATTATGAAAAAAATAATCGTACTGGTAAAGGATTGTATTTGTAAGGCTTTAATGGTTTTAATCTATTCGTAACAAGACGGATCATCTAATGGAAAAATATCCTATCAATAGACATTTCCCGAATTTCAGTTTAAACTCTAAACTGTGACTGAGTTTCATATCTAACCTCGTTTTCATGTGATTCATTGTTCCACTGATTTCATTACTTTATAACTTAATAGCTTAATAGTCTCTATTATTCTCAATTCCCACTCCAGTAATTAGAAGCAGTTTAAATATTAAAAGCGCGGTTAAGGCCCGTTTCCACTTAAAAAAAAATGAGCGAAATGCGAAATATTTCGATCGAAATGTGAAGTGAGCATGCGCAGTAGGTACAAATTGATTTTTCCTGCGAAATATTTCTCTTCGACAAAAGTTGAAAAAAGTTCAACTTTTTTTCTATCGAAATATTTCGATGAAATTCTGACCAATCAGATTGCAGTTTTGTTGTATATTTTTCCTGCTCTTCCCCACAATTAAAAAATCATTTGATTTGATTGACATTTGATTTACAATTGTTATGTTTTTTTAATTTAAGTGGAAAAGGTTTTTTTAAATGAGCGAAATTTTTCGATCGAAAATTTTCGCATTTCGCTGAAGTTTTTTTTAAGTGGAAACGGGCCTTTAGACACGACAACTCGGCCACAATGCATCGTTTAAACAGAAATTCGAGAAAGGTCTATTTTCGTGAAAAAAAATTATGGAATAAAAAGCTGAGTCATCAACTTTTCCTGCTTACTAACCAAAAGAGTCTGTTCATTCGAGTGTGGCTTTTAAATAGCTTTTCTTCGTTATTGTGTTGCATTGATTTATAAAAACGGAATTATTTGAACTTGCTTGGAATTGCATCGTAGTACCATATTATTATAGTCTTTATATCGATGATGCTATATGGCGGAGCATGAACAAAACATTAGTTAAACCTAAACGATTTTTATTTCGGGATTCTATAATATTCTTCCAAGATTCAATTGAGGGCGGCGATTATTTCTTTCTTTTTACCCAAAATTGCGCGTTTATACAAAAAAAAAAAAAAAAAAAATACTCATGATAAGGTACGCCTAAGGTAAGTTGTTTCAAATCTTGGCATTAAATATTTAAACGATCTGCGTTCTAACTTGCCAGATCAAAACTTAGTCATTAGGTAAAATTGCGTGTACGTGTGTATGTGTAGGGCTGCTTTTCATTCATCTTGTCGTGGTGTAGATATAAAGTCAAAATGTAAGTACCCTTAAGAATATTATGCTATATAAAAGAATATCATAAAACAGAAAAGAAAAATGTGGGTGGAAGGCTAATACATGTAAGACAATGTGGGCCAATGCGCATACTCGCATACTGATACGCATACTGGTGAGATCAGGAGGTAAGATGTTGGTAGAACTAAAAGCTTTCCCCATGAGTTTGATTAGGTTTACCGAGAATTTTCATGTCTTTTCTGATAGAACAATGATGGAGATGAGTGTGGCCAGATACGTATAAACATCATTATGTAAAGTCCATTCACCTGCAATATTACCTCAACTGAAAGTTTTGTGAAAATACTTACAAACAATGTCAGGTGTTAGGCACATTTGTTAAAAAATATCTGCGAAGGAGTGCATTTCTATAGAAATATACAAACAAATTCAATAAAAGTGCTCTCCGTCGCAGAGACTTTTTGATGATTCTGCTCACTGAGTAGAATGTACATGATAGTGTTTCACGTCAAAATCAAGACAGATGTTTTTACAATAATATTAGGATCAGAAAGATTTGACAAAGAGATTTGTTAGCGCTTCGAAGCTTAATACTGTTTCTATTTTTATTTCAAGTCCATAAACCCGTAAACCACAGGTTCTAATCGCTCTTACGAAACCCAAATCTTACAAACAATGCATTGTTTTTTGTTTTCTTTTAGGTTTTCTTTGCAGCCTATAGTTACTTATATAGTTCCTCTAAGGCTCCAAACATTATGTAGCATCGGTAAAACTTCTAATATCCCACATATTGTTTTGGTAAAACATTCAACCTATCCAGCCATTGTTTATATTCTTAGACTGAAAAAGAAAATGAGATAGAATTGGAAAACAAAATTCTGTGAAAGGATTGTGATGACAGATTCTTTATAAAAGGAAATAGAGCGATATCAAAACACAATAATCTTCATAATCTCCTAGAGAACCTTGGTAGTGATAGCCAATAATGGAGAGCTCATTTAATAAAACGAACACAACATTACGCAATGCAAATAATGGCAGCACAGACGTGCAGAAGTTGCTAAATGTGACATCACGTGACTTACGCGACATTATTTTCATTTCCTTCTTCGTCATCATCTTTCTTGTTGGAGTCACTGGAAACGTTCTCGTCTGCTTTGTCTTCAAATGGAGAATAAAAAGACTCTCTACGATGGAGAAGCTGATTTTTCGCTTGGGAGTGGTCGATTTGTTTGCTAGTATACTCAATCCGTTTCTCTACATTTACTGGCAAGTCACAAGTAGCCAAGTTTGGCATTTTGGAATAGTTTTATGTAAAATTCTGCCGTCCTTAAATTATTTTTGCGATAGTATTTCGATTGGCATAATAGTGTTGATAGCCATCGACAGAGGCCGCAAAATTTGCCAACCACTTCTACCTCCTTATACAATGAGGCAAATAAACATATCTACCATCTTGATTATCATGGGAGGTGTAGTCATGGAGATACCGAGACTGGTGCATGCAGAAGTCGTGCCTAAGTATTCTTGCATTGTATACCACGCTGAAGCACCGACGTTTGCATATCCGTCATTGGTATTACTCATCACTAGAGATACGGCATGTATCGCTGTGTTTGCCGTAGTTTTCTACAAAATGTATAAGGTACTTTATAGCGCTTCCAAAGACATCATTCTAATTGATCAAAAGAAAATACAAAGTAGGAAGAGAGCGTTCCTATTGCTTGTTGCCATGACAGCATTGTTTATTTTACTTGTGTACCCAAGAGATTTTCTGCACATCATGTATATACTGTTGTCGATCTTACCGATACACTATATACCTTCAAAAAGCGTTACTCATATCAACACGTTCCTTAAGATTTTGAGGGCGACCAACAGTATCGTCAATGTGTTCCTCTATGCCGGTTTTCACCAAGGATTCCGAAAAGATCTCCGTGGTATTCCAACAAAGTTCACACGAAAGAGGGCATTCAAGGTACGCTTGTCAGCTGAGCGACTACTCCGTCGCGATGACGTTTCCGACAGATCTACCATCACATCGTTTGACGACCCGCAAGCGAAACAAAGAAATCGATCGTTGAGAATCTCTGATGGAAACATCAGGTTGAATCACTTTATGCCAAGAAACAAAGAGAGGAGTAAAACTTAAATGTACATATATATAAACAAAACAAAAACAAACAAAAAAAAACAATTTAAATAAACAATTTGTTTTTGTATCAAGGTATTTATTTACTTATTTATCGCCTTTGTTTAGTTTTCCACGTTGCTTTCATTTTGATGATTCTGAAGACACCACAGGTCATTGTAAGATGACTCTGAAAGGTCATGTTTTCTTTTATGCTTTTACGACTTCCCGTTAATGTTGTTGTTTGTTTGTTTTTTTTGTTTCTCCATTATATTTTCAATTCTCGGAAGTGTTTTCGCTTCTCGGAAGTATTTTCGCTTCTCGGAAGTGTTCTCGCTTCTCGGAGATGTATAATGACAGATGGTGGATGAGATGAATGCTAGGAGGACCTTCATGAATCGGTCTTTTACTAAACGCTTTCGACTTAAATTTAGTGAACCTTTACTCCAAATTTATGCTTATTATAACGTATTCACAATTTCTGTTTTTGTATAAATGATAAACAAAGGCGTTTTTACGAGTTTACGCCCCATAAGCTGTATATACAGTATATTATGGTGTTTTATGTTTTTAAGGTTTTTAAAGGTAAAGGAAGTCAAAATATAAGTAATGTTAAGAAGTTAAAAGTGTGAAGTGAAAAAAAGAAGAAAAAAAAGAAATTAAGAAAAAACAAAAGGAGTGAAAAAAAAGGAAAAACAAGGAGAAGTAAAAAAAAAGATTTAAAAATTTTCGTGAAAAGTAAAAAAAATATTTGTGAAAGATTTACCTCTTGTAGCCATCGTATCGTTACTTAAATCTCCTATTTTTATCTCAATTGTGATGCATGAGGTCTGGTGCAACCTTCTTCACCTAATCTGTTAAGCACGGGCATTTATCAGAAACTACATTAAAATCCTTACTTACCAATTCTTTCGCAGAGGTTTTTGTATTTCGACCAGATCAGAATCCCTGTTAGTAAAGGTTTCCTAATTCCTTAAATTTGGTTACTAGGAGAGAGCAATACTTTTTATTTTCTCGAGTTTTTGGGGAAAAACTTCATTTCGACAAAAAATAAAAGAGAAATAGAAAAAGATGAATTGTTCTCTTTCTTTCCCTAGTCTTGTTCAAATACCATTAAATATTTACGATGGAAAAGCCCTGATATATTTCCACACCGACCAAATAATATCATATAAGATGATGCAGACGTGTGAAGGGTGTGCTACGATCTTCTCAGTTTTCAGTTAAAATAACCAAGGTAGAATGGAACCTTGAAAATTATTAGATCAAACATAATTTATCATAATGTCTCTTCTGGAAAAATTATGACTAATTGTTGACAATGGTGTTCGAATTTTCCTTTATAGTTTTTTTTGGGCTTTTGAAGGTCCAAAAATATGCACAGCTTAGAAATTATATACAAAAAGTTAATGCACGTTACCGGAAACGAATGTTTATGCAGAAAATCAATTTCACGATGATTTGGCAGTTATTATTTCTAAATATAAATATGATCGAAATAACAATGAATAAATCTATGATAAGTCTCCCCAACGGAGGCTTTGTAAAGGTTGTGAAAGGAGTACAAAGTAAAAAAGGATTGTTCATATTTTAATATGGGGGAGGACACTGAATGAATCATGAAAATTATTTATTAACTATAAGTTAAATTCGCCATTATAAGAATAGAAACTTTGATTGTTATAGGAAGCTGTTGTTTGTTTTCTAGTCTGCAAAGTTTTCTGGTCTGCAAAGTTTTCTGGTCTGCAAAGTTGTAAAAAAAATATCTTGCTAACATGATACCGCTAAAATAATCTGAAAGTGCTGAAAAAAACTGTCATGTTATAAACATATGGACTTTCCCGGTAAAGAGCATTAAAAAAATATAATTTCTCAGAAAGTCGTTGAGTCATCTTCATTGGTGACTATCATGTGACATTAAGGTGGGTTTACACGTAAAGATTCTTGAAAAATTTTTCTTTTAAGCAGGTGTTTTAATGCTTAAAATTTAAATTGTACATCCAAAAAGTCAAGTTTCAGCGTCTCAACTCAATAATTATTCATGACCGCGTTGACATTTTGATATAAGAGAAATATTTTTCAAGAATCTTTACGTGTAAACCCACCTTTAGAAAAATATCAAATTACAATTAAAAAACCTTTTTACAATCGTTATATGACCATTTTCTGGCGGAGCAGAGATAGATATCTCTGGGCAGAGGTAGTAAGCAAAGGGAGGTTGCAAAAGTTTATATATCGTCATGAAGTTAAAGGTCTTACTTTGCAATCAAACCATCCAGACTGGTTGCATTAAAGCTAACGTCGATTATGAAGTAACTATAGCATTCCTTGTTTTATCATTACTCTCATTTCTTATCATCACAGGCATGCTGGTCTGGTTTTATTATAAAAATCATAAATGTACATCTGGTTATGCTTTCACTTCCTCAGTTTTGGCATTCACAACTGCAACCGCCATCTTTTCTGAGTTGTCATATCAACAAACAGTGGCATTCCCTTTCAACATAGCAACTGTCATCCTCGCAGTTTTTTTCGGCATTCAAGTCACGTGTTTCGCACCAATGTTTTTGTTCACGATTCCAAACGGCCCAAATGAAATACCAATTGGGCATAACACTGAAAATATGGCTGGTTTTGTATGGCATATCACCAAACCAATTATTTTAATGGAGTTTTTGTTGACTATTGGTTCGATTCACCAGAAACTAGTATTATCAACCATATTAATGATTGTTGGATTAGTACAAAAAACTGCACAAGCCTGGGTATACAATTTTTACTTGCAACATAGAGTTCCAGATAAAGACAAGTTAACTGCTGCATCGTGGTATTTCAAAATTGTAGCTCTGGTGAATTTATGTTTATGGCTTGAATCAATCATGGTTGCAGATGAGCAAGGCAGTCGATTCATGAAGGATTTTCTAAGAGATAGCTATTCAATTTTGTCTTCCATATATGCTGCTTTGTTGATAGACTATCGGTTAGTATGTTGCATAATATTCATTGAACACGCCCTTCATATAGACAAATCTTTGGAAAGGCCGAGACCAGAAAACCAAAATGGAGAAAAAAATGACAAAGAAATTAAATTGGAACAGTTTAAAAGTGACGCAAAAAAGTTGGTCGGATTTGGATCTGCAGTTGGTCTCATCTTAATTGGTTCACAAATAATCAACGCAATGCAATACGTCTTCTTAAAAGCTTGGACAAATATCTTTGGGATTTCTGCTGACGTCATAATCGTCATTTGTGGATTGATTCTCTTGTACCAGGTACGCCTCGCGTTATACTGTGGTGTCTTTTTAATCACGCCCTATCACTTCCCAACAACAGCAAAAAAAGTTTAACCAAATTTTCCCTCCACGAAAAGCTGTAATACAAAAACCTATATTTTAGTCTTCATCTTCACACAAGGGTCACTGAAGCTTAGCCTCCCTTGAAGATTTTGTAACTTTTGGCTTCACCAACTCAGTGGGCAAATTTGTTGAAAAATCACTGCAAGGGAGTGCATTTCTATAGAAATATACACGCTGCTTCATTACAAATGCTCTTCATCACAGTGCCTTTTTGACGATTTTGCCAACTGAGAAATGGAACCCAACAAGATACTTATAAAAAGTATTCCGTAGTTATTCGAGTAAGCGCAGAGACGTTTTTAAATTATGTAATCTTTCTTAAGGGAAAAAAAAGAGATATTTTGCAAAGTTTAACAAAGGGTATCCATCCATTTATACTTCTTCAATGTCATTTACTTCAGGACCAAGGTACACGTAAAACAGTTTTCAAACTTGGAGCTTATAAATATTATGCAAAGTAATTAACATTCATACTGTTGACAAGGTCTTTGTCAACAAAAATCGACTCAAATTCTAAAACAACATCTACAACTTCAACGATAGGTTCTGCTCTTATAGCAAGAGTAGGAGCTCACTTGAAAATAGACGCTTATCTAATCTGGCAAAATTCACATGGGCGTTTATTTGAGAATGGATCTTAAAAGTAATTAGGAACTATAAATTAATCCCACAACAAACTTTTTAATGGTGGTTTGTTATTCCAAAATTTTGATAAATGAGTGTTTCAGAAGCTGTTACCTTATCGGGGAAAAAAGTCGGGAAAAAGTAAACTAAAATTTCCTTAGGTGACTTAAATTTTCCCCGACTAAAATTTTCACCAACTAAATTTTTTACCGAGTGTTTTTTCCTTGATAAGGTATTCCAATACAATTTGAATTCTTCGTAAACACCCTATCTACAGTAAGACGCTGATAAAGTTCAAATTGTTGTGATGACGGTGTGAAGTGTACCGAAAACGAATAAAGCCCAATTTCCAGGATGATGGTAACTAAGCTATAGAACTGCATCGAGTGAAGATTTTTTATTTTTAACAGCTAAAAGGAAAAAACAAGAAGACAGCTGTTAACCTTGACCAGGCGGCTGTCGTCGGGTTAATGACTTGTATGGGCATTGGTGGCTTCATGTTTTGGTATCTCAAAGCAGTAATGACAATCACATGGGCAACCAGAGCATCTGATATGCAAGACGATGACATCACTTATTATCTGTATGGGAATGGTGTCAAATACTGCTTCAAGTTGCCTGCAGTCATGTTTCAGATTTATCTGTACACTCAGTCAGATATTCACAAGGTATGTCAAGATGCTTTCATGAAAAAAAAGAGAAATCATTTTCTAATTCCTGTCCTGATGTTTGCTTTCCTGGCGACATTTTTGAACGCCATACTTGACGCTTATGCAGGATTGATAGAACAATTAGCTAGTGACGCTCATTTGCATACAGCATTCCTCACTTTATACAAATGTGGGCCACCGATTCATTTGGGATTTTGTTTACATCTGACGTTGCATTTCTATGTCATTGGTCGAAAATACAGCAAGTATAGAAAAAATCTTTCCGCTGATGAAAGACATGAAAACGAAGCAACAACTGAAGGGACAGGACGCAGTATAGATGTTAATGACGTCGATGGTAGTGAAGAGACAGGACGCAGTATAGATGTTGATGACGTCGATGGTAGTGAAGAGACAGGAGGCAGTATAGATGTTGATGACGCCGATGGTAGTGATACACAGATACTTATCAATAAACGACATGATGTCGATGGATAGACGAATTTACATTTTCTTATTTTTATCTGTATTTGATTTTTTTGTTATGACCGTTTCACTAATTTTACTCTATTCTAGTGTCCAAAAATCTTGGGGTTATCAAAGAATATTCGATAATTCGAACTTTCAGGTGCTCGAACTATTTAAGCGATCCTCGTGAATTAAAACTCTAGCAAAAGACTCACACAATACGGGGATTATCGGTCAGCATTATTATTACGCCTCCTCGAGCAATCCCCAAGAGGGAATCTGCAGACTCAACTAAAATATTTAGCGTTCTTGTAAGAACTTGGATCCATTTGTCATCTAATTAAATGACTAAAAGAAGAAACGCTTTGCAATTAACACTCGCCTTAAAAAAAACTTTGAAGAATTAAAGAAACAGAAGAATTGACTGATCATGGTCAAATCACTTATGTTTTTCAAGAAAAATTTGGTACACATTAGGCCCACGTATCTCTTTTTTGACCAAATCATAAAAAAATGAACGGCAAATTCTAACTCAACATCGTCAAGTTGATAATGCAGGGTTGCCACTCAAAATTTGAATGAAAATTTAGGACTTTTTAGGACATTATAGGACATTTTAGGACATTGACAAAAATTTAGGCTTTTTTAGGTTTTTTAGGACGGGTGGCAACCCTGTAATGTGTGCCAACTTTGAAATTGAAGCAAATTGAAAATTATGTATTGAAAAATTGAAAGAAAAAAAAAAGATGTAACGTGTAAAGTTGTTTAGTTAACACGAAGAACGAAACAACGTAACAACGTAACAACGAAACAACGTTCTCGTTTTGCATTTTCGTTACCAAAAGATTTTTTTTCATGCATTTTAAGAAGGAAATTCTTTCTGTGGAACGAAATTGATGTACTTGAAAAAGCCGAGACTTTCAATACCCCGTTAAAACGAGATGAAGACTTTGAATACACTTTCTCTGATTGTCATATTTTATGCAGCGTTACGTAGCGTTTTCCCCGTACTAGTTCAAACTTTTACATGGGTGATTTTATTTCAAAATTTCGATGTTTTTTCATGCATTTAATTCAGCCAACACTTAAATTAAAACATACAAAAATTTGTCACTATGAAAACACAAGAATACTTGTAAAGATCCATTGGGTACTTATCATTTATGAGGATCCTACAAAAGTTTCTCAAGGATTTTCTGCCCACAAAGATATATTTTTCACAAAGATATATTTTTCACAATGATTGAAAAGCGTTTCATATCGAAAGCTGTCTCATATCGAAAGCGGTGCTCCAGTGTGATTCCAGTTTATCGACTTGAAATACCTTTCTGTGAATGGTCGAAAACAAACGCAACACCTTCAATAGCTGTCATCTGTAGTTAGTCACCAATCCTTTCGTTGATTTTATACGAGAACGTAACAGAACGTAAAGGAATTAATAATAAATCGATAAATTCTGAACATAGGTGTTTAGTTTACTGGTAAACAGCTCGCTTTCGATTGGTTCATTTAACTCACTAATAGGATTTTTCACCACGTAATCAACGTAAATCTAAAAGCAATCAGTTGAAATAACATACACAAGTTAAGCCAGGAAAATACCATGATTTAGATAATGATATGATATTAACAACATGGATGTATAAGACAGCGCAGGGTGGTTAACAAATTTCTGAAACGAAAACCCAGCTTTTTTTATCAAATTTGAGGCAATTTACCAGCCTTGAAGTGTTGAAAATGATACTTAATTCAAGCCTCAAGGCAAACAAAGATACATAAACCCAGCCCTTATCATAGTAACATAAGCCAGCTTAAATGTCAATTTAATGCTCTTTAATAAAGGTATTTGATCACACATTCTCACTGTGAGAAATACTACAAAACAATTTTAAAAATTATAAACTGATCATCAAAAATTAGATACTTGTAGCAAATATAGCAAAAAATTCAAGAAGATTAATGTCCTGAAATTAAAAAACATTGTGCACGAAAATTAAAAATCCAGCTTCTCTAGCCCATTTCTCAAAAACAACCTTTTTTCCAGCTTTTCCAGCCCTGTTAACCACCCTGCAGCGTTATTTTCTAATGTGACATTATTTTCTATTACCCTCCTGATTCCAATTATGGTACAACTACGTCCCAAAATGCAATGCTATAATTTACTTTCTTTATATTTTATGTACAGTTCGTTAAAATATCAAATCTTGATCATGGATAGTTCGCCCGCCGAAACGTTACAATTTCTGTTCGGGTTAACGAGAACACTCCCTCGTTCTTTAAAAAAACTAAGCTTTTGAATCAAAACCTTTTGTGGTCGCAAACTGGTTACCAGTCTCTTAAGCGTTCCCCTAAATAACATTGAAAATATGAATTGCATTTTAATTCCATCAAAATATCTTTGGAATTATTTCTCGTTGCATCATGGGTAGGACATATAAAAGAGAAACTGAATACGAGAGCTGAGTTGAAAACAAACACATCAATCAAATAAACTGTCAATCAAATGTTGAGGTGCCGTTGTGACGTCAATATTTGACAGGAAGTAAAGACAACAGTAAAGGAGCCAAGCATGTATAGATCCATCTGACATGTATAGATCCATCTGACATGTATAGATCCATCTGACATGTAGAAGGAGAAATTTTGGATGCTTTTGTTTTCGCAATCATCCAGCGTGTTGTACCAACTTTACGACAACAAAAAAAATGCCCTTTGCAAGCTGAGTGTTGCAACTCGAATAGTGCCGCAGTGGGTAAATTTGCTGAAAATCACTGCGTAGGAGTTCATTTCTATAAAAATCTTTTATTTGTTGTTGTTAGGGTTGTCGTCGTACGTTAGTTTTGCTGCGCACAAAATACGCCAACGAAGTGAGATCTGTTTATTTATTTTCAGTTTAATTTAAAAATGGTAAACTTTACGACGGTCTTTCCAAACTTTTAAGTTGAATGAACTTTTCTGTTATGTTCTTTTATGTTTTTACTCTACAATGTTTGGGAAAGAACTATTTGTCAGTTTGGCCGTGGTTAGAACCCTTTGTTTATGTTTTTAACCTATTACTTAATCTGTCGTCTAACACGTTTTCTGTCTGCATTCCAGGTTCGTTTTTTGTGCGTTAATTTTCAAAAGACTTTAGTTTTTAGATAGAAAGGTTTGTTGAAGATTATTTATCACAGTTTCGACTATTTCTTTTTATTTCGTATTAGTCAGTTTGCTTCTGCTTCTGTCTAGATTTGTGCTGTTTATTCACAGTTGGTAGCTATTTCTTTCTTTTTTGTTGTTAGTGTTTTTGAACTGTGATGTTTATTATAAGAGGCACTAATATTATTCCTGGCTTCCAAGCAGTTTTTAGGAATGGCCAGTTTGTGCTCCAGCCACCTGATCAGCAGCAAATACGCTCTGTTATTCAGCGTCGGCATGCACACGAGGATGTGGCTGAGGCAAGGCGCCAACAGCTTCAGTAAAACGTTAATATCCAGCCACCAGATATTCAGGCAGATAATGAACGTCTTAGAATGAATGATGCCGAAAGACAAGCTCAGCATCGTCTAATAGAAGGTGATGAGCAGAGATTAGCTCGGCGAAATGCAAACGTTCGTCGCATGAGGGCTAGACGGGCTAATCTACCTTTGCATCGTGCTGCTCGGCAAGACCAACTACCTGAGCTACATTATCTTGGTGCCATGGACAAAGTCTGTCAGTTTTGTGGTGCCAAGATGTTTGTTGATGAAACTAATTTTAAGTGCTGTCACAATGGTAAAGTTCATTTAGATAATATTTAACATCCTAATGACCTTAAAGAACTTTTAGTAGGTGATAACAATCAAGCAAAGAACTTTCAAGAAAATATTCGAAAGTTCAACAGTTCGGTTGCTTTTGCTTCTATGGGTGCGAAATTGGCTGTACCGCCAGGACGTGGTCCACCAGTTTTTCGTATAAATGGCCAGGTATGTCACCGAACAGGTAATTTGCACCCACCGCCAGGTGTTCCTCCATCATATGGTCAACTATATATTTATGATGGTATGGATGCATTCAACGAGCGAATGGCAAGACCAGAAAATCAAGGTTTGCAAGATATCATTTTACGGGAGAGTCCTTATGCAGCTGCTTATAAACACATGAGTGAGGTAGAAGCAGAGGAACTGCATCGCGCAAATGAACAGAATCGCCAACCATCTGAAGTAAGTGGAAATATCTTATTATACTAAATACTGATCTTTCAACTGCTTTTGATAATTTGCTTTTGATTTTCAGGTTAGAATGCACTTGAGAAGTGGCGGTGACAGGCGTCGATACAATCTACCTCATCATGATGAAGTAGCTGCTGTTTTTGTTGGTGAAGATGGTGCACCACCATTGGCTCGAGACATTGTTGTTTACCCTCGAGATTGCCATTGCAGGATTTGCCTGTTCATTCACCTAATCTTGATCCAATGGTGTATCCTGTATTTTTTCCAAGAGGAGAGTTGGGTTGGAGTTCTGACATTCCTCACGTAGCAGAACATGCAACAGGCCAGCAACGTCGTACTACCATGTTGCAATATTATACTTATAGGTTTGCATTTAGAGATGCTTTTAGCCCCATCTTAAAAGGTAAAAGATTACTTCAACAATTTGCTGTAGATTGTTATTGCAAAGTTGAATCTGACCGTCTTAACTACATTCGTCGAAATCAGGGTAATTTCCGGGTTGAGCAATATCAAGGGCTCATTGATTATCTTGAAAATGTTGCAGAAAATCGTGGCCTTCAAGCAGGCAGACCGGTGATTCTTCCTTCTTCTTTTCAGGGTGGTCCAAGGGCCATGTGCAGCAAAATTATCAAGATGCTATGGCTATGGTTACTAAAATGGGCAAACCAGATTTGTTTTGCACATTTACCTGCAATCCAAAATGGAAGGAAATCACAGAAAACTTACATAATGAGCCTGCACATTATCGTCCTGATTTTCAATTTGAAATTAAAAGCACTTTTGGATGATATAAATAAAAATGGTGTTTTGGGAAAAGCCATTTCTCATTTGTATGTTATTGAATTTCAGAAACGTTCTTTACCTCATGCTCATATTCTTATCCATTTAGCACAAGAGGACAAACTGCGTAATGCTGATGACATTGACAGCTTAATTTCTGCGGAAATACCAGATCCTGTACTGGAACCAGAACTTCATAATATCATCAAGTCATGTATGATTCATGGTCCCTGTGGGAATGCTAACCCTAATGCAGTTTGTATGGGAGATGATGGCAACTGCACCAAGGATTTTCCAAAGCGATTTTGTGAAGCGACCCAAATGAATGCAAATGGGTATCTATCCACTGTATCTCAGACGTAACAATGGCCGTACAGTGAGAGTAATCAATGGGTAGTTCCATACTGTCCGTGGTTGTCCAAGAAGTATAATGCTCACATCAATTTGGAAGCATGTACCACAATCAAAAGTGTAAAATATCTCTTTAAATACATTTATAAAGGACATGATCGTCGAGATTAATGAACGTTTGGAACATGACGAAATAAAAACGTTTCTGGATGCTCGATATGTCAGTGCGCCCGAAGCATTATGGAAAATATTTGAGTTCTCTATGCATGAAAAATCACATACTATTAAGCGATTAGCTGTTCATTTACCTGATCGTCGTTTAGAGCTGGCGAAGAAGAGGAAGCAGCTGAAGGGGCATTGAATGATAGTCACCTCACAGCATGGTTTAATCTGAATGTAGAAGATCCTGATGCTCGGCAGTATCTTTACTCAGATATTCCGTACCATTATGTCTTCCATGGCAAAGAGAAAAAATGGCAAAAACGAAAAAGAACATTAAAGCCTATAGTCGCTCGGTTTTATAATGCACGACCATCAGAAGGAGAACGATTTTTCCTTCGAGTTTTGTTGCTGCATGTTCCAGGCGCTACATCATTCGAATATCTACGTACTTTTGATGGAGTGGTTTACAACACATTCCGAGAAGCGTGTACTGCCAGACGTCTTCTACAAGATGACCAAGAGTGGCACAATACGTTGGAAGAAGCATCAACCTTCCAGATGCCTCAACAGCTTAGACAACTGTTTGTCACGATTTTGACACACCGCGAACCCTCCAATCCTCTCGAGTTGTGGAACACATTCAAGGGGCATCTGTGTGAGGGCTACGCTCGAACATTGGCTGTTGCTCAAGCAGAGCAAAGGGTTTTGGGTTACACTGATAATGCCCTAAAACAATTTGGTATGTCGCTAACACAGTTTAATCTTCCAGAGTTGGTTCAGCAGATCCCTGAGGAAGAAGTCGATGTGAATATTTACATTGACAGGACCCAGCAGTTAAGGCCTCAGCTTAACGAACAGCAGTTAGTTGTTGCAGATGCGATTTTGTCTGCTGTTTCAAATGTGCGCAATGGTTTAGCACAACTTGAAACATTATTTTATCTGGATGGACCAGCTGGCACAGGTAAAACATTTACATATAACTATGTTATTACAGCATGTAGAGCCAGAGGTTGGAAAGTTGCTACTGCTGCATTCACAGGTATTGCAGCCACTTTATTATCTGGTGGTTGTACATTGCATTCCTTATTTCGTTTGCCTGTTCCTGTTTTAGAAAACAGTGTATATAACATAACCCCGACATCTAAATATGCAGAATACCTTCGAAGTGATGACCTGTTTCTGATCGATGAAGCCACAATGGTTTCTACGCACATTTTCCATGCTATCGACAGACTGCTTCGTGACATGTGCGGCAGTGACGCACTTTTTGGTGGGAAGGTACTTTCATGGGGAGTTGATTTTCGTCAGTGTTTGCCAGTTGTGAAGAAAGCAAAACCAACTGATGTTATTGAAGTTTGCTTGACAAGTTCTGCTTTGTGGGCATCAGTGGTAAAGTACTCACTTACCGAGAACATGAGAGCCAGGCCGGAAGAACAAGAATTCTGTGCTTGGTTATTACAACTTGGTAATGGTGAACTGCCAACAAAACAAAATGAGCCGGGTAAGGGTTCCATCGAAATCCCTGATTGTTGTGTTGTTCCACCAAACACTTCAATTATATCAGTGATGTATGACGGATTGGAACCTCACGAATACGCCTCAACAGCCATTCTAACACCAACAAACGAGCAATCATTGATCATTAACAATGAGGTGTTGGACAGATTGCAAGGAGATGCAGTTTGTTATTACAGTGCTGATGAAGTGGTATGTGACGATGAAGACGAGCGATAAAATTATCCGCTTGATTTTCTGAACAGCATAACACCTTCAGGTTTACCTCCACATTGTTTGAAATTTAAGGTTGGGGCTATTATTATGCTTTTGAGGAATCTGAACATCAGGAAAGGTCTCTGTAATGGCACCCGCTTGATTGTTCGTGAATTATCTCATAATTTCATTAAAGCTGAAGTTTTGACAGGGTCAGCAGTTGGAGAAATCATTTTCATACCTAGGGTTGAACTGTCACTTTCAGATACAGGTACGCCTTTTATATTGAAACGCAGACAACTGCCTATCCGTTTGGCTTACTCTTTCACTATTAACAAGAGTCAAGGTCAAACATTTGATAAAATTGGTTTGTTTTTGTTTTTGTTGTGGGAAAGTAAAAATATCATTTTCCGGTTATACATTGATGGTATCGTCACTCATTTGGGAGTGATCATTGCAGTTGTTTAAAGGCAGCTTTTCCTCTATAGCATCATGACTTTTATACTGTGATACTATACTGTCATGAGTTTTCCTATAGTGTCTGTCGCTCAACTGTAATGATTGATATTATAGTGTTAATTTGTTAATTCAATGACATTCTCTTTGTTGCAATGCTGAATATGGATGTAAAGATATGCTTTTATAGTTACTTAATTATTTCTGTATATTTGTTTTTTAGGTGGAGAACAAGTCCCATTGACTTACGTTTACGTCGTGTACTCTGTTACCATGGATTGTGCATGCATTTGTCTCCTGCATCTTAATTTTGTTTGTGGCAATAATAGCTATTATGAGAAGTTCTTGCATGCACCATCCATGAACCAAATGTCAGGGCATTCATCCTTTTACCTTTGTGAAGATTAATTCTAAGTTGTTTCTTTTTTTAGTGAACTAACATTAAGAAATTATTATGGCTGTGACACGTGACGGTAAATACTTCTATGCTTTTTATACTGTTGTTTCTGAATACATAATTAATTTTCACTGTTTTATTCACTGTTGTTGCAAGTAAGCATATAGAGCTTTGCAATATATTTGGAATTATCAAATGCAGTTTAAATCCATGTGATAATACATACTATTATATTTTAGTGATTCACGATGGGGTTTAAGACACTGGTAAGTTTTCAAAATAAAACTGTAAATATATCAAAGAAAAAGAAACAACGGTCTCTTAAGAACTGCTGTGTTTTATATTTTAGTGTCAGATGACATTTCGCCAGAAAGTAACAAGAATTATTGCTTTAAAGGAGAATTAACATCAAAATTATGTAATGTTTTTTTTTTAATGAATCGATTTTAAATTGTGTTAGACGACTTTTTACAAAGTTTCATTCATTTTACATAATTCTTTCTTTAGTTATTTAAGTTTGAAGTTTAATCAAAACTCAAAAATATGACGTCACAGTTGCACTTAGATATCCAGCTGTAGTTTTTACAAATCTCGTAGAGAAGACAATTTGTGATGAGAGAATATATTTTCGTTTTCCTGATCTTGTCAAAGAACGACAGAGAGCTGAAAGTTGGCTTAACAACATCGGCACAGGGTTTACTGTTAAAACGTAGTTTGCGAAAGTAGACTGTTTCGAAGTTGATAACATGGAAAACATGCTAGGTTATATGCCGAAGAAAAGAACATTGAAAGCTGGTGCGGTACCAACAATTTTCCAACATATAATATTCAACATGATAAATATGAATGGAGAAAACTGTGAGCTCTAAAAAACCTAGCTCTCTCAAGAGGTCCAACAAATTGATAAAAAAAAAAGTAAAGTGTTTTTAAAATTTAATTTCCATAAATGCTCTCTTTATGCATTTTTTTAAAACAAGGCATGATTTACTCTAGTATTTTTCAATTTTCCTAAAGAATCTTTTTAAAAAATAACAAAAAAAAGACGTGGTAATGTGTTCAAGACTTACACATTCTTAACAGATGTTCTTTGAGATTTTTCTTCCTACCTGACCTGGTTTCTTTTATTTTGAAAATTTCTAAGAGTATTATTGGCTGTATTGGAATTAAGATTACATCTATCTAGAAGAAACCACGCCTTACATACATACCTAATGAAGTTATAATGTTCATTGAAAAACAAAAATTCTTCACGAGTTGTGAAATCAACTATCAGCACATTTTTCTTATAAGAAAAGAAACTTACTTTGCCGTCATTCTTTTTTACTTTGGCATAATTATTTTCCTATCTGCGATATCTAATAAATGACGTTTCAAACACAGATTTATTCAATAACAAAAAGTTAAAATCTGAAGAAGACATGTGGCCACTTATGATTTTCTTTTAACATGAATGATTCTGACTTGAAGAAATTCTAGTGCAACTGTGACGTCACGGTGAATTTTTTAAATCCTTTATTATAAGCGAAATATGGTATTTTATAAAATTTCATTATTAACTCTTTATTTAAATACACATAAGGAACAATTTAAGCCAAAGTTGTATTTTTGACGTTAATTCTCCTTTAATACAATACCATTAGCCTTACTATGAATTACTATAATGCTTTCATTAATTTTAGAGGAAAGACAAATACTAGGAGAGGGTAACAAAAAATAAAAGTTTTTCTGCATTTAATTCTTTTCATCTATCTATCTATGTTTTTCATCCCTTAAATTAATGCCTCACTTTTTTTAGAACCTCACAATCCTAATGAAGCAGCCGATCGTAAGTAAAACAAATTTTTCTGGTAAAACTCAATTGAACTTATTCTTGGAAATAATAATACTCAACGTCAATTCACTTTCTTTTTTAGATAATAAGGAAACAGAAAAACCAGCCAATGGTAAGTAACATAATTTTACATAGATTTTTTCTCAGTCTCAACAGCAAGTGTCATGCAATCTTCTGAGAAGTAAATTATTAATATTAAAATTAATAAAATTAGCTAATTAAAAATTCCTTTCCAATTATTCTTTTATATGAAACCTGATAATCGTAAGTTAAATAAATATCTTATTTCATCTTAATTATCTTAATTCATTAATAATATTTTTTTCTTCTTACGTTGTAGTTACAAGAAAACAGTTTTATACGTACCGCAAAACCCACCCAGGACCGCGTTCCTCCCGTGCGTTCTGAGTGTGGCGCAAGAACAGCGGGAAAGATCGTGAGGGGTTTGTTCCACCCCCTCCAAAATATAATAGGAGACAAAAAAATAGTCAACGTCTCAGCAAATATTTTATAGAAAACGTTTTGTTTTAGATAGTTGTTTTTTTATAATGGTATGGAACTACCATACACAGAGCTCAAACTTTTTCATTAAAACTAATTTTCTTTGTTTTGAAAACATATTTGCCTGGTAGAAGTCTATGAACTAAATAACTTCATTTCTTTTTTGTTGTTAGTGTATCTTCAAAAAACAGCTTAGGAGTTTTAGGAATTTCTTTATTTTCTTATTTTCTTCGATCGTTGTACAAAGTGTAGAAACCCTTTTTTCCAATATACTATAGAGTTTCTTCTAACAAGAAATGCATAGGATAGAATCAGTGATTCATGGTTGGTGTATGGTAGTTCCATACCGTCGTTATTTATGTTGATAGTTGTAGTTTAAATTAAGTTAGAATATAGGTTGTACATACTTCGTTTGATCTTTATTTAACTATCCTATAGGCTGTTTTGTGAAATGACTAATGCTAATTGTTAGTTCATAGTTTATTGAGGACAAACAGCCATATTGCATGTGAGTTAAAGATAATGAACTGTTATATGGAGTGCTGAGGATTATACTATGCTGATGTCAGCAGATATGCAACAATTAAGAAATAGTCTGGGAACGAGCAGTTGTTTATTATTAACTGTAAATAAATTAATCACACCTTTGTTAACTTACAAAATTTATTAACTGCTAACACATTTTTCTCGATCTCATGAGTTCATTATTTTTAACTTATATTTATTCAGATTCTTTAGATTTATAGTATTAAGGTCAACTTAGTGTTGGTACATCATGGGAAAAATCTTTATTGACAGTATCCTATGAATTACCGTATCTGCTATAGTCTAGGTAGCATTGTCAAGGAAATTGTGATTGAAAGTTTAGTTCGTTGAATTGAAATACATTTTGTTGAATTGAAATACATTGTCGGCTTCACATTTAGGATTTTAAATTCGATCTTATCTTTATAATTTTTTTTAGATTCTTTGGATTCTTTGGTTTCTCTTACTAATGATATCATGTCATTAATCCGTCAATATTCACTTTTCGGAAGATCCGATAATTCAAACTACATACAAAGATGCGATGCACCGAGAAATTGTGAATGGAAGTTGAGATATAAAAACACATTTTTTTAAGGACATGTTTCGACATTCTTATGTCATCATCAGCTATAAAATATTTACAAAAAATTCCTACATATATAAAATAATGATTACAAAAGGTGTTACAAAAAAGCTATACATCAAAATCTCCAATTAAACTTAATGAGTTAGACTAGAAGTGTGAAAAGATGATAGAGTTAAAAAGACAATAGAACGTGTGAAGAGTAAATGTAAAGTATGAATAAGGGAAAGATTTTCTTTCATCTTATTCATACTTTACATTTACTCTTCACACGTTCTATTGTCTTTTTAACTCTATCATCTTTTCACACTTCTAGTCTAACTCATTAAGTTTAATTGGAGATTTTGATGTATAGCTTTTTTGTAACACCTTTTGTAATCATTATTTTATATATGTAGGAATTTTTTGTAAATATTTTATAGCTGATGATGACATAAGAATGTCGAAACATGTCCTTAAAAAAATGTGTTTTTATTTTTAAAATTATTATACACTTTGTGCTTCTACGTAAAGTTGAGATATATACACATATTGTTGGCTGCACATTTCGGTTTAAATCTTATCTTTATAATTTTTTTTAGATTCTTTTGGATTCTTTGGTTTCTCTTACGAATGATATCATGTCATGAATCCCTAAAAATTCGTTTTCCAGAAGATCCGATAATTCAAACTACGTTCAAAGATCAGATGGAGTGGCTATTTACCGAGAATTATTATTTCCAAAAATAAATGGATTGAACCATAAAAACGCATTGGAGGACTGTTAACGAAGTCGATAAACACTTTTGCAAAAGTGATTAAAGATAATCTTTATTTGGTTTATTTATTTATTTGTTTGTTTATGCTATCTTAGGATACTTTTTGGTGTAGTATTGTCAAGACTTTTTCATGAGAATTTATGTTTCTGTTGAACATTCTATGACATCTCACCCTTATAGTCAGCATTTTTGAAATTAAAACCCGTAGAAAAATTTTTACCCAGGTTAAAACCATCCCATACATTTTTGATCAGTTTTTGGAGCCAATTCCTTAATTTAATTTTTCGTGAACTGGGCGCATGCTGAACATGTGTGGCGAGCGCCACCACCTGGGCGGCTAGTATACACACGAATTCAATAAAAATGCTCTTCATCGTAGCGACTTTTGACAGTTATGTCCACTGGGGTTGAAGCAACATGTTGAACTCCTTCCCCTTATAAATATAAATAGTGTATGAATCCAATCTATGTGTAAAAAAATATCATGTATACCTTGTATATTTCTTGCAAGTGTTCATCTATTTTACCAACATTTATGTCTGTATTCAACACGATTTTCACTCCCGTTGAGGTTTCGAAGAAATTCAGTTTGTATTTACTAGTTCGATAATTCAAAAATTTGTCTTTCCTGTGTACAGAACTTAAGGAAGATAAAGGTTGTTAATTCAGTTTAGCATGGACGCACAGTTTGATAAAGGTTTACAATAAAATGTTTATTTGGAAGACCAGGTGAAAGAGGCCACTTGGAGGACTGCAAATAAACATGAAAAGATACGAATCGATGGGAGACATTCTTGAAACGAACGATCTCAAAGAGAACAGCATACCGTACATTAACTTCTGCTCCTGGAATGACAAATGATGTTCATATAACAGACTTCCGCTGCTCACCAATTTAGTAACAAGTCTCAAACTCAAAAAAAAACAAAACACAAACACACACACAAAGTTATTTTTCATAAGCAGAGCACAATTCTTTCCGAGCTTCTATTACACTCACTTTATCCAAATCATCTTCACTTAACGTTTACCTTACTTCTATTAATATTCAATGACATGGAAGTGTTAATAGAAAAATTTTATCTCTTTTTTGCAAAATGTCTTCATAAGAGAGTTTGTTCAGGGCAACTAGGTTATTCTTACATTTGAGCCTACTACATACTTTGTTTTTAAATTTTTAAGTGTCTGCATTTGTAAGAATGCATAGGGTCATGGAGATTACATACCGTATTCTCTCAAATAAGCCCCCGGGCGCTAATAAATTATTTTTGGAAATTAGGGGTGGGGCGGGGTGGGGCTTTAGAGAGGGACGCTAATTAGAGACTTGTAGACCTATTCATTACAGTGCTTTATTCAGTATTTTATAACTCTTTGTATTTTTTAAACTCCATTAAAAAGTATAGTTTAGATTTATGCATTCTTTTATCAATCGATGCAATAAAATACTCATCATAATAAATTGTTTGTATTTTAATTTTAGCCATAACCACGAAATGCCAAATAATAGCTTTGTTCTACGAATATTATAAACAATTTATTGTTTATCTGCCATTTTGATGCCATTTAATCTTTTGGTGAAAAGTGCTTATTATAGAAGCATTGGAAAGAACCACACATAGCCTGTAACTGAACTCACTGACCCAATCAAATTTGAGGTATACAAGGCATTTTCATGGGATGATAAACTGTACGTTACAAGCACATGTTAATGTATTAAAGGAAATTTAAAAATTAGTTTACACTGGAGTAAATTTTGTTCTTGCAAAATGTTACTTATATTTTCAGTTGTTCTTGTTTTATTTGTAAAATACACACAAAAAGCATGTCATTTGTTTACTCACTAGAATTTGGAAAAAAGTATCGCAACTTCCTAATATATTACTGACATTAATAAACTCCCAAAAATTTTTAGATGTAGGGATGCAGTAACGTATCCAAAGTTTTTTTGGGCATACCGGTACATACATTGGAGTGCAGTGGCCCACAAAGGCGCCACCATGGTTGGCGCTGAGCGGGAAAAGTTTGGAAATTTGTACCTCCAAATGATCTAAAAATGCACTCTCCAGACATACAATGACATTAAAAATTAGCATATGACATGTCATATTTTTTGTTTTTAATCCTTGTTACAAGAAAACATCAATATTTCTCCCACGAAAGTTCGAACCCTGGATCACGATGCACACACATGCGTCGACGAACAATTTCTGCCAATGTTTTTAAATCTGATGTGCATGTGCTACAAAGTTTACAGCGTCAAAAATTCTGTGTTATTGTTTCCTCAGGTGATATGCGACCGAACAAAAGTGTATTCAAAAAGCTAATAAAATCCAAACAGGTGTTATCAGAACGCGGGAAATGATATTTCAAGAAGTCACCCGGTTTCTATGGCGGAATTTATAATGAACACTCAAACCTGGAAGTGTTTCAAGAGGAAGGGAGGAATGCGGTAGTAAATATTTTTATTCACCAGAAAAATTAGTTAAATAGTCTTCTATGGAATATAAGTACTGTACCCCATTACATCCTCGGCATAGAAACCATGCATTATTACTAATTTTTGTTCTTGCATCTACTGAAAAGAGTAAACAAAATTTATTTTTTGCACGCGTGGAAGATGGGGCACGAAGTAATGAGTGAAAAACAAAAGTTGATACGTCAATCCAACAGCAAAATGGGACTAGGGTTGGCTGCTTTGTAGAGGTTTTTGGGAGTAAATCATAGCATAAAACGACTTATATGTGAAGGTTTGTAAGAAATAAGGTTAAATAACCGTTAAAAGATTGTTTTTACATAAAATATTCAAAGTTTAAAATTCCCAAAATTTCTTTTTTTGGGCGCGAGAGTTTGGGCGCCAATACCGGTCTACCGGTATCAAATCCTCCCTGGATACGTCCCTGGGATGATTTTATATAGAAACTTACTTCATCGCTTGGTAAGTTAGAGTGCTTTTTCCGCTGCCAATCATGGTAATATAGACAGGTACCACACCGATCAAATATGTACAGGTTAAATATTGTCATTCTAAATATATTGAAAAATATGCATAACAATCATTATTAGACAGAAAAGCTGAAGTTGAAAGATAAAACATCATAGAGGATGATCAAGACGTTTAGAAACTTCAATATATCTATTATGCTTAATGGTAACGTGTTTGGCTGTCACACCAGGATTCCAGATAAAAAGTTAAGCCTCCCCTTGTAGTGCCTAACGGCCAGTTATGATGAAAGTCAAGCTTGGGAAGGGTAAACTTGAATAAGAAAAAAAATTTCCAAGTATAGTGAAGAGCCACTCTCAGGTATGCAAAGTACTGTGTGTATGTCAACCTCCAGACAATGAATTCTTAAATGTTTATATCAGATTTATACATAATTATACCCTATAATAACAGAAAAATAATCACAATTAATATCGAAGTAAGAAAAAGTGTAGATCTTTGTTAACAAGATTCTCACAAATGTGACTGTATAAAGTCCTCAAAGTTGTGGAAAAACAGCTGTTCCATGCACATTGACCATATAATAAAATATGTATCATTTCTCCGAATAATAATAATTCCAAGTTTAGTTAATTTCATCATAACAAATGTAAAATTCTCATTCTTGCAGAAGATTTCCAGGAAAACAATATAAACACACAAAACAGTTGCTTTCATGCAGTCAAATTTGTTTACAGATTTACAAGAGCAAAAGAAAACTGGTTAAACCTTTTTTCAATAGTACAGTAGCATTAAGTAGCAACCAAAGTAGGGCCATTCCATCCCAAACGGTGCAAGGGTGAACATACCTATCTCAGAATTTGTTCAAACTTTGTCAGAAAGTTACAATAATAAGGAGAGACAAACACATGCAATGTAGCTACCAGTCGGACAATGTGAAATTTTAGTATTTTTCCTTGGATGCTTACCATGAACGTTATTTCATCAAAGGAGACTCATTGCATCTCAAGATTTGATGCGCTTGTAGGGACATACGTAAATTTTTATATAAAATTCTTGGTCCACTTAAAACTTAGTTTATAAGAATTCATGCTATATTTATATTGAAATTGCTTTCTAAAACAATCAAATTACATATAATCTCTAAATAAACAATATAATTATCCTTCAAAATTCATTGGTTTTAGCTGGTAGTGAAGCTAAATATTCACTGAATATTAATTAGTTCAATACTAGAAAGTTTTTACATTTTTGTGTTTTTCGCTAGAAAGAAATATGAAACATTTCAATTAATTTTGAAAAGCATCTCTGATTCAAACTAAGTAAAATTTCTTCAACATGATAGCATCTAATATCAATACCAATGTCAATATGTTGAAAGACTTTAAATAACCAAGTCACATAAAGTAATAGGTAGCAAAAATTTGTATGTTTAGCTTGATTGATAGCACAGGATGGCACTTTCCTAATGATAACAATGATTCAACCCTAACTCTAAACCTAACCTGTGGATTTTGAGACCAGATCAGATCTGCTGATCTGCTGAATGCACAGACTTCATGCTAGCAAGAATATTACTACAGTTTTAGCAAACATTGAAAGACTTACAAAGTCATATAAAAATATCAAGCCAACTACCAAGAACAGGCTAGTTTTTTAAAAAATTAAAGTGTCCCATTTTTCCCAAGTATGAGAAACACGTACACATGCAGATATCACTTCAATGTCCCCTTTTCACCTTTAATGCGTAAGATAGGAAAGACACTTTTGATCTGTTAATAACATGTGTATTCAGAGAAATTACACTTTTAAACCAAATAATTAACATTCCAAAAACACCCAAACACCCAAAAATACTGTAGTAGCACAGTATATATAAATTAAAACGGAGTGTCTATAGTGCCGGTACCGGCACTCTTCATACAATCAAAATTAAAGTGCCGGTAAATTTTATTGCCGTCATTTTTTTATACCGTCACTTTTTTTTCCTATGTAAGATGGCGGATAGCGGATGGCGGGAAGAAACGCATGTACACGTATTTTTTAAGAAACTAGTTTTGCTAAGCAGCCTCAATGTTTCTTAAAAATTTGCCAATCTGGGCCTCAAATGTTTCTTACATGTTTCTTAACTTTTGACATAATAAGCCATGTTTCTTAAATTTTGCTTGTTTTGAAACGTTTATCTTAAAGTTTATTTAGGTTACCTGGGGGGATCTTCTTATGTTTTACTGTTTTTAATCATCAGTGTATAATTTATTTTGTTTGCATTCAAAGAAAAAAGCAAATTTAAAAAAATATAATTTCCTAATTCTCAGCCTCAGCATATGTTTCTTAGATGTTTCTTTTAGGTTAGGCATATTCTGAGCCTTTTTGTTTCTTAAGTTGAACTGGTGTTTCTTAAAAAAATGTGTATATACTGTGAGAAAATGTTTTACGTTATCAAACTTTGAAACAAATGTGTTTACAGAATGCGTTAATACTGTATGATAGGTACCGTCAACCAACAAAACTTTGAACAGCGTCAAAACTTTGAACAGCTATAACAACCGTATCAACAAAATAAACATACCACATCGAACCACACAGCACACAATACTATAATACTATTACCAAATGAATATTTCTATCACAACACAGCTCGCACGATACTCATCAATTAGCCATCAAGTATAATTCCCATAAGAGTGCTTTCCGATTTATCGCACCGGTAAGGCTATGTGCACACGGAACAATGATCGCATGTTGAAATAGCCTACGTGCTGGGTTTTTAATGTGCAGTGTGCGCCCTGCGCAAAAGTCAGGCTAACGTAAACGTAAAGCAGGCTAATGTAAAAAGGCGTCCCGCCCAGCATGAAACTCGTATTGCAAATGACGGGGGCGGGGTCGTATAAGTAAGATCATTATTATTTTTTTTAGCATATAAAATTTCCTTTAAATCTTTTAATGAAGTATTTTCAAAGAGGTAATTTTTTTGCAAAAAAGTGTAACGAACGCGAGCTCCATATTCTCATCAAGTAGGAAAATTTTATTCATAACGATACGCGCTTTTTTATAAGCAACACTTTTATAAGCAACAAAAGGCTGAAAATCGACAAAAATTAAGCAAATATATTAGATTAATCTAATTTTCCTTTTATCTCCTATCAAGTCCTCCTAACCTTTATCATCAATTCCTGAACGCGATTTAATCATTCACGGCGGGTATGCACCATTTCTTCGTCTCCGATAACTGTCCTCGCACACAGCTCTTACTTGTGTTATCTATCTTGTCTCTCACAAGATCACTATTTTACACTGAGTTTTTTGTTATGGAACGATCAATAAAATTTCCATCTTATTTTAAGCAATAGTACTTATTTTTCTATTCTCCTATTTCATCTCTACCAAACAAGGCCTTTGACTTTAAAAGTAGGAGGAGCCACTTTGGTGAAGAATCTCAAAGTTAAATACCCGCAATAAAATTTAGAAAAATATTCTAGAGCTAATACATTCGAAAGATCCCAACTAGCTTTGCGGTGAGAACAGGATGTGATTTGATGGGATGGGATCAGCCCCCGTGGGCTGATTCCCATTCATACATGGGCGCACAAAGATACGCTCGTAAAAGCTTAAATTTTCAAGCTTTCAAAAGCGTATCTTTGTGTGCTAACTATTTTATTGACATCATAATCATTTTAAACAAAAGGCAATAAGCACCGGGCGTTTATTTATTTATGTTTTTTTTTGAGGTGGGCGCATATTAGAGAACGGTGCTTATTACAGGGTGGATGCTTGTTAGAAAGTTTATAGTGCGTGAGAAATAAAAACCTGATAAGGGTCTCTTTACATTAATTATGCATTGCACGCTTAAAAGTTTGTGGTGTGATAAATTTGTTCCTCGGGGATAAAACAATTAGTGCGCGAATCTGGACAGCGATTTCATTTATAATTATAATAAAATACTATTAACAGTAGGATGGACGATGATTGGTGTGTGGACATGTGTAATTTAAAGACCAGGTCTTTTAGCTGTTCAAAGTTTTGACGCTGTTCAAAGTTTTGTTGGTTGACGGTAGTTTGAATCTGTGTTAGAAAGTGTGTAGCTAACCTAAGAATAAAAAAATTATCTGACTTTCTCTTTCCTCCCCTCTCATATCCTTTCTCTCACTCCTCAGCAGTCTCATCACAAAGTGCCAAATCAGTCTTACGATATTGGCATTTTGGTATCAGTATTCACAGTATATATAGACGAGTTTCCAATGTTAATTACACTTTTATACCTTGTATATACATACTAAAATCAAATACAATGTATGAAAATAGATAGGAAGTGCTAATGTGTATTGAAACTTTCTAATGTCGATTGTCTTTAAGGGGACTCCAGAGAACCAAATAAAGTGACAACATTTTGAAGTGTAAAAAGAGACTTTTATTTCCTGCGAGGCTGCGTGGTGCGCATACTTACAGGAAAATGACTTGATTAATGATATTCTATGATGCAATATACCGTAATTATCGAGCAAAGAACACTGGTGTTTATAAACATTACGTCACTAAGAAACTCATCTATATATGTTGGTTCTGTTGATAGATAATGTCGGTGACAAACTTCACCACCATTGCATCTCCTAATGATGTATAAAAGGTCAAAAAGAAGATAAGGAACTGGTTTGATCAGTATTGATTTTCAGTTGATATGTGTTGTTCTTGTACTGCATCTTATACTAATATGTAATCTCAGATTGCATCATGGCATCATTTATGACTTTATTGAAATTACATATTCCTGTTCCCTCTCTTATAAGCATACATATATTATCTCTTTCTTTCTTTCTTTCTTTATTGGTAATCTTAAATCTTAAATTGCTTAAATACAGTTGTTTCACAATTTGTTTCAAAATTTGTTTGCTTTTCATTATAGTCTGTCTGTTGACACTCCTTCATACATGTAAAAACTATTAACACTTCATATAGAAAATAACAGCCAGTGAATATTTATTATATTAAAAAACACATGTTAAAAATTCCACTTAAACAAAGCTTTTCGTAAGACACAGGCTTACATTATCAAGTTAGATCTTACGAAAAGCTTTGTTTAAGTGGAATTTTTAACATGTGTTTTTTAATATAATAAATATTAACACTTCATTTATTCACTTTATGCTGCCTAACCATTTTTGTCATTTTTGATGCCTAATAAATTTTTATTTACTTGTCAGTTTACAATGAAAGTTCACAGTATTTGCAGTTAGAATTCGCTGGTGAAGATGGACAATGGACCTGTTTTTCTGGCTCTGTAATGTTACAGTGAATTGGAAAGTGGTTTTAAATTGAACAAGAAAGTAATTTGGGGAATTCCAACCTATATCAAATTATTGGTCGTTGTACAATGCTCGGCCAGGTTATCATTGTGTGGGACAGATTAGTGTTACATTCACATTGTAAAAGATGATATTGTTCAAAATAATCAAGATTTTTTCCACTGCGAACAACTGGATGGAAGCATAATGATTTAGTTTGGGATGTCAGGAATACAAACTTTGAATGATGAATCCAAGCAATATATGTACATACAAAAAGATCACTAAAACCTTGTGAAAATTTGGAATGTACATTTTAATAACAAAGTTTGTTGTTATTTGTCTTTTCATGCACATTATTGTTATTTATCAACTCCATGAATTTATATTCCCTACCATTAGTAATTTCTTGTTTTCCTGTAATTTACTGACCGGTCTGTAAAATACACTGCAGTCACGTGATCAAGACCAAGTGTGTACAGTTAAGTACAGAAAACATTTTGTTTCATGGTCTGAATAAATAATTAAAGTTTCCCTTTTATGTATGAAGATAATTGCATTTTTAAAGATTTTACAGACTGGCCTATAAAATGGTTCAGGTCGAATGCCCTAAATGGTAACCAAGTGAATAGGGTGCTATAATGACGAAATAGTTGCATTTGATTCGTTTATTCCCTATTATGTATATATTCTCCTTTAATTGAAATAATAATTTGCGCATGTGCAATGGTGTTTCTGAAAAAATATTTGCTTTTCCTTTGACAGTCAACTTTTAGCTATCATCCCTTTTGAGGTTCAATGTTCAGCATTTCCAAATAAATGGCAGTGGCGTAACTGGCGGGGTGCGTTGGGTGCGATCGCACCGCCCTCTGATTAAGCTTGCCCTTTTTTCGGACCAAGTAATATTTCATACAATATTCTTTTCACTAAAGTTATATAAATCATTACTTTAAGGGCGGAAACTTTCGCGATTTTTGCCTTTTTTCGCGAAATTCAAGAAAAATTTCCTTATTCATTGTCATTCGCGAAAGTTTTTTTCTCCCGAAAGTAAAGTTTTTGGAGGATTCGCGACAGTTTTATCAGTAAAATTTATTTTAAAGCTGTCATTAGCGAAAGTTAAATTCGCGAAATTTCGCGATTTTCCATCCTTGCGAAACTTTCTGCCCGCGAAACGTTCTGCCCTTAAATTAATTATTTGTCAACAAAGTTGCAAAAAATAGCTTTGTGCATTTGTTACTATGGCATGAAGTAATATTGCCCAAATTTGTGAAAAACGCACCTACCCTAACATTAACTCAGTTACGCCACTGAATGGTCGTTTGAATTTCCATGACTTTCGTGACTTTTCAATGTACTCTAATCTAAATGTCAATTTATGTCCCAAAAAAGTTCGATAGCATGCACAGTTGTAGGAAAAACTTGTCTAAATTTTGCTCTCAATCTCTGACATTCAATCAGCCATAACTTTGGAACAAATAATCGCTATAAAGCGATCGACCCCTCGTTGGAAAGCTGAGAAATAGCGTTATGGGGCCGTTATTGAGGTCTAAAAATCACTTGAACAACGTAGTAAACGGAGGTGCAAGATACGGTTTTGGGACATTCCTTTGACCTACACTTGTGACGCTAAACGTAATTTGATCGTTTTGATCCAGGGATCAGATAATTATAGTTGAATAAAACATAGAAATACGAATTTCTATGAATAAAATGAAGGTATTGAAACATGTCGACAAAATCTTTAACTCCCTTGCCTTCTTATAGAGTGTCTGATAGCTACTTGACTTCCGCTAATTGGGGAAAGTTGAATATGAAGTTTTGACTCTAACTTTTGCCTGTGTGCGAAAGAATCGATCCGTCGTTAATTAGATTTTTGACTGTGGAAGCACTCAATGTTTACCTTGACTCGCATTTTCAAACTTTTCGATGTCCTGATCTTGAAAGTCGATTACTTAATTGGGTAAACTCTCCATAAAACGTCATACTTTTTATTCGTACCGTTACTCTCGTATACCCCGTCGCTTACAGCCACAACGCACACGTGGTAACTTCATTTAAAGAGCCTTAACCGGCACTCTCTCGTCTTAAAAATAGTGCCGGCGACATATGCCGTTATTAAAATCTACCGGCACTCAGCAGTTTGAAGATTTAAAGTACCGGTAAATATTTCTACCGGCACTTGAGATGATAACTATTTAAAGTGCCGGTAGACTTAAATATCACACAAAAGCTTTCGTAATGAATAATATTTTCACAAAAGACTATATTCCAATTAAATTGGACTCAATAAGGACTTCTAAATAATTAAAATGCATATAACTTGCATAAAACGTATTACTTTAAAAGTACCGGCACTCTAATTTTGAAATTATGATGTGTGCCGGTACCGGCACTCTAGCCACGTCCAAATTAAAAGCAGCCTAGAGTTTTCATCATGAAACCATTATGCAGTCAAGCTTTGCCTTTAAGGAGATGAGTTTAACGGTGTGTTATAGAAAATATTTTTGTGATAATGCTACAAGCAACTATGAAAAAATGAAGTTTGTCACAACCGATCCTCTTCTGTAAAAAATTTCTTCTTTTTTTCTTTTCTTTTCTTTGCATTTTCTTGAAAAATATACTGAAAAACAAAAATTGTAAAATCATCGTAACCAACTAACTGGCAAACAATCAAACATTTAAATTTATAACGAAACATGCAGCTGGTTCACTTAAACAATAAAACTATATAGAGAAGAAAATAAAGTGCACGCAGAACATAAAGTAATTTTTCACTTGTAGAGAGACTAGGAGGCCAGTCCAGACAAAAATGTAAAGTGTATGATGATGTTTAGACGTGTTAAATGCTTATGTTATTTTCTTCAGTAATATATCTGTTGTTACAATGCCCAGATTCTTAAAACGAAAGGGCAAGAACATTCGAAGGCCGGAGCTAAACCTACCATTAATGCTTTAAAATTGATATGGAGAGCAAAATCGATATGCTTTCTCTATTATTCAGAGCCAGACGAGAAATAGAGACTGTAACAAATCATAGTCACTTGTGTGAACTATGAACAAATGTTGGTCTGTGACACGACGAATCGTTACCATCCAAAGACTTTTACGATGTACAACTTGTGAAATGTGTTTGGGCTAGTGGGTAGGCTCAGGGTTGGCCTCATTTGTTCAAATATTTTTATAAGTGATGTTTTACTGTGTTTTTAATGTAATGTTGGTATGGTAACAACATACCATATTTCCTCTAATAAACGCCGCCCTCTGTGTTAAACCGCGCATCCAAAAGTTGGAATTTTTAATAAACGTGTTGTGGCGTTTTGAGGAAATACGGTACTTCCAATTTCAATTTCCCAATACAACAGGTACAGTCTTAGTAGAGCAGTGGCGGATCTGCTGGAGGTATGTCGAAATTTGTGTAGGAGAGCATTAACATAATTTGTGAATTCAATTTATATTACCAATGGGATTATTTGAACGCTTTTCTTTTATGGTTAGATTGCTAACACTCTCCTACACAAATTTCGACATACCTCTTCTAAAACATTTTGGAAAGATTGAGGCCATGTCGTCTAACCTCGTTTTCAATTCATTGAATTTATTGTTCTACAGATTTCATTACTTTATTATTCCCAATTTCCATTATTACACGAGTTTTTATAAGTTTTTTATAAGTTTTTTCCAAGTTAAAGTTTCTTAATGTTTTTTCATCATGATTTTAGTACCTATCAGATGATTTATTGGGTTTAGGACTGAAGATTAAATATCAGGGCTAAACAGAAAAAAATCAATAAATGTAGACTTTCCTTTTTAGCGAAAGGGGGCTGGCACTAGTAGTAAAATGGGCTAATAACATATCACTAAAACTCAATTTATCGTCATATGCTCCAATCGTCATACCGTAATGCTTCGATTAAACGCCCCCCTTCTTTTAAACGCCCCCCTCGAATAGAAGCCCCCCCCCTTTTCAGGAGATTTTTAAATAAACGCCCCCCTCTATTAGACGCCCCCCTCGAATAGACGCCCCTTTCTAGAGAGGGGCGTCTATTAGAGACACACTAATTAAGGCATGTAGAACTAATTGCATTGTTTCAGCTTCAATAAGCTTTGCTTCAAGCCCAAATGGAAAATTGAATTGACGGGAGCTTACATGAAAATCCCTTTGATATAGCGGGGACGAGGATGTGATCGCTGCTGCCCCCGAACTTAACATGATCGAGGAAGATGATATTGACGATGATCTTGAAGTTTAATTTTGTATATTTTTTATCGATGATTAGGTTTAGTTTATATTTACGAAACAGAAGAGTTTCACAAAAATTAAATAGACGCCCCCCTCTTTTAAACGCCCCCCTCGAATAGACGCCCCCCTAAAAATTCAAAAAATTTAATAAACGCCCCGGGCGTCTAATCGAAGCATTACGGTATTTACATGGTAAATAAAAATTGTTTAAAATTGATGATAAAACAGAACAGATAAGACAGAAAATAATAATTTTTTCGTGTTAGCTGTACATTTATCAGCATTCGTTTTTTGTTGTTTTTTTTTTGTTAATTTACAGGTAATACATTGAAACAACGTTTTTTTCTGACCTGTGTACAATAGTTTGAATGCATTTTTAGGTATTTTCGTTTTGATAAAACGGTAAAAGTATTCAGGTCAATCTTTTCAACGTACAGAGATTTAAACACCAATTTACTTGTTAAGTACAAATAGCAAGGCGAGACGTTTTAGAAGTTTTTGAAGTCTTGTGACGGTGTGACTGGAAAATTTTTGGAATGTTTTAGAAAATTACGTTTCCGTTGTCCAATCTAGAGAGAATCAATACTTCAATTGTTTGTTTTTTTTTCTGACATGAAATGGCCTCTTTATAAGTGTTAATGTTCTTAAGGTATTGTAACAGGATATGATTTCACTGATGTGTTCTTGTAATGTTAACCCAGCCGGCACATTTGTTAAAAAATCTCAGCGAAGGATTGTATTTCTATAGAAGTATACACATAAATTCAATAAAAGTGCTCTCCGTTCGCGCAGTGACTTTTTGTCTGTTAAGTTTCCATCCAGTTTCATTCCGAGAACTTTTACTGATGTTTCTCTGATGATCTTTCTTGAGTTTACTGTAAGATGTCAGATTTGCTTAACTAATGTGCTTGGAGGAGACTATGTTCGAGGTTGTCATAAGCCGATCTTAAAAGGTTGTCTATTGATTGACGTTACCCTTGGAACAGATTATTGCTAACATACGGTTTATTTTATTCTAAACTTCATCAGACAACTAGACAAATCTAGTTAATTGAAAAACAAAATTACACGGCACGTACGCACATTTACTTGCAAAATCATAGTGAGTTTTTGTTTGATAAAACATTTTGTTTTATAAATACAGTACACATCCGTTAATTCGAATGCCGCTTAATTCGAACATTCTTTATTTCGAACAAATTCTTCAGTCCCTTGAGTTTGGTCTAATAAAGTCTTATATTTTGTGCCGTTTAATTCGAACTCCGTTAATTCGAACATTTCGTTAATTCGAACAGTTTTTTCGGTCCCTAGGCTAAAAAACACCCGTTAATTTGAACTTTTGCGCCCTATTAATCTACAACTGTAGTGAAAATGAAGACATTTTCTTATGGTGGTAACATTGCTTTCAACTTTTCAACACCGTAATGCTTCGATTAGACGCCCCCGGTGTTGTCTAAAGGGGGCTTACGCAGACTATCACCAAAACGGTTTATGGTTGTAACATGATGTTCAATCTGAAACACATACAAAGATTTCATAAATAATATATAAATATGGTATATGGTATACATGATACATGATATAATAAATACAATAAATACAATAAACAATAAATAGTATGAGAAACAACCTACCAGAATGGCCGGATGTGATAGCTGGAAAGCTGTCCAAAATGGTGTACAAAAGTACAAAAATGAAATAGTTGAAAATTTGATTCCTAACTCATAGAAGTTGAATGAACTGTGTGAAAATGTCTCAATATTTATAAAAAAATAAAGTGATAATTGCTCCCAATTGAATATAATATGTTACAAAGAAAAGCTAAACAAAGGAAATGTGTGATATATATAAAAACTAATTACCTAAGTGTATATGATGTCATGCAATGTAGCAAAAAATGGTAGACAAAATGGTAGACAAAATGTAAACAAATAACAAGAAATCTAAAAGTAAAATGATATTTTTGTATTTTTTAAAAAGTTATAAAGTTTTTATTTGATTATTCAACACCCGGGGCGTTTATTAAATTTCTTGAATTTTTAGGGGGGCATCTATTCGAGGGGGGCGTTTAAAAGAGGGGGGCGTCTATTGAATTTTTGTGAAACTCTTCTTTTTCGTAAATATAAACTAAATATAAACATCGATAAAAAATATACAAAATTAATCTTCAAGATCATCGTCAATAAAGACAAAGTTTCCAACTGTTAGTTTAAAATTTAAAAAGAAAGGCGTCTATCGCAAATTTCAATATTTTTATACAAAATGAAAACATTGAGGCTGAAACAATGCAATGTAGTAGTTCTACATGCCTTAATTAGTGTGTCTCTATTCGAGGGGGGCATCTAATAGAGGGAGGCGTTTATTTAAAAATCTCCGGAAAAGGGGGGCGTCTATTCGAGGGGGCGTTTAAAAGAAGGTGGCGTTTAATCGATGCCTTACGGTAAATTGTGCATTCCCAGTAAAATGAAGTTGGTATTTTGAGGCCTTCTTTATCACCAAGATTAACTATTTTTCAGTTACTTCTACTTTGCAGCTACTTCTACTTCTACCTTGAGTACAATAAATCAGCAGCTCTTCTTCTACCCCAGAATCTATGACTTTGCAGAGTTGTAAAACGTTCTGTTCTGAAATCATTTGATTCTGGAAACGCTCGATTTTTAAGACATTCTAATGGGTTTTTTTTCTTTCATTCTTTCTTTCTTGTTTGTTGTCGACGTGCAAGAAAGATGTAAGAAATTCTATCCGAATTCTTATTTTTCCCAATTATCCGATAATTCGAACATTCGCTAATTCGAACAAATTTTTCGGTGTGTTCGAATTAACGGATGTGTACTGTACTTTTATCGAAGGATGTCAATGCATTGAGATGTCCTTTTAAAATGTTTTCTTTCATGTTCTTTATACAATTTTCATCGAAAGTTTTGATATATTTTTTACAATCAATCTGACTTTGAGTGTGTGCTTTGAGTTTTGTTGAGTCTATAATTTTTTTCAAAATGTCAACGCTGGAAACCCCCACATTATAATTTTATGAAATAATTTTTAAACAACTGCAATTTTCATTACTGGTGTCACATAGCTAGTAAATTTGAGTAATTTTGAGTTGTGGGTAAGTTTTCTATTACGCCTTTTTAGAATATATATTTAGATATACACATAATACACAGGTATACGGTAGACCTATCCGCACTATCTGCTTGAACAACACATTAAAGCCTTGTTATCAAGTTCCGCCTCGTTTCTATACACTCTATTGTTTCACTAATTACATTTTTTATTACTTAGTAATATTCACTTATTAATTCCATTCAGCAGTGGGATAATTCCATTCCAGTGGGATAATACTGACTGAGCCATAGCACGATGTTTCAATAAAAACTATATGAGGGCTGTGTGACCTGTTAAGAGGTTACACGAGGTGTTGAGAAAATCAGTAAAAAGTGTTAAAGATGAAAAATTCCAATCTATGTTTTCAATTTATCTCAAAAATCAGTTGAATTACAAATGCTTCTATAAATGATCATAAAGAATATTATTATAAAGCAAAATTTGTGAAAATACATAAGAAGTGCATGAAAGTGCATAGTGATTGGAAAAATTTACAGGCTATATTCCAATGACCATATGTGAGTCATATTTTAATTACGATGTCCAATATCGTTTTTGATATCTTCCACGTCTTCAAGCAAGCCATTGAGAGCCTCTGATATTTCATCAGATGGATTTGATTCCTCTCCCAAATCACTGACTTTTCTCAACTCTTCATCCTCTCTCACATCCAACATCTTGTTAAAAGCGTTAGCAAAATTTTCCAACCAAACGTCGTTATCGTTGACATATGTAAACAACATGTCGTTATCCTCATGAGCAGTACAAATGTCATTTCCTCTTCTTCTTTTCCCGCTTTTTGACCATCCGTTTGCCTTGCAAGATTCGCCTTCTTCTTGATCAGTGTTAATGTCGTATGCCAAAGCAATATCAGAATTCAGCATCATCACACGTTGGCCCTTTCTATTTTCGTCATCATTTGGTACTTGATCTTTCTTCGTGTCTTTCTGCCATTGTTTTTTTCCGTTCTGCAACGTAACTTGCGCCCATTTTCTTGTCATAAGATGTATGTAGAATTTGTTGTCAAGTTGATTTTCACATCCTCCACCTTGAATCCACTTTCCCAGGAAACCTGAATTTTCTAAACGAGCTTTACCAAGTGTGTGTGCACCCATTAAGGCAATCATTTGATTTTTGTCCATTGAAAAGTGGTCTTCGAAGTACTTTACAGTCTGATCAAGAGTGAAATGAGCCTTTGGAAACTCCTCGTCTTTATCATCTTCATCGGGATTAGATGTACAATCCTTTCTGCCAACTTTAAAATTCTCATATCCTTTGAACTCGCCTTTTTTGGCATTTTTGGCTCCAATTTCACATGCGGTCATTCCAGCCAAAGCATATAAATCAGCTCTAGACATTACGTCTTTGAGGCCGTCGATTTCAGCGTATAGTTCATTTAATGGTTGAGAAATTTTTTCCAAACCTTTGTTATCATCGAGACCGAAGTTGATACAACCGTCGCAGCCACCTTCACCAACGCAATCATGAAATGCCAAACGGACAAAACCACCAATTAATGGCCGATTTTTTCTTTCGCTTAAGAATTCTTCTAAGATATACTTGACTGAGTTGACAACAGCACTTTCCTTTGGTCCATCATATTCACCGTGAGCAACAGTCAGGAAACACAATGTCAACAAACTCCACACTGATACAAACATCTTGGGAAGTACCTAGCTATATGATAAGAATGGAAACAACATAGTAAACGAAAAATATTAAAAACACACACACATACACACAAATGAATATCATATTTGAATCAGACAAATTTGTCTTACCTAACACATTCACTCGCTGTGGGAAAATGATTTTTTTTCTAGCTTTGATGTTAAATATTAATACCTTTGGATTACTTATTTTTAATCGCCTTCCATTATTACTGCTAAAAACCTCCTACTTTCGTTAAGGGTATTTTTTAAAAGAATTTTAATCTTGCACAGGGTATCTAAATAGATCTAGCTGTTTAAGTTAATTGTGTAGGGGACTCTTTATCTAATAGAATAAATAGAGAACTAATACAGCTTTATGGTTATTGCCTACACAAAAATGTTTTTTAATAGAAAACACATTAGGAAAGGACATTAAGAATATCGAAGTTAAGTAAAATATCTAACATAAAAATCTAATTAATACCCTTTTTCTAGATTTTATTTTAATAACCGCCCAAGTCGCTAATTAGTGAGGGCGTTTTTTCACAAAGAGAAAATGCTTATTTTGAAATATTCTAATGAATTCTTCGTGTGGGCAGACCGTGTGGACAGACTGATGTAGAAGCCGTTTTTTGGATGAAATAAGTTGACGGGAGGTGGCTTTTTCATGTTTTATTCGATTAGCATATAACATGATCTAATTGCAGAGATACAAAAACTTAGAATTTCTGTAAAAATTTACACTAAGCGCAATTGGAAGATGCTGATTTCGACGTTGGCACTCATTTTGTCGGTTTTGACCAAAATTGGGGAAAGATCTTCGATTGTTACGAAAGTCAAATCTATTTAAAAAATGTTGTAACTTATGAACGTTGTTGAGAGTAGGCATGTAGTTGTTACACACACGTCCTGAAATCTTTAAAACCGCTTAAAGTAAGACTTTACCGTTAGCTCAATACTTAATTGTTGACATTATTCTAAATCTAAACCTTCTGCGTAATCCCTGATAACTTGAATCGATTTATTACAGCACATGTTCAATGTGTAATTACGGTCCATGTTTTTGTTTTTATAAAGCATATTAAATTTGCAGATGAGGCTCGGTTATGCTTACGCAAAATAAGTCTGGATTTATGCTTATGATAAGCTTATTACAATAAAATCCAGTATTCTCGAAAATGTAATAAAAATTAGCATAAACGTGCTACATGCTCTTTTGGGCCCCTTAAAAGCCTATGTTTCACTTATTTTGGTATTTTTGGCATAAATTTTAAGTGTATAGGCCACATTAGCTTAGATATGCTTAGCAGGAACAACACAGGCTCGTGAATATGCTTAGTATATGCTTATTTTTTGGACAAAACTGAGGCTGAGTATGCTTATAAAAAGAAAAAACATGCAATTCTCTGGTCTTTCCTAAGTAGTCACTGGTAGTATTTTTCGCTGACTTGCAATTTTAGGGCAACTTGATTGAGTAATCAAAATGCTGAGGTGGAAAAAATGTCACCAGGCGAGTAGTAGAAAGTTTTTTCCTTTTTCCGAAAAATGAAACCAGTAGCTAGTGAAAATCAGCTCAAGTGACAGTCTTAAGATACACAAAGATAGTGAAGCAAATGATGATGAATATATGGAGTATAGACTAGCAACCCAGGTAAAACATTTTACCGAGTTTAACTTCGAAAAGGATGTGTTATATTCGCCTTTCCCGTTTGCGAACCCCGTGATGAAAAATTAAATCACCGAATTGGAAACTGAAAATGTATTCATGTTGTAGAGCTCGAAAAACTGATTTAAAAAATGTATGGGATCGTTTCACTACGATAAACTGTAAGGGAGATACCGCCTTTCGTCACCCCATCACCTGTATCGCCGACCCCAAAAAACATCAGTTATCCCTATTGTTTCTCGAGATATTTCCCCAAAAACGTCGTGTTTGATTAGGGATGCAATGCAATGATTCCCCGTGATAAATTAAAAAACTGACATCACGCCAACGCTACTGTAATAGATCTTTTGTGTGATCTTACGTGACGAATCCTTATTCAAAATCACCGGTCCTCACTTTACGTGAATATATAGCGCGATATATAAAAAGTAAAAGTGAAAACGCAAGTTTTTGAGTCACAACTAACAAAAGGCGGGTCTGGTCCATCCGGAATGGACACTAACGGTTGGCGACGAATACTGATTTCAAGAGATTATGGAAATGAAGAAAGTGAACTCAAAGTAGCCATAGCATGTGTTACACGCTCAATCTGCACCGTTGAAATCGCAGATAATAGCATTTCAGCCTTGATGGCGTCAAGACTGGTACCCCTTGATAAAAGACCAGGTGTGCGACCAATTGGTGTTGGAGAGGTCTTGCGAAGGATCATGGGCAAAGTCGTCATGGGAGTTCTGAAAACTGACATTGTGAAATCATGCTCGAAGAATCAGATGTGTGGTCAAAAATCTGGAAGTGAAGCAGCGATCCATGCCATGAAGAAAATGTTCAACGACACTACTACAGATGCAGTCCTTCTGGTTGATGCAGCGAATGCTTTTAACAGTCTTAATCGGCAGGTATTTCTGCATAACATTGGAATAACATGTCCGATTATTGCCACCTACGTCAGAAAGTGCTATTCGAACCCAACACGAACCTAGGCGGAATCGAGATAAAGTCAGATGAAGGAACAACTCAAGGCGACCCGTTGGGAATGGAAATTTACGCAATCGCAACAACTCCTCTACTTGATTCAATATCAGCATCCACCAATGATGAAAAAGAGGTCGCCTTTGCCGATGACATCACTGCTACAGGGAAGCTCGATGCTCTTAAAACATGGTGGGACTTGCTAATGGTAATTGGCCTCCAGTTTGGCTACTTTCTACAGCCGACGAAATCTTGGCTCATTGTTAAACCTGAAGAACTTGAAAAAGCCAAGGCCAAATTCCAGAATAGTATCATCAAAGTCACATCAGAAGGGAAGAAGCATCTGGGAGCGGTTATTGGAAGTGAGGAATGCAAAAAGAAATACCTTCGTGAAAAGGTCGACGAATGGATCAAAGACATCCGTAATCACTCAACCACAAGCAGCGTACGCATGTTTCATCAGCGGATACCAGCATATAATGACATACTTTATGCGCACGATTCCTGGATGCGATGAAGAACTCTCACGGATCGATGACGCGATGCGTCATAAATTCATTTCAGCAATAACCGGAGGCCACATCGTAAATGGTTCTGAACGCCAACTGCTGCCAATTCCACCAAGACTTGGAGGCCTGGGCCTGAGGATATTCAGTGAATATGCTAATGAGGAATACAACAACTCGCAAAGTGTGACTATAGTTCTTCAAGAGCAGATCTTGGGCAAGCATACAGTCAACCACAAGGCCAATAAAGAACGAACGACAACAACAGTTGAAGCGAAAACTTGACACACTGCTTAGTACAATGTCGGAAGGAGAAAAAAGACGAACTGAGGCAAACAGTCAAAAAGGCGTATCCAATTGGCTAACATCTCTGCCAATGAAAGAATATGGTTTCGATCTGTCAAAACAAGAATTCAGAGACGCTATTCGCTTGCGTTATGGCTGGACTCTGGAAAGGCTCCCAATAACGTGTGCATGTGGATCTTGATTCAACGTGTCACACGCTTTATCATGCAAAAAAGGCGGATTTGTCACACTACGACATAATGAGCTACCTAACATCACTGCCGATCTTCTAAATGAAGTATGTCACGATGTCAAAGTTGAACCAATGTTAGGGGAATTAGACGGTGAACAATTGCGCGAAAGAACCAGCAACACAAGCAAAGAAGCGAGATTAGACGTCAGTGCATCAGGATTCTGGGCTTCTGGTCAAAGAGAATTTTTCGATATAAGGGTCATAGACCTGAACGCTCAACGATACAAGAACCAGGAACTCTCGAAGTGCTTTTCAAGAAACGAGTCAGAGAAAAAGCAACAATATAATGAACGAGTGTTGCAAGTTGAGAATGGCTCCTTTACGCCACTCGTGTTTTCGATAAATGGTGCGATGGCAAAGGAATGCATCATATTCTATAAAAGATTAGCTGAAATGTATGCCGAAAAGAAGAAAGTTCCAGTTAGCGACACCACAGCTCGATTCGAACGAAGACATCATTTTCACTACTCCGTTCAATGATTAGATGCATTCGGGGTTCCAGATCGAGAAAGCCTTTTTCGCTGGAAAATCTGGTCATAATTCATCAAACATCGATGATTCAGGTCGCTTGAACATATCATCAGATTCGTTTTATCGATCCAATTATTCGTACTCACGATGATAAAAGTCATGTACTATATGTATTATTATAGATAAATAACATGAGAGTTAGTTTTTGAGTCTACATACGAGTGGAACTGAAAAATCTAATACAAAAATATGAACAAAAGCAACTGTTTATTTTTATACCAAAACATGAAAACATTATAAAGTCTTATCCAGTTATTACATCTTGATGTTTTTAAAGTCGTGTAACAGTCCTTTTTCATCATACGACACATCACCGAAATCCATCTCCAATATGGAAGTGTTGATCCATCGATTTTTCCAATAAATTATATGGCGATATTCAGGAAAAGAGTAACAATAACTTGTTTTTAGCAGAGTGATGTCAATACTGCCGTTATAAATTCTGAAAACTGAGCATTACAATTCGTAAATGGAATGGATGGTCACTTTTCTCTCAAATATTCTCAAAACAGTTTCTTTGACAAGGGGCTAAGGCTGATTCCTTACAAGAAGAATGGCTACGATCTATATTGAAATAGTAAATAAATGCCAAAAACAATTGAAATGCTATTCGTAAATTGAAACGAATTAGCTCTTAAAGTATTGATAACTTGCTTTCCTTCCTGTTGGTTAAAAATGGCAAGGTAGTTCACTATAATTTCGTTGTAACATACGTTATACATTGAGAATTTGGTATTATAGCAAGTTAATGCATGATGAATGCCCCTATTTTAGGGTGGAAAATGGTATTGATTAACAATGCTTAGATTCTATGATTTAATTCACATAAGAAAGTACCTTCAATTACAATATAACGGATGTTACTATAATCATGATTACTTACTTTTTGTTTTCTTTTATCCACGTCACTTCTCCAAACACTTCGCACCAACTGATCGACACACGAACAATGAACAATGTGAAGTCAAAAAATCAAATAAAAACGTTCGAATTTGCAATAGAAAGCGTGATGTTATTTTTTTGGAATTTAGCTTTTCCATATTCCAACCCTAACATTTTGACTTGTGATGCGTCTTATTTATTTATTTTATTTATTTGGTATTGTTTTACGTGGCTAGCCTCACTCAGTTGCTACTGCATCTGCTTTCCAGGAGGGGCCACGGCTTAGGTTGGAGGCTCCGAAGTATTTGACACTCACATGAGTGACACAAACCCAATCAAGGACCTGAGCTCTTCTGGATGACCTCCTGCAACACCCGATGTATCATCTACCCAATTTCCCTCACATGGCATGGGTCGACCCGGCGCTATGGTACATTCACCCGCGCATGGTGAATCGCCGCCAAGGGGAATTGAACCCCGATCTCTCGCATGAATTACGAGAGTGATAACCACTACACTACGGCGCCACTTATTAAAAGTTTTGGAAATACTTCATGCACTTATAAATCATGAATTGTTTTTTCTAGTATAATGAGATATAACGTATGTTACCAATAAGTGTGTGACAAAAAGTAAAACGCCATATAACATACAAAAACCCTATACACGTTTTTTTTTTTATGAGCAACACGTTTATAAACAACACTAGTAAATTTTCTCTAAAAGTTAAGCAACAGTACTACAAGAATCTTAGATAAATTAGCAACATGAAATTTTAAAATGATGTAGCACTAGCATAGCTAAAGCACATTTCTTAAAATTGTTACACTAGATGGTTACACTAGGTTGCAGTACTGTGTCCTACACTATTTACTTAGATACTGAACTTACACAAACGATTTCAACACTGGAAATACATATTTTTTCAATTAATGCTTAGCAACAAATTAAGCAACATTACTATTAAAAAATGGTCATTTTTTAAGCAACATTACTACTAACGTCTGACCTTGGTTGCTTATAAAAAATAAAACGTGTATTTGCTGATCAATATCGGGCAATTTCGTATCTAAATGTATATGTTACGGGGATTGTGATAAATTCGGGGATTATGCATATTAACCAGTTATTTTGAATAATGCTCGATAGGTTTAGGGTAAGGGTTAGGGTTAGGGTTAGGGTTATTATGCATAATAACCGGGGAATATGCATAATTCCCAATTTATCATATTCCCCGTAACATATACATACCTTATACACTTAATTTTTTAGTCAGAGTCATTGTAAATAAACCTCTGCTAGGTGCTAAATACCCACTGTTGCCTTTGTGACATCGAAAAAACGCTACTCTGACGAACTACGAATAGGTCAGAACTACCTCTTACATTTTATCAGTGGTCACAATTGTTTAAGTTACTTAGAACTGTTTACCAGCGAAGTGTCTACCAATAATATAATGGGTTTTTTTGTGACGAAAAGTAAATTTTTTTTAAGTGTATAAGCTTGTGACACTGAATGTCGCACTTTTTTTTGGAATGGCTAACTATCTCTTTGTCCAAACTGCTTATTCCTACCAAAAAACCCTCATAATCAAGACAAAACTTCATAAACTTCTTCCATTTTCTTTTTAGTTTAATGTAAGCGGTTTGGATATAGAAATTGGATAGATGATCTTTTCTTCGTTACATAAAATACGTAGCTACGTCCTTTACAAAAGCAATGTCGATGCATAATCACTAATGTTTGATTAACTTTTATTGCTTTTACCGAAAGGAGATCAATGCATTGAGATTTTCTTTTAAATATTTTAAATCAATGTTTTCCTTCGAGCGCTTTATAGAAATTTCGTCAATGACATACTTTTATCAAACAATTGGATTATTTTTTGTCACGTACAATAATCGAGGGAAAATAAACAACAAGAACATTCAAGATCGATTGGGACTTCTAGACTGCCTGCGTGTTTCTTCCGTTAGAATTATTGTTACCAAAGTTCTTTTATGAGGCAATGGACAGTGGCGGATCTAGAGGTATGTCGAAATTTGTGTAGGAGAGCATTAACATAATTTGTGAATTCAATTTATATTACCAATGGGATTATTTGAACGCTTTTCTTTTATGGGTAGATTGCTAACACTCTCCTACACAAATTTCGACATACCTCTAGATCCGCCACTGATGGAGATAGAAAATGAGATATAAAAAAAGTTGGTAAAAAGTGACTAAATTTTCTCCAACTGACTAATATTTCTTGCCACTACAATTTTTGCTGATTTTTTGTTCACCGACTAAACTTGTTTGCCAATTTTTTTTTTATTATTATTATTTCACTTTTCTTTTTTTTTTTTTTGCCGACCACCATACATTGCCGGTTTGTATTCTTTCATTTTTTGTTGCCAATTTTTTATTAAGCTTATTCTTTGATTACATGGTGTGGGATCAAAATGTTCAGCTTTGAGAGCAACATTGTATCAGCATTATAATGATGATCATCTTTACAAGTTTTTACAAGCTTTCTGTCACGATTGAACAAAAATTTGAACAAATGAAAGAATTTGTGTCAATCTTGTATGATTACGAGTATACATGAATGAAAGTAGATGAAAGCGCGATTAAAATGTAATTGAGGTAAAATTGAACGATAGACAGGGACAAATGGAACTCGGGCAAACTATGGTTGAACAAGAAGTAAAAGAGACTTGACTCTCTGAACCAATTATTCAGGACCAAAACAAAGAAGATGTACAAATGCAAGTTTCGCCTCGTTTCCATACATTCTATTGTTTCACTAATTACATTTTTTATTATTTAATAATATTCAGTTATTATTTCCATTTCGCAGTGGGATAATTGAAAGCAGTTAAAATCTTTAAAACGAGGCTGTTGACTTTAAAACGAGGTTTAAACAAAGATTTGAAAGTGAAAGTGAAAGTGGACTTACGGGAGGTGACATTGTTGAGAAATAGGTGAAAAGGGAAAAAAAAAATCACAACTAATGTGTTTAATTTATCTTACAAAGCAATTGAATTAACAATGCTTCTATAAATGATAAAAAAGAACATTATTATAAAGCGATGCTGTGAAAACTCTGCCTAAAGATTGATGTGTGAAAGTACGTAGTGGAGAAAGTTCGGAGTATAAATTTATAAGGAATCTTCCACGCTTTCAATCAAACCATAGAGTCTTGATATAACAACAGATGGTTTTGATTCTTTCCTTAAATCACAAATCATTCCTCTCCCAAATCACTGACTTTCCTCAACTCTTCATCCTCTCTCACATCCAACATCTTGTTAAAAGCGTTAGCAAAATTTTCCAACCAAACGTCGTTATCGTTGGCATATGTAAACAACATGTCGTTATCCTCATGACCAGTACAACTGTTATCTCCCTTCCTATTTTTTTTGTTCTTATTCCATCCGCTGGCCTTGCAAGATTCGCCAACTGAATCATCGGTGTTAATATCGTATGCCAACGAGATATCAGAATTCATCATCATTATGATTTGACCCTTTTTACCTTCGGTATCATTTGGTTCTTCATCTCCAACGTTCTGCCACTGTCTGTTTCCATTCGACAACTCAATTTGTGTCCATTTTCTTGCCATGAGATGTTTGTAAAACTTGTTGTCAAGTTCATTCTGGCATCCTCCGCCTCTAATCCACTTTCCCAGGAAGCCTGAATTTTCTAAACGAGCTTTACCAAGTGTGTGTGCACCCATTAAGGCAATCATTTGATTTTTGTCCATTGAAAAGTGGTCTTCGAAGTACTTTACAGTCTGATCAAGAGTGAAATGAGCCTTTGGAAACTCCTCGTCTTTATCATCTTCATCGGGATTAGCTGTACAATCCTTTCTGCCAACTTTAAAATTCTCATATCCTTTGAACTCGCCTTTTTTGGCATTTTTGGCTCCAACTTCACAAGCAACAATTCCAGCCAAAGCATATAAATCGGCTCTAGACATTGCGTCTTTGAGGCCGTCGATTTCAGCGTATAGTTCATCTAATGGTTCAGCAATTTTTTTCAAGCCTTTGTTATCATCGAGATCGTAATTGATACAACCGTCGCAGCCACCTTCACCAACACAATCATGAAATGCCAAACGGACAAAACCACCAATTAACGGACGATTTTCTTTTTCGCTTAAAAAGTTATGTATGTGATACCTGACTAAGTTGACTACAAGACTACTCTGTGGTCCGACGTATTCACTGTGAGCAACAGTTAAGAAACACAATGTCAACAAACCCCACACTGATACCAACATCTTGGAAAGCACCTGTATAAAAAAAAATGAAAATAACATAGTAAAAGAAAAATATTTTTTATAAAACGAAAATGATCACATTTGAATCAGACAAATTTGTTTTACCTAACACATTTACTCGCTGTGGGAAAATGATTTTTTTTCTAGCTTTGATGTTCATTTATGAAAATATTAATACCTGCGGATGAGTTACCGTTACTCATCTTCTATTGTTGGTGTTAACAAGCTCCTACGTTTTTCTCGTTAAGGGTATTTTGTAAATGAACTTGCGTAGGATATGTAAGATAGGGCTGTATTGCGTGGGGCCTTTTTGACTAAATAGAATATAAGAGTTCTATCGACTACACAAAAATTTTTGATAAAAGACGATATTAGGAAAGGAAGTTAAAAAATGTTGGTGATAATGATCTAACGTTATAAAAATCTAATCAATACAAATTTTTTATTTTAATTCTAATTACCGCCCTAGTCGCTTTTCCCCACAATGTAGATTTTCATAGTTTTGAAGGACGCTTTCTATTTCGCATTACTTATTGTCCAATATACAATAAAAATAGTCATAGCTCAAAGAAGTTGAAACTGACTAATTAAAATCGACTGTTTTGAAACTGCCGCCGTTAGAGGATCGTGTTTGTTAAAATTTGTACGTGGTGAGAGTATATTTATCTGCCAACATGAGACTATCAAACTTATTAGTGAAAATTCTTATTAGTGAAAATTCATTATTGAAAAACGTTTCTAATGTCGGTCTGAATCAGTTAAGCTGAAATATCTTTATCAATAACAATGGACAAGCCTTTGTTGTATGTCTTCTTCCCCCCCCCCCCCCCCCCCCCCCCCCCCCCCCCCCCCCACAAAACGGCATGTACAGTGAGAGAAAAAAAAATCGATTTCCACTTTTGCTCCTAAGTTCGAGTTATCGGGGGAATATTGCTCCAAGGGACATGAATGTTGGTTCGACTTATCGAATGTTCGAGTTATCAGGGGTTCAAGTTATCGGGGGTATTTTATAAGAAAGTATTGGTGAAGGTTCAAGGGGAATTCGAAAATTGGTTCGAGAGTTAATGAAAGTTCGAGTTATCGGGGGTTCGAGTTATCGGGATTCTACTGTAGATGGAAATTCGCGAAATATTTTTTGCGAAAATATTCAAAGTCATGAGCGCAAAAAGTTCCGAATCCTGTAAAAGAAAAACGCGACTTTTCATGCCTTTTTGTATTTTGTAAAAGGTATGGTTTTCGGGCGCATGCAGAGATTGCGTGTTATAATAAATTGTGTTACCATAGTCAAAAGTGAGAAAGAAAGAGTATGTTTCAATTATTATTGAGTATCACATTTAGATACATATTGCAAATATTGCTGTTGTTACCTCTCTCTCTATCCACCCCAAAATCTTGTGTGGCGCTGTGTTGTTGCCAAAAAATTGATTTTGAGCAAAATCGATATAGTTCCCTTTTTCAACTAAATGTTATAGTTCACACACACACTATAAGAGAAATCATCCACGAGGTGCACACCGTTGGTTTTACTGAACAGTTAGTAACTGTCTGTAACTCTTTAAGAATTTAATCGAACGAACCGAGAGGAAGAGCAGGAGAACTTGATAGTCTAATTACGAGGGCCACAAACGCCAAGTGGAGCTGCTGCACACCCTTAAAATAGCTGAGATCTTCATCTCCTTGTAAAACTCCTTTGTAATTCCAGAACACAACACAAAGCCTCAGAGATTTGGCCAAAAATTATAACAAAATTAGAATAACCTAAGGCTCTAATCAATGTTTCAAAAATGAAGAACAGTGTAACCCTGCACTCATGATGTGAATTCTCTCACTGGTAAATGGTGTGTAGAAGTTTATTTTTTTTTTCATAATGTGTAAAATATGTTTAGCTAATGTTGGTGCAACATACTCATATGTGATAGTTTATGGGGAAAGGATAACAAGCTAAATCGATTTAAATCGCTTAATCGATTAAATGATTATTTGCAGCTAAAAATCAATTTAAAAAAAGTGGATTTTTGGATTCTGAAAAATCACGTTTTCAATTCTTATTAATTGCTTTTCTGATTCTAATGAATTTCTTCTTCAACTCAAGTGAGAAGAGTATTCCGATAAAAGAGAATTCACTTTTTTTAATTTGTTTCTTATGCTCCCGTTGTTATGATGGACGACTTCTGCGTAATCTTTCAGTGACGTATCCAGAGTTTTTTTGGGCATACCGGTACAAACTTCGGAGTGCAGTGGCCCACGAATGCGCCACCATGCTTGCCGCCGAGTGGTAAAAATTGGAAATTTGTACCTCCAGATGCTCTCAAAATGCACTCTCAAGACATACAATGATATTAAAATTTAGCATTGTGACATGTCATATGTTACAGGAAAACATCAATATTTCTGCCACACAAGTTCAAACCCTGGATTACGATGCACACACATGCGATGAACAATTTCTGCCAATGTTTTTAAATCTGATGGGCATGTGCTACAAAGTTTACAGCATCTGAAATTCCGTGTTATTGTTTCATTCGTTTATATTTTTCAGGTTAACGCTGTTGAAAGAATAGTTCAGAGCGCTCTAAAATTTCTTTCCTCCTCAGGTGATATTGACCGAACAAAAGTGTATTCAAAACTAATAAAATCCAAACTTTAAGAGAGAGAGACTTTTTAAGAAAATTATCCTGAGAACGCGGTTGACTGCATAACACTGTTGTTTTTAAATTAAAATGCCTGCTATTTAAAGATCGATCCTCCTATCTCCCATATCTCGATATTTGTTCAACAATATTTCTATTGTTTATCTGTAAATTTTGGCGGACCTACTAAAACAATTCGCATTAAATGATTGAGTGACTTAACAGTTAAACAATTTCTTTGCTTTGTATGGACGAGATTCAAAAACGAAAACCCACATTCAACGTTTGCGGTGCTAGGTGTTATTAACAATGACAGTTTAAAAAGTTTCATCATTTCGGGATATTGGACTCGATCATTACTCATATTTCTGTAAACTACGATGGGGGAAATAGGGTGCTCATCTCTGTAGGAATCAATGCCATTCTTTTGCATCTTGCTATCCTTCAAAAGTTTGTGAATTTCTTCGTTTCTGGCACTTTCAGCTAGCACTTTTGATCTGGCGAAATCTTCGAAAAAATAGCTTGCCTGGTGTTAAACGATTCCAGCTGGGTTAAATAACGCTTAACCTTGATTCTGCTAAATCATAGCATAAAACGACTTATATGTGAAGGTTTGTAAGAAATACGATTAAACAATCGTTAAAAGATTGTTTTTATATAAATAAAAGTTGAAAATTCCCGAAATTTTGTTTTTTGGGCGCGAGAATTTGGGCGCCAATACCAGTCTACCGGTATCAAATCCTCCCTGGATACGTCCCTGTCTTTGTTCATCTTATGATAAAAAAACAAACAAAAAAAAAACATGTTTATAAGGCTTACTGGTTCTTATAAAAAGAGTGTATAATGCATATTAACTACATATCAATTTCAGTATGCGATGTGATCAATTTCAGTATGCGATGTGAGAATGCTATGTCACGGCTATTCTTCTTGTAGAATATTACATATTTTCCAGTCTAGTATGTTTGTTTATTTCATAGTCAAAAGAAGAAACACTTTTTTCTTCTGTTTTGACCATTTGTAGTATATAGATTGATGCTAATCATTTTCTTACCTTTCAATAAGCGTGTGATTTGTTTGATTACTATAATAGTTTTTTAAAGGGAAATTAAGCCTTCATGGAAAATGTTTTATATTAGCTGCAGAAAGGTCTCATTAATCTTTTGTGACCATTAAAAATGGTCTAAAATAATAATTATACTCAATTTTTCATTACTTAATATCTAACAACAGACACCATTGCTGCTTGCAAAAGAGCAATGCAATGGAGATCACTCTTTCTGTAGGGTTTGCGTGAACGTGAAGATTTTGTTTCTGTTGATGAAAATTCTTCTGTTCTTTGTGATGTAAAATATTGTTTACAGTAGTGTTGTTTTTTTTTCTCTTGAATCATTGCAGCTAAATTTACATTCATAATGTAAGTTTTAATCTTATCAAATGTTTAGTTTACAAATTATTTTTCAATGGTCGGCTGAGGTTTTTTTTGGTTATTATAGCTACTTCTTCATCTTGCAACACAAATGCAAGTTTTCCAATCTACCTGAGTGATCACGGATGTCAGTTTCAAAACTAGAATTCAGAATTTTTGAAGACGCTGAACTTTCATGAATGTAACACATCTTGCAAATGAAATTCGCTCTGTGGCGTCATAACTTTTAAAACAGAAAGCTGTAATGGCGCTTTAACCCAGTTGTTTTTGTAGCAATTTTTTCATTTGGGATACTTTTTATACATAAAACAGTTCATCTAGGATAAGTGAAGTATTTCGTACTCAAAGTTAGAAAAGAAAATCGAAAGCTTAATTTCCCTTTAATTATCTTCAATTGGTTAACATTATAATGTGAATTTGATGTCGTTATTTTTCAGGTCTTCAAGGAGAAACAATATGAAAGGGAAAAAGAAAAATACATTTAAATTCAAGAACTTCAGTGAAAGAATAAATGAAATCAATATTGACGTATTTCATTCTACTAATACAGTGTGTTAACCAGGAATTTTCAATTTGGGCCGTTAGGCCCAAATTGGGAATTTCTGTTCCTTTGAACAGGGGGGTTTGGGGGCCTGTTCTGAAGGCCCCCAATGGGGTCCGGGGCGAAGCCCCGAAAAATTTCGCCAATTTGACCTTTTTTAGGCTATAAAATTGATTTAAAACGAACTTTTGTAAAGCAAATATCTTTCGTGAAATATGTTCTGTGAATAAAGAAATAATTTGTCATAAAGCAGCTTCTCTATGCTAGCTTCCTAGCTTCGCAAATAAAATTGCTGTCGTAATGCGCATGTTATTGTCGTCTCAAGAAAATAAATCTCGTTTAAAACAAACCTCGTTTCGACTGCCGTTTGTCTGCTGAGACGGAGACAAATACCATCGGCAGGGCGTTAATCGTATCACTAGTGTTATGAAGCCATTAAATTTAACGATAGGACAATGATCATGTGCCTTATGAAGGCTTTAAATAAGGATAGAACGATGATTGGGAGTCTTAGATATGCAAAGTTAAAAATAATAAGAACAGAAGATATTATACATCAGACCAAAGCTTTAAATTGATATATAATTCGAGACGAATGATACCCTAATAACTGTTTTGATTATTGCTTACTTACGATTATATATCAATTCTCATCTTTGGATTCAATCGCTTCAGTTCCTCAACAAAATGTTCATATTCTACATCATTAAAATCGTCAGGTGCTTCTGTTGATATTCTGATTAATGAATCTAGTGATACTTGTGAAAGCTGGTTACGTAATCGAGTTTTAATGAGTTTCATCTTGGAGAACAATCTTTCCACGCATGCCACACTTAATGGAAACAAAAGTGATAACTCCAAAAGATGCATACAGGAAGGATAGAGAGATTTAAACACGTCATCATAACTTAGATCCTTCCAAAACATTGACGGCTTATACTGCGATCGTCTCTTTCGCAAATCTTCCTTCTCATCTTTCGATTTCGCTTTTGTGATCTTTATGTCAATATCTTTTTGATACAATGAACGACGTTCGTGCATCACTTGCAAAAATCCGGGCCATTCAGCACGAAGTTTTTCTGGCTCAAGATCTTCTTTCTGATATGAGGTTTTACCGTTGAAAGTGTCACTTTTTGGGACCCCGTACCACGATATCAATTTTTCAATTTCAGTTTGTCCATAAGCTTCTTCATCATTGAAATCTTCAGGAAGCTTACGAGGATCAAGCACAGCGAGTGATAACCAAAAATGGAGTTGTTTAAAGGCATCTTTGACTTCCTCAGCAAACCTTATCACGAATGGAGAATACGTTTCTGTACTAAACTTGTTGAACGAGAAATTTAATGAACTTCTCAAATTTGCACTTGGCGGTAAACTGAGTGTTTCTTCTTCAGCTACTGTTTTCAATTCTTTGAAGTTGTCTTCTGTGAACCACTTTCGTTTACTTTCATCGTGAAGTTTTTCTAGGGCAGAAAGAGTAGTACTAAGACAACTGGGGAGGTCTGATAGACACAATGAACCATCGCCTTTTTGAAGTACGAGGTTTAACGGCTGCACTGCGTCGAATATGTCACGAAGCATGAGGATGGTTGCAATGAATTCTTCATTTTTGATCTCTGTAAACAAACCTAAAGCTTCTGGTTCCTTCCTTTGATTCAAACACACGGTAAGTGCATTGAGGAATTGTCGGTAACCATTGAATAGATTCTTACATGCCCTTTCATGCGCTGTCCATCTCGTCACGCTGGGACAAACAGGAACAACTGAAGGCTCGCCATAAACTTCAGCAGCATTATCCAAGAAATTCATTGCAAGGGGTCGGTAGTGAAAAAACTTCCAGATTCCAAGCAAAGTTGCGTCAGCATCAGCGACTGCTTTAAACTCGTTCAGAAGGTGTTTGAAACAAAGAGCTACTTTATGATTGCCACAACCAATCCAAGCAGCAATAGGAACGAGGTGTTTAAGCAATCTCTTTAGTCCTCCTTTCTCTCCTGAATTCACGTTCGTTGTGTCCATCATGAAAAATCTAGCGTTATTCACTGATATGTCCTGCTTTTCAAGATAAGCTTGAAGTGCATGCAAAATATTAGCTGCACTCAAATGTGCACCAACTTGTTTGCTTAGCGGTAAAATACCAACGTAGTGTTCGGAAATCTTTCCATTGTGATTAAATGAAGCGTATATAGCCATTTGCTCGATGGACGTGATGTCTTGGGTTTCGTCGTTATATAGTGAATACATGTTTCCACGAAGTGATGTTAGTAACGGTTCCTCAAGGTACTGATTTATAATTGAAATGTACTTTCCGATAAATAAAGGTGACATGTATGATGCATTTTTCGGGGCTGTGAGCAAGTGTTTTTGTACTTCCTTTCCACCACACTTAGCTATCAAGTCCACCAAACTTTCAAAGTTATGAGAATGAGCCCAATGTTTTTTAACTAGTAGGAAAGTTACTCGAAAAAAACACTTGATCACGTATCGATTGTTAGATGTTTTTAAAACAGCTTGTGATAAACTAGCTTCTTGCATTAGTTTCCAAACGTTCGTATTTCGTTTTGAAAGTTCATCATATGCCTGCTTATTTTTCAAGCTTTCTTTATGTCGACTTGATGTTAAATGTTTAGTTGTACGACGAGTTGGATGATCACCAAAAGTACCAGCTTTATTAACAAACGGCTGATCGTGTATTGAAGAATTGCTAAAATTGGAACAAATTTTGCAATACCATCCGCCTTCTGATGCGCTGTAGTAAAATTGAGGATATCGTTGCTCATAATTCCTGTGAGTTACGTTTGGAAGATTTGCATCACCTGCAACATCATTAATGGCGTTGGTTGGAGAATCGGTATTGGAAACGGCAGTTGAAACATCGGTTGATGGGGGGTCGATTGAAACATCGGTTGATAGGGGGTCGATTGGAACATCGGTTGATAGGGGGTCGATTGGAACATCGGTTGATGGGGGGTCGCTTGGAACATCGGTTGATGAAAAGTCAATTGGAGCGTCAGTTGGTGAAAGAGTCAGGACACTAGTTGCAACTTCATCAGTATCCGGAGCATCATCGCTTTGCGAACGACGTTTTGATGAAGAATCGCCATCAGAAGAAACAGTAGTTTTTCGTTTCAATAAAGATGCTATGTTGTGCGATTTCACAGTGTTTGTTTTGATAGACTTTGTATAATATTTGGAGTTGTGAGAAGGCATGTTCTAAGTTCTAAACGATAGAAAAAGCGTGATTTATTAATGAATGTTCAGGTCCAGAGCAGTAAACTCTTTCTTGGTTACTGTTAGGTAATTAAATTGAAAAAGAGAAAGCAAAAAAAAAAAACAAACAAAAACACCAAAAAAAAAACATCAAAACCAATACATACACAAAAAAAACAAAAATAATAACGCTTACTTTGTTCTTTCAAACTTCAAAAATTCTTCTCTTAGCGAACAAGGAAAAAAAGAACTAAAAGTTGTTTTCATTTACATTGGTATATATATTCTTCTATATTAAGACTTTGATCTGCACATGTTTCCTCAAGATCGTGTTTTTTCTTTTAATATGTTAGAACAGGTGTTTCTTTTAATACTTTCGAACGTTGTTTCGTTGATTTAAGAACCTGCTATTTGTTCGAAAACAACAGTACAGAAATCAATTAAAATCATAACCTGATGTAAAGCATGTGGCTCCTCCTCCTCTTTTGAACAGATTCAGTGATAACATAAAATCATAGTGGACATGCAGACCGCACTAGGAGAAACGGTTATTCATCAAATATTTGCACTTCAAAAATTTTGTAAAACAATTTCGCTCGGTAAATACCACCTTGCATACACACGTTCGCACCCAAAGAGGGCGCTTTTGGGAAGATTTATCATCAAAGGTGGAGTTCTTTCGGGAAAAGCCGGACGGCATAAGTATAGCAAAGGAACAAATATGGTAGATACGCCTGTAGTGACTCACGTTAAAAACCTAAACAAGTACTCCGATTTATGCTACTTTCCACTCGTCGTATTTTATTCGTTGGATGTGCAAGATCTTGTAGATCGTTTCAATATTTTTAGATAAAATTACTTCAACCATTTAATCATCAAGAAAATAGATTATATTATGAAATTTTCTCTGTCTTGAATATAAAATTTCGGAAACCAGAATTGGGAAAGTCCACTGCTAGACTGAATTGGGAAGGGGCCGTTTACCGGCCCTTATAATGTCTGGTTAACACCCTGTAATACGCACAAAGTTCCAGAGAATGATAAGGACACATTTTTTCGTGAAGCACTAGAGAAATGGTCAGAGTTGAATTGCTCACTGGACTTTACAAGATTTTATAATGAAGTGAAGCAATATGTGCAAAGTTTTAATCAGTTGTTATACCATAAGGACACCATTGTCAAGATTTTGAGTAAATATCTCTCTGGAATTGGATCTCTGGCACTAGAACCTTGTCTTGATTTGCTTGCCCAATTCGCCAGAGATCTTTTACATGAATTTTACCCATATTTTGCAGAGTTTCTGGGGTTACTTTTTCCACTTTTAAAAGGGCAAGACACTGCACTGATAGAGAATACTTTTACTTGTTTGGCATATGTATTTAAGTTTGGGTGGCGTTTTATGATTAAAGATTTACATAATGTTTTCAGGTAAAAGTGCTGGATTTTATTGTTTTTTGTTCTATTACTAAGAGACTTAAAGTTTGAGTATTTTTAGATTAAATTGTTTTTAGACTTTTTAAACCTCTTCTCATGAACAATCAGAAGCGACATGTTAATGTTTTTGCTGCTGAATCGTTTGCATTTCTTATTCGGAAATCAAAAGTAAAAGTGGATGTTATCCGTTTCCTGTTCACACAACTTGATCAAGATGAAAACATTGCGGAAGGACTAGGCTTTCTTCTATTTCATTCCATCAAAGGTGTTAAGCAACAATTCACACTTAATGCAGCAGAGATCCTACAAAATACATGTGAGATATTTCGGAATCAGGAACTTAAAGAGCAGGTAAAGCAATGGTCAATTTATAATGAAAATAAAAACCATATTGCAACACTTCACATTTTCTTTTTAACTGAGATTAAAAAGTCATTTTTCCGTGTTCTCCAAAATTATTATTGTTGAGGTTGTCTTCTTCCTAGTACTCTCTAGTTTTTTATATACTTGCACAAAACATGCATTTATAGGGTCTTATAGTATTGAAGAACTTATGGGTGTGTTCATTACAACATTGTACTGAAGAGCATAGCTCAGTGCTATTTTCCACCCTGTACAATCTAATTGAAAATGAAGAATTGGATCAAGAAACTTTCGTGAGTTTGATAGAGATATTAGACACATGTGTACAATATAAAGGTGGAAAGTTAGTTCCAGATACTGAGACATTGTGTAAGGTATGTCCATATAAATCCTTTATTTCCCTAATACAACTAATATAAGATCAAGATTTCCTCCTGTGATTTGGTGCAAGGTTTCCTCATGTGTTATACTCTTACAGTTTTGTCCTTGCTACTTTAGATACTGCTAATGTTGTTGACGTCTGCAAGAGGAGCGTTATTAAGGCATTTACTTAATACATTATTAACATCATCAAATTTATCGATTTCAATATCAACCTACAAAGAATTATGTGATGCGTTTCTGTTCAATGAAAGTCTTGATGTGGCAGTAAAGCTTGAGTTTTCACATAGTCTGTTTTCTTGGATACATTTTGATGATTTACTGAAACCGTCCATTTTGAAGATGCTTTCTGTTCATCTATCAATGCTTTCAACTAATGATGAAATTGCTCACTACAAAACGATAATCAGTGATTTTATTGTTGACATGATTTGTGAAAATGAAGAGATTCTTATTCAGCCATTTTCAATCAACTCTCCAGAACAGAAGCTTATCTTCCCATCAGAAATACAAAACAAAAAATCAGTGACTGACTTGACATTAAATGATTTGGAAGGCAAGCAATGGGAAACTGCATTCCATCTTATATGGATTGATGTTGTTTGTTTGGGGAATATACGGTATGGTGTTCTGTTTGAGTTAAACTAAAGATTACAGCATTTATTTTTTGCAGTTAATGTTCTGGTTCTTCCACAGGTTGAATGCTGTCCAAGAAAGGAAAACAATTGAAGCATTATTGAAGCTAATTAGACAATATTTTTCATTAGGAACAGAACATCAAACGAATAAAAGCCTATTTGTTTTCTCACATTGTATAAAAGCTTATTTAAGTGTTCAAAGCAACAAAAGTAATATATCTAATGATATTTCTGTTGAGAAGATGGTAGCGATACTACGGTAAGTCTCATTTTAAGTGATGGTGCGTCATGATGAGCAACATTCTCCCATTTCGTCATTCACCAAAGCCTTTGCCCTTTTATGGATCTTTTATGGATAATTTGCCTGAATTACCAATATTTATCTATAATACTGATAATTACTAATAAATGTGTCAGGAAAATACTTAAAAATATCTGTAAACACATTATTCTTTTATGTGAATTTATCCAAAAAATTTAAGGAACTCAAGTGATAGCATATGTGAGAAATAGATGAGACTAGTGTTTAAAATAGCAAATAGCAAAATGATAGCATTTACACATAAGTTATCAAGGTCAAGCAAATGTAGAAAGTATTATGGTAATTGTTTTGGAGAAATTCCTGGACTTTTATGACAAAATATATTCAATTCTGTTATTTATACACTATTTGTTGTGTGGAAGTTAATGATGTATCATTGGTTATGATATTGTGAGGAATTAATTAAAAGTATTGAACAAAATTTATGATAAATTTGGCCATATTTATCACTAAATTTGAATTATGTGTAAATATCAAGAAACTGTTGAAAAATATTGACATTATCAAGGAGTACAGCAGTCTTGGTTGGATGAGTTATAATCAGTAAACAATGTTGAAGTTACTAAACAAAGTTGACTGTTTTTTTCAACATTCATTTTAAGGTCTCATCCAGCTAATCACAATGTGCTACAATGTTTTGAAGCTTTTTGTGGCACACTGCTACAGTATTGTGAATCAGCCTTCACTATGGAATTACAAGAGATTCATGATATTATTAAAGAAAACCTATATTCGCCACACTCGATGATCAGACTACTTTCTTTAAAGATTTTGAACCATTTCCATGGAATAGATAAGGAGCAGGTATTTTCCTCCACAGCATTTGTTTTTCTAACAGGTTGTCACGTGAATTCATGATGTTAATTTTCATGATCCAGGATATCCAGATCATTTTGGATCAAGACGGTTTAACTAGAAAAATCTACATTTTAGATGACATTTTCGTTTCTGTCTGTCATTTAGAAAATACCGAATGAAGTGTTTCAGCTATGTATTAACTCTGAACGTGTGAGTGCTTCGCTTGATTCATATCGTGAACGCATGATGCATTTACGTAAACTCAGTTACAGTGTGTGCAAAGACCTGCCAACTATTTACGTTGACACTGCATTGCGTTTCCTTATTGGCAATCTTTTTATCAACCTGAGTGTTATTTGGGATCCGGTCATTGACTTGATAAGTTCATATGCACATGATTCAAATCATGAGATCTTTTGGAATATTTGGAAAGATGTGGTTGTAGCAGCAAGCCTTAAATGTGGTAGGGTGCCTTGCTTGTTTACATACCTAATTGTCTGATAAAAAACTGAGTTGGCAATGTAATTAAATTGTGTGGATTTTGGTTGTTTCAATTTCTACCACTTTCTCAAGTTTCTAAAGTTTTTGTGTTGGCGAAATCTGATTTTGGCAATCTTTTTTCTTCAAATTAACGTCTTCAGGCTATTAAAAAACCCTTATACCTGCTTAGAAATTTTTCGGATGTATTTACAATTTATAAGGGTTTGGCCTTATTATTTGAAGTTAATATATTTTTTTAGAATCAAATTCTCCTGGCAAATCATCAAAAACAGATGGTGGATGCAAAATTTTTGACAAATATTATGATGCAATACAAAGTTTACAGAAAAACACCCGCGTTGATTACTATAATTTCAGAACCCTGATGTGGAAGGCTATGACTCAGTTTTCTGACTTTGCTGAGAGGAAGTCAAGAGATATCGTTCCTTTATTCTTCAAATTTTTCATGTAAGTTCTTTGACTTATATTCTTTTTTATTTTTTGTTTTGTTTACCGAAATATTATCAAAATTATATCAAAATATTTTAAAACAAAAATCTCATTCATACGTTTTTAATTTTATTCTAACTTTTCCACAATACATTCAATCCATGGTGGTTATTTTCGCGTCAGTTAAAATTATCAATTAAACTTTTCTACTTTATAGAAATCCAAAAAACTTGTAGTATGATTTTTTAAGAGTGTGTGTATGGCCAATTATATTATTATGATTCATTGTCAAGGTCTTATGGGAAATATCCGCTTTTCTGAATTGTATTTTATAATCATAACATCTTTTCAGAAAAAGTAATTGTCATGGAAATTATGAAAAAGCACTTTTGGAAATTAACTTTTCTGTAATTAAACAGGAATGAATATTCTCCTCAAGAAGAGTTAATGGCTCGTAAACAAGACATCAAGGTCAAATCTTCCCCAAGCATTGCAGGTGAAATGGCTGATGAAATGTCTGTTCAGAAGATTGACAGGAAAGTCAAAATCAAGACGTTATGCACCATGTTGAAATTGTTTTCATCATTTAAGAATCCACGTGCATTAAGTAAAGAAAAGGAATTGCTTCAACTTTATTATCAGCTACTTACAAACAAAGATAACGAAGTGCAAAAGTTATCTCTTTCTTGTTTGTATACTTACAAATTTACTTACATGAAACCTTATGTCGAGAACTTTGACAAACTGATGAATGATGGTACTTTTCGAGATGAACTTACGTGTTTTGCTGGGGATAGTGCCGTTTTAAAGGAAGAACACCGAGAAGATGTCATGCCAATCCTGATCAGGTAATATAAATTTTTTAAATTTTTTTGAACTCTTTGAATTTTTAGAATTCTTACATTCCCATATTATACTTTCAGCCTTTCTTGAATCATTGTCAAAAAAATAAATAAAGTTGTGTTTTCAGTGTATTTAATCATTGTTGGTGCATCTTGATTTAAATCGGTCACTGACTCATGAAATGATATTTTCCGGAACCAAAAGCAAAATGTTGTATAATTAACTGGTTATAGTGTCAACATTCTCAAACAATTAACCTTTTTCCTAATCTCTAAATTTTCAAAAAAAGCTTTACAACCTCCCTCACCTGTTTCCTGTTAAATGTTTCATTACGCTTTGATTCTGGCAATCAGAGAAATGCATGCCTATGTGTATTCCCAGCCGGCACATTTGTTAAAAAATCTCTTCGAAGGAGACCATTTCTTCGTCATAGTGATTTTGTGAAGATTTTGCCCACTGTGTTAGCATTTTATAACTGATCAGTTGTTCTTTCTGCTGTTTGTCCATAAGATTCGTGACAGTTCTTACACTAAACTTTAACAACTTTAACAGCTTTATCCCTAACAAAGAACAAAGAAACAAAGAACATTATTGTGCGAGGCAAAATTATTAAAAAAAGATGCTCAGAAATAATACTTTTTTGGAAACCCTTAATATGTTTTTATTTCAAAACAACAATCAAATATTACAAGTTTCTAAATAGAGTTTCTTGGAAATAGCATATCTGCCAATTTTATTATTATTTCTATTATTATTAGCTGGTAACTATTATGAATAATGATAATACTTTGTTTCATATCAGCACTATTATGGTTATAAACAAGGTGTGTTGACATTGATCTATGTCTATGAACAGTGCAACCACACCAAAATGTCATGGCTTCATAACATATGTTGGCATTTATGTCCAGATTGCCAAATGTGGACATGATATTCCAGGATTTTAGTATCGTTATTTGACGATATTTTCAGGTAAATAAAGGAGCCAGGTTCTAGTCATATTTCCGTTAAATGTCATTGAGTGAGTTACTTTTCTAGGCTTTTGTATGGAAAACTGCAAAGAAAGGCTGGACTTGGAATCAGTGGAAAGTCGTCATTGACTGTCCGTCGAAACATTGTGATGCAGTTTTTGGCCAATTGTTCTGATCAGGAGATCAAAACGTTCTTTGATCTTATTCTCCAGCCTTTCATTGTCAAAGAAAGTATGGTGTTTTTTTTCTGTTTTATCAAAACGAAATGTCTGTGAAATGGATTGGTATCTCAGAACGTTTGATAGGAAAATCTCCTTTGAAAATTTTTTCATCATTTTTTTCACCACGAAATATTGAGGTTCCAATCCTTCAAATAATGTATAAAGCTTTTGTTAATCACAAATCTGTTCTTCATTGACACAAATTCAAGCAATTAGTCACTTGATAAGATTCAAACAATAGATGATGACATAGATATTACAATATTGTGCTACATTTTATTAAAACAAAACAAAGAGAAGGTGTTCTTTGAGTTTCCTCAAAAATAGCAATACTTCTCTTTAAAGGCTTTGCATTGTCATTTTATTGAACTCACCTCCATCTTTTTGTCAAGAAAATTCATTCAAAGTCCCACTTAAACAAAGTTTTGAGTTGAATGCAGATCAAACTCTAATTTCACTCATCTGGAATTCCATGGTTTCACTCATCTGGAATTACATGGTTTAACTACAAGTAGATAGTTAGTTTTCCCTTGATTCACATACTTTACACTTCACCTCAAAATTTAGCACTGATACAATTAGCATAACCTGAAGTATGATTGGCCAGTTCATATCTTGTGATATTTTTCATAGCTTTAGATGTTACCTTTAACCTGTCAGCATTGGATGTGTCTTGCATCATTCCAATTCGGAAGCAATCTGGTTTTCTCAACATGTTGTCCAACGTCATTACAAAGTTGAAGAAGCGACTTGCACCCTTTCAAAGTGATCTTTTTTTAATTTTGCTGAAGATTATTTGGACTTGCTCTATCTGTTTGCGAGAAAGAAAACAGGAGGTAAGGTTTCGTTTGATATTTTGAGTTGTTTGATTGCATAGTGATTTTAATTACTAATTATTACTTTGCCTGCATTGTTTAGTAAACATCATTGACTTAATTCTTGTTCTTGATGTTATTGTTATAGATTGACTTGTCGTTTGTTGGCAGACTGAAAGACTTGCGTCATTTAGGCATTATGAAGCTTGTTGAGTTTTTCGAAGTGATGACAACTTTTGATTATCAACATTACATAGAAGAAATATTTACATCAGTTTGTCCTCAGGTCAGTGAAACGGTTGTATGGTTTAATGTCTTACTGGTTCAGTCAATAAACTTGCAATAATTTTGTTTATCTTGAAATTGAACTAAACATAACATTTTTCATGTACTAAGGATACAGCTATTATTCAAAAAGGAAAATTGCAAATATTAGTTTATGTTTTTCTTTCTGGGTTTTTCTTCAAAATATATTTCAAATAATTTGGTTTGAAGCTTTATTAAATTCGTTTCTTCTAGCTTGATCTAATCAAAGATGATGCTGTACAAAATATCACACCTCTGTTGAGGTTATTTCTAACATGGTCTAAACATAATCGCTACCAACCACTTCTTTCGAAGGTTACCTCAAATGGCAACACTCCTATAGATTGTGTTTATAAGTTATTAGACAAAACATCTCTAAGTAACGAAGTTGAAAAAGAACTCATGACCATGTCTGTACAGTTGTTGACTTCTGAAGATTTTGTGGAAGATGGCAAGAACGGCAGTATCATTGAATTGATGGACAGGTTATCTGTCATGTTTGTTATGAAGTTTAAACTGTAGAATTAACAATAATGTTACATTGTCGTTATATTGTGACTTTGCATTCCGTTTTAGGTCTAACAGGCTTGAGAAAATGGGTATCATAATTATAAAGCCATATGTATCGATTCTGATAAATTATCTCAGTACGAAACTCACATCGAAGCTGAAAAAGTTGAATCTCCAAAGAAAACAAAAGATTGGGCAGATCATACCAGATGTTCAGTTATCTGTCTTATCTCATATAAGTGAATTTGTTACAGATAAAGTTCAATGTGATGCTCTTCTGAAAATCTTGTTTCCATTGTTGCAGTGTATCGCAGCTGAAGAAACCCAGCTGCATGTCTTGACAACAATTAAACATCTTTTACCACTTCAAGACTGTACTGATGAGTATCTGCCCATTTTTCCGAGTTTGTTTTCGTCATTTAATTCTAGAAAAACAAGGCAGGTATTATGTGATGTGTACACACACATGACAGCGGATCACCCTACCCTTTCCCCAATTGCATTGTTACTTGTTCAGTTAAATTCATGGGATAAAAAACGCCTTGAAGAACCAGATTATGAGCAGAGGCTAGAAGCCTACCGGGAAATCTCAGAGAATTTGAAAACAAATTCATCATGGAATATGAATCAAGTTTTGCCACTTTTACATGATTCTTTGCATGTTGTCGCGACAACGGATGATATGTCACTCAGAGATGCAGCTTCAAGTTGTCTCCAAAAGATCATTCTTTTTGTTAAACAGAACCAATCAGATGCGTTTCATACAGCAATCAGCAAAAGTATACTTCCTGCTGTCAAAAATGGCCTGAAGTTAAAGAAAGAGGTAGGTCATTCAGATGGGCGATAACTATTTTGATTCCACCCATTAAAATGAGTTAATTTCAATCAAAAGCAACGAACTTTTTGAGCTTTGCAGCTGATGGTTTATAAAATTTGGTAGGTAACATTTTTAAGTTTTTTCTGGACTTTAAAATATGGTACGATTTGCTGCTATCTTTTAGGAAAAGTGGGAATGTATTTTTTTGTGGAATATTTATTTTATTTTAAGTGTGCAATGTGTATTGAATTATTTGCAGTTACAGATGCTGCAAATTTTATCTTGGTTTGCTGTTGTTATTGTTTTGTTGTTTCTCCACATTACACAAAAAACATTATGATGTAAAACTCTGCATGCCTCCAAATCCTCCTTAAAAAGAAATTTGAATAATTATGGTCTCCAATCAGATTTAAGTAATTTCCAAACCTATTTTATGAGGGGCCTCAATCATCATTTTCATAGAGTGCTATATCATAAATGAAAAATGCTGAACAAGGCAAGTGTTGAAGTATTTTTTAATCTTCACCTTATACCTCAGGCTCCAAGAAATGAAATGATTGACTTATTGGCATTTATGGTTCGGACATTTGACTGTGAAACATTCAACGATATGAAAGTTCTGACATGTTCTGATGCTGAAGCTGATTTCTTTAACAATATAAGACATATCCAGGTATGTTGCATGTGATGTGTTATGCATTACCTTTATCAATTGAACACCATCCCTCTGATTGTTTGCTTTACATGGGATGTTTTGATTTTAAGCAAAGAATTCAGCTAAACGAACAACACTCACTTCATCACTCCTATTCCACTGAAAAATCACCATTTCGAAAGAACATGGTGCTTGCCAATGTTTTGGAGAGCTAGGGATCATTACTGATTTAGACTAAGTAATAGAGAACCCTGTTTTTGAAATATTCAAGTCTAAGAAGTATCCATGTAGAGGCTAGGCATGAAGGGGTTAACTTATTCTGGATTAGTTTTTCTGATTTCTATAAAATGTGACGTTCCAGGGGATTTTGATAACAAACCATAAAACGTTGTGTGAATAACGTTATAACGTTAAAACAAACAAAAGAAATAACAATAAAATTTGTTAAAGTAATGTTATGAACAAGAGAATAGCGTTATGTAACTATGTAACATTTTATGGTTTGTTATTAAAATCCCTTGGAGCGTCACTAATATGTTCTTCAGCAGAGCAGCTATTTGAAATGCTCACCGTCCGATGATTTAATCATCCGAATATTTTTGAAAATTTTTTGTTTTTGTTTTAGGTTCATCGTAGAATAAGAGCATTGCACCTACTTTCAAAGGTCTGCAAGGAAAAACAAATCACTGTATCACATATGTTTTCTTTATTTCTTCCAATGATCAATCATGTAATTTTTGATGATCTGGCTGCAACGAAAGATCACAATTTACTTAGTGAAACTATAGCAACTATTGGCGCCATTTTGAATTGCTTGCCTTGGTCAAAGTATTTGCATATTTTAAGTAGTTATTTAAAATTGATGAAGAAAGGTCATCGCAATCTGAAGACAATCATCAGGTGAGTTTGAAGGATCTAATTTATCGGCCTTCAGGGAAACCTATTATCAAAGAAAACATGTTTCTTTTGTTAAGTGGCCTTCAACTATTTTGCAAAAAATATACATATATACTTGCTAGTGCAAAATATAATCAAAATTTTCCTGGTCACTTTCTTATAGGAGCATGCTCAACCTTACTAAGTTTGCATCAATATTGATGTGTTTCTTTTCTGAAATATCTCAATTAATGTAGGAGGTACATTATTGTGTTATATTATGATACTTGATACTCCTTGCTATCTTAATCTTTTTCAGAGTGGTTATAATAATATTGGACAGCTTTCATTTCGATGTGTCGGAAAACATCACTTACGTTCAAAATAAATCAGAAAATCTCTCTGGTGAAGATGACTTGGCACAAGTGGATGATGAAAAAGATGAAGATAGGTCAGACCAAAATGAAAATGTTGAGGATGATGCTGTTTCTAAAGAAAACGGTGGAATTGTCAGCTCACCACAGAGAATTCTCAATACCATATCGACTAGAATTTTACCACAGATAAAGTCATTCCTATATAAAAAGGTTTGTTTAACGTAGATGTACAGCCAATATACATACAGCCTGTGGTTTGAAAATTCAGATCATCATAGGGGCCGCTGGATGTAAGGAATATTCAAATGTACAAGGATCTCATGAATTAGATTTTTATAAATATATTCCCATAAAACGAGGAAGCGTCTGTCTGCATGACTGTACATTATTCTGATTATCAACTAAATGCAATTTGAGTAAACTATACTAACATCAGATGTGTTTTTGTTGATGTCAGCATTATTTTGTTCATTGCTGTGTTTGTTTTAGTCTAATGTTGATCACTTTCACAAGTTGAGCAATAACAAACAGGAAGACGATGAAGAAATAATGAAAGTTCCCATGGCCTTGGCTATGGTGAAGCTCTTGCAACATCTGCCCAAATCTACCCTTCATACTTACTTGCCGGGGTAAGTTTGATCATACGGGAAAAATGTGGTAGATTATTCTGTATCTTTTAAGTTGAATCTGGTACTCCTTCACTGAACACTGTGCTCCTTCATTAGTTTTGACTACTCCTGGATGTGGCTTTGTGATCCCTTCTACTCTTCGACATTTGAATCTGATTTTTGCCCTATATTTTATTTTTTTTATTGATTCTTAAAGGGTATTGTTACGAGTGTCGCAGTCACTACGAAGTCACGCGCGTGACGTGCGAGACATAGCGAGGGACACACTCAAGAAAATTTGTTTATCTCTTGGCGCCTCTTACTTCCATATGGTCCTGAAGGAAATGCGAAGCGTATTGTTGCGTGGGTATCAGCTACATATACTTGGTTATACAGTCCACACTCTGCTTGATGCACTGAAGGATATCTTAAAACCAGGAGATATGGATAATTGTGTGGATGATTTGATGCAGGTGATGACTTTGTTGTTTTCATGTAGGTGTGATCTTGATGGCGTCACTTGTTGCTTTCACTTGTTCAATACAGATTCTTTGATATAATTGAATAATGGAGACTGGATGTTTGGAAGTATAAATTGCCGGATTTTTTCATCGTTTTTTATTTTTCGATCATTTATGAAATGTTTTGTTTTTGTATATTTTGTATTTTTTCACATGTTACCGAAATTACGAAAGAACGTGATATTCTCACTGCACTCATCTGCGCATGCGTCGCCATAACAAACGAAATACAGAAAAATGAATGATGACAAGACGATCAGGACAATAGGTGATGATGTGATTCTGTTTTTTTAGATAGTAAAAGAAGAGTTATATGGTGTGGTGTCTGAAGAAAAGGACGTTTCTGGTATCACAGGAAAGTTAATGGAAGCTAAGTCGCACAAGGCGAATGATAGCGTAGAGATATTTTCGAAGTTTGTGACAGCTGGGTGCATTACCAGGCTCCTACGCCCGCTGAAAGAGGTAAGGGTGTATGGTTTGCTTAGGGCGTTGCACTGAAATTAAACTTGTTCTTGTATGTCTGACTTTAAGTTGATCGAAAAGGGCGTGTTGATGATCTAAATTTAACGTCCATTATCGTGGTAGTGTCTGAGTAATTCTTCATTTGGAATTCTTCATTTGGACTTATGATGTCAAGTTTGAGATTATTGTCTGTTTGTGAAATCTCAGATACTCGATTCAACCACAAGCCATAAGACGAGTCGAAAGGTAGAAGAATCGCTGCGAAGGATCAGTTTAGGTTTGCAGACGAACAAGGGACTGACGATCGACGACTTGCTGTTGTTCATACACGGCGTCGTGTCGAGCACTTTGCCGATGCTGAATAATGAACAAAATCGAAAAAAGAGCAATCACCAACAAGGTGACGTGTATGTTCGAGAGGATATATATATCGTACCAAGCATGCCAGTCCGAGGTGGAAGGTTACCTGCCGCCAGCAAAATGACCAATGATCACGTCTTGACGGAGTTCGGGCTGCAGCTTCTCCATACATGTCTGAAGAGACAGCGCTTATCTTTGACTGACGACACTCACGTTCGTATGTTGGATCCGTTCGTCGGACTTCTGTTGTCAAACATAACATCGAAGTATAGCAAAGTGATTATCCTAACCATGCGGTGCTTATCCTTCCTGGTCAAGTTTCCTTTGCCTTCCATCAAAGATTCTGTACCGCTCTTAGCCAAACACCTGTTCAAGATCTTGAAAAGATACGCGAAAGCTGGAGCCGGCCAAGGCGACAATTTCGACTTGGTTGTAACGTCGTTCAAGACGATGACGGTGATTATTCGCGATTATAAAGATTTTACCGTTACGAATAAACAACTACGACTCCTTCTTGCCTTCGTTGAAGAAGACGTTTATAATTCTTCTCGACAGGCAACTGCGCTACCATTACTCAAAGCTATCCTTTCACGGAAACTGATGGTGTCGGAAGTTCACGACATTATGAAGAAAATCTCCGACTTGTCTGTACGAGATTCCGATGAAACGACGCGACTTCAATGTCGACAGTTGATGTCACAGTATTTGCTCGATTACCCATTAGGAAAGAAACTCGCCTCACATCTGGATTTCTTTATTACACACTTAAGGTACTTTACGTTATTCAAGTCAGGTTTCCAACAACTGTTACCATTTCCCTCAGAGAAATCTTTTCAAAGTTAATGCGAATGAACCTGGTTTTCCTTACTGTATATGTGAACGTACTTACTAAGACTTTCTGATGAGATGTTATCGATGTATATGTTAGGGAAGAGGGTCCACTACCAACCAAGACTTTTTACTAGCTTTTTGTGTGTGTTTATTTTCAGCTATGAAGATGAAATTGGAAGACTGTCATCTTTGGAGATGATTAAAACAATCATTAAGAATTTCCCTTCAAGGCTAGTGCAAGAATACTCAGGCTATTTCTTTATCCCGTTGGTAATGTTGCTTGGCAACGACGAGTCGTCAAAATGTCGTAAGTCATCTGCAGACATAATTAAAGTGTTGTTAAGATCTCTTGACAACAAAACAAGGAATGAGCTGTTTGACATCACGCTGACGTGGTCACACCAAGAAAAGGTTAACAACTGTTATTTCTTTTTTAACTATGTAGATATGTGAGATCCCTGGTTTTCCTTACTGTATACGTGAACGTTCTTACGAGGATTTTCTGATGAGATGTTGTCGATGTATACGTCCACTCCCAACCATTACTGTAAAGTTAATCTCGTTCTCAACATAGGTTCTGATGTGTCAAGTAGCCATGCAAGCGTTCGGCATGTTCATTGAAGTTGAAGAGAAACAATTCGATAAGAAAATCGAAGCTTTGTTGCCGGTTGTTCAGCAAGTTTTAAAAGACGCGCACGACAATGACGACGACGACGATGACGAGTCTGATGCGACGGATGGTTCTGGCGACGAAACGGATAAAGAGAAAGAAAGCAAGCGATCTATAGATATCAACTCGAAGGATAAACTTTTATACAACACGCTGACGTGCTTAGGGAAATTACTTTTAATCCCACAGTTGCTGCTGAGGAATGGAAAATACGAAAGTTTGTTGGCTGATATATGGAGTGAGTAAAAGAAACGATCATTGCCTCGTTTGATGGAACTAATTATAAAACCTCTTGATAACTCGAACGTGCATGGGAGCGAAGTTTGAATTATCGGGTGTTCGAGTAATATCGAGTCTGTTATGAGTCGGTTGATTCAAGGGGATTATTCAAACAATTCGGGTTACCGAAAGATCGAGTTTCTGCAAGCTGCAGTTATTCTACCATACCGGTTCTACTATATTCAATTATACTTTTTGATTTATTTTAGAGTGTGTCCACGGATTTCTGCTTCATCCTCATGTCTGGATTCGTCTTGCATCGTCTCAATTATTCAGTTTATATTTTGGTGCGATCACGCCGGAAGAAATAGCTGGTATTTCCGAAACATCAAGTGAAGAATATCTATTAAAAGACACTGTGCCTAAAGTATGTTTATTTAGATGATAAAATGATAAAAGCAAAACTCGTGCACTCGTGCACGAAACCCATACACTGTCGACCAAAACCCATGCACTTTCGACCAAAACCCATGCATTTTCGACCAAAACCCATGCATTTTGGACCGAAACCCATGCACTGTCGACCGAAACCAAGCATTCCATGCTTTCGTACGTGTGAAATTTACCATTATCCTGTTTGAGAGAGGATAATGAATCAACTCTGCTTTTTTGTTATGCCTCGATTTCAGTTCTGCTGTTCCCAATTGTAAAAGATGTTTTACTTTCTAGATAAAAGATTTGGTATCTTCTTTTTTCCTGCAAATGAAAGATGAAAATCTTACTGCAGCACTCTCGGAACAGGTGAGTTAGTCCAGGGAAAGAACAGGTGGAATACTCTATTAACAGTTTTATAGATTAGCAAGACACCAGAGGTCTAACAAAACTTCTGACGCCACATTGTTAATGAAGATTATATTATGTCTGTAAAAATTTTGCTTTGACCAAACTCTACCAAAAAATAAACGCTCAATATTGCATAAGCATATAATGGATGAAGGGAATCTGATTGGTGTATCCCAGGAATATGTTCATCTGATTGGTTTATCCCAGGAATATATTGTTCATCTGACAAGATTATCATCATTGGATGTGCCTTTATAGATTTAAGTCTATATTTCCATTGTGGTGTTTACAAGCATGTTGATGTAAAACTCAACTGTTTCATAATTTTTTAGACTACGAAGAATTTAATATACCTAACTAAAGTGGTAAAAGCAATCGATCCATATTTGAATGAAAGAAGTGACGATGCGAAGGAGAGTGGACAGTTGATTACTATCAAATCCCTTGTGGTGAAAATGAGTCAGCTGGCGAGTTACGAAGCCTCGAATACACCAAAGCAGACGTTAAAAGTAAACTTTTTAAAGCCATTTCTTTGACATAATTTTACAATTTTAGCATCATTTCGTTATTGCTACCGCGAAAGCTCATCATTTATATGAAGAAAAGTTTGGGTTTCCCATCTTTGAAGGGGAAGTAAGCCCCAAAACACCTGTTTCCTTGCATTATTTGCTCTAAACGAACATCCCACACTTACTATGGTGAACATCCCTTCTAATCTATTCAGTAGCAATTCGATTTTCTAAAATGTCTTTTTCTTGCTTTAGTAGTTCTTCATTTATAGCTTCTTCTCAAGTAGAGACTATGAACCCTGCCTGAGTAACCATGGAAACAAATTTGACAACTACAGATATTTGTCATTATCTCGGGAACAACGAACAATGTGTTGAAATGAAAATTCCATAAACTGGTTGTCGTTGAAACTTTTCCCAGGGATACAAAAAATATCAATTCTAATTTTCGTTTGTTTACTTTTCTTTTAAGAGAGATCGAATATGTCACTGTAAAGAGTAGCAATCTTGTTTATTTTATAAGGCTTGTTTATGAATTATATAGGAAAGATGTCAGGGAAGATACCAATGCAAATGGAAACCTGGAGGTCTTTAGTAGACCTTTTCCAAGTTTCTGTCTAAGCCATCAAGTATGGTCTCGTTTTAAAGATTTAATTGACAAAATCATTGTCAAATTCGAAATTTAGGACACTCTGGTATGGAGTAAAGTATTTAAAATACCTGTGGTTTCTCCTCCTCCTCCTCCTACTACTACTCCAAGTTATGAACGTTTTTGTGCATCGTTTACATGACATCGTTGCCGAATTCGCAAATTTGGTCAAATTCGGACTTCCAGTAGGCCAATTTTCATGAAATTTTGAACAGAGTACAATTGAAAGGTGCTGATTTCGAATTTGACAATGATTTTGCCAGGTTTGACTAAAATTGGGCAATTTAGGCCAAATTTGGGCGAAATTTCAAAATTTCTTCAATTTTCCTGAACTTTTGGACAGAGCACAATTGAATGGTGCTGATTTCAAATTTGACAGTTATTTTGTCTTATCTGACCATAAATGGACAATTTGGGCCAAATTTGTACCAAATTTCGGAAGTTCTTTAATATTCATAAAAATTTGTACAAAGCACAAATGAAAGATGTTGATTTTGAATTTGCCAGTCATTTTGTTAGATTTGCCCGTAATTTGGCAATTCGACAATTTTGTATTTTTGAAACCAGATAATGTATCGTTGTGTTACGTCCTGAAGTCTTCAAGCCAAGTGTCTTCTTGTTGTTAGTTCAACTCGACCAGACGGCTAAAAATTCGCTGAATCGAACTTTTATTGTGCAATCGATTTTTTCAAAACAATAATCTACCAGCAAAAAATTCACTGTGTTTAAAATCAGCCTTTTAAAGAACTAACGCACTAGCACAAAGTAAACACAAAGTCCTTACGATTTTTCAAATTTGGCGTAAAGAAACGGTAGGACATGGAGTGGAGCTTCAAACGGCATCTGCCTTCCGAAAGTTCCATTGTCAACGACTATTTCCTGCTTGTTAGCGTACTGTTTTATTTCGAAAAATTCAATCCGTTACAATATTGCAAGTGACACACGAGAACGTTCGCTCGTTTTTCTTGTAGAGAACATGTGTTTTTCGATGGGTTGGCGCACTCTGTTTAAATATGGATGAACGTCAGATGACGATCTACCTTCCAAACCTATTGCGTTCTCTACACAGGGAGATTTCATCTGAAACAGGTAGGATGTAAACTATATGCTGAGAGTAGTTACTGCTGTCACTAAGGAGAAAACCTTTTTAGTGATTAATAATTTAACGCATCATTTTCAGAATCCGAACTCAGAACTTTGGCACAGGAGGTGTTGGAATTAATCCGAACTAGTGTTAGTAAAGATGTATTTGCAGAAGCTTACGCCAAGCTTCAAATGAAAGTGGCTGATGTTAGAGAATCACGGAAACGAAAAGCAGCTTCAGAGGTTGGATTTTTTTGTCTCAACGACAATTTTTTTCGGTTTTATTCGTCTGTACACTCATTGAGAGAGGCTCGCTTCCATATCCGCCATTAATGATGGAGCAATCATTTCAGTACGGTTATAATCCTAGGAGTATGTTCACCTGACAACTCGTTATTTGAACCAATGAGGCTAACCCTAAGCCTTACCCTCACTAACCCAAACAAATTTCACAAGGTTTACACCGTAACGTGATGGAATTGATTTGTCAGACCAACATATGGCTGGCTAGATCCAACATATTGCTGGCTAGATGTAATAAAACGAACCATGAAAAGCCTGGGTTCATATCTAGTGAAATGGTTTCTTCGGTTAACCCAGAAATTACAATGCTTTCACAACTTGTGTCTTGTGAATGACTATCAGTTTGCAAGCAATACGAAACCAACTCTTTATTGGAAACAGTTAATGGAGAACTTAACGCGAAAGTCTTTTTTGTCAAATGTTTTTGTATAAGTTTATTCCCCCTTTAAGGCTATCTCAGTTATTAGGCGTTGATTTTAAAACTGGAACTTAGCTTCTGCAATGTGTTGTTGCTTTTCGACTTTTTCATTGGTTAGAGAGCGAGCCAATCATTAAAGCTCTAATCAACTGTCATTCATGATGTTGTTATAGGCTGTTGCTGACCCGGTGAAACATGCGTTACGAAAACAGAAGAATAACCTGGCCAAACGTCAACAACGAAAACGAAAATTATATGAGAAAAAACCGAATCTGAAATTCAAGAAAATTCGAAGTCAAGCAGAAGTATAAGCTTTAAAACTTTGAACAGTTTCCGAAAACCTTTTCATATATCACATTTGTTATGATAATTTATACGAGCCCCTTAATGACCAAATTCTTAGGGTTTCCCTCAAATAAAGGAATGGTTTCGAATGCTTGCCTAAAGAAGAGAGAAAAGTTGGCAGGTTTTTGAATTTTTAACGATTTCCTTTTTCGCGACTCTTCTTTCAAACGGACAAAATCATTAATTGTATTTTACTTTTCATAAGAATTACAAAAATTCTATAACTTGCCTGTCGTATGTTGCTGTCCTTGGTGCAAGCTTACGTCAAATATATGTTCTCATATCTCTACTGCGTTGTTTCTAGTCGGTGAGCAGAATACCTTGTCGGGGATATTTCGTCGGGGAAAAGTGACGAAATTTTTGCTTCGTGACGAAAACTTTCCCTGACGAAAATTTTGAGAAAGCGAAATTTATAAGAAAGTATTAGTAAAATTTTGCAAAATGACAAAATTTTCCCCGACGTAAATTTTCCCCGACGAAATTATCCCCGATAAGGTAACTAACGACTCGAATTTCCTGGCTACATTATGTTGTTAATATTTAAGTTTAATCGAAATGAATAACATACGTTCGAGATCTTGTCACTAAACGTTGACACTACGCGACGTTTTGAAGATAAGAGAGAATAACAAGAGAAACATTGTTGAAGTGGTGTTTTATGAAGGGTTTTTCCTACCTCTCAGACAACTAGATTACTTAAACGTATTTATCGTAACATTCGTCTCGCTTGTTATTGAGAAGGTTATAATAGGAAGATAACAGTATTTGAATAAATTTATTTGGGCGAAAATCTTCAATAAAGTCATCTTTTACGAACGTGAGATGAATGAAATCCTTAAAAAATGTTTGCTAAAAATATACATGCACGCACAAGTTAGAGCAGGGATGTGTGGTTAGAGGGATAATTGAATAAAAACAATGTAAATTTATAAGGTAAGATAAAATTAAATGCTAATTAAAAAGTTAAAGAGGCAAGGAATTCCCTTGAACATTAATCGATGGTTTTTTTAAAATGTAGTATTCAATTTTCATTGGTAATTGTTTTTGAAGCAATTTGAGAGAATGATCACACTCACCCAGTCAACTCGGGTCAACGCTATTGTTATATTTCAAACAAAAACTGTGCTGGAGAACACGTGAATTCTTTCGAATGTTCAATTGTTCTCTCTGTTGGTTGTCCTCCATGTTAGTTGACGTTATAATCTGCCATTTTACTTCGTCTATAATTTTTATGGTTATGGTCTTAAATGACGTCATCCGTTATTCTAAACTCGCTGCTTAATCTGGTTCCTGTATATATTATCTTCGTATTTGCTGTGGTAATGTATGCTGGATATTCTTCTTTAACCGCCTGGCGAACGACTTGTCCTTTTCTGCCTCTATACGACACACACACACACACACAAACACTTTTTGCAAAACAATGTTTTGCTAAGTCAAACAAAAAAGTTATAAGTAAAAAAAGAAGGCAATGTATGCATATCATTGCTTTCTGTAAAATTTCCCACACTCAATGTACACACATGGGATTTGAAACATTATCTTGGTGTGTCCTCCTACGTCACTGATTATGTGTTGAAAGCCCTGTTGTTGCTGTTATTGTGGCTGTCGTCGTCGTCGTCGTCGTGACTCAATCAGCTTCATTGTTTTGAAGCAAACAAAATGGTAGAAATTGTGCAAGAGTGAATTCCCAACGTGATACTTTGGTGAAACCCCGGGACCATGGACTCGCGTAATATTGCTAAGAGCTTGTTAGAAGTTTTTACTTTTTGATTTCGAAAGTGACCCAAAAATGTAAAGGAACAGTTAAAAACAAGAAAACGAATCGTGTGTGAAGGATGGGATGATTTTTAACTGATCATTTGAACAATCTTTAAAGCTGGCTGCAACACCTAAGTCCTGAATTTAAAGGTTATAAACTTGTCTTTTTCAAAAATGTGAGCAGAAGGGATTATGGATTAGGAGAAAGTTACACAATAAGTTGCACAAGTGTTTTTCATTCATGTTTTTTTCCAATCATTTTTTAGTTGACTTTGCTGGAAAGATTTTATGTTTTAAATTCTATTCTGGTAATTATACTTAAAACGCTTACACATTCGTCAGTGATGACAAATCAATGAATTGAGTTAGTATTATAATAGACAAGTAAAATGAAGGTGCTGCAGGTGCTTCGACCGTTCACAGCAATTCCACTCTCCAACTACAAGTTCAACTTTCGCTAATTTGACATAGCTAATAAATTAAGAGCCAATTTCTGAGAAGTTCAGGCAAAGTCTGGAAGTGATATTCTCAGATTGTGTTTATTTTCAGATATTTTGTGCACAACAATGAATGTAAACAGGCACTTTGTTAAATTTCTTATAAAAAGTTCCAATCGGTTCCCTAGAAATTGGGTCTGAAATATTGGCATTTTTTGGGCCAAATTTGTAACATTGAATGAAAGTGCTACTTTGAAGGTAAGATTTGCTGTTTATTAATGTTAGGCTTGTCTTTTGATATTTAAGCCATGGGCAAAATTCTACCACAAAATTCAAAATTCAGTGCCTTTAACTTTTTGTTGTCTAGAATCGATGGTCTAAAACCGCAAAAACTAACGGATTTGCCGAAATTTGTGCCTGAATATCTCCAATGGCCATCACTTTGCACATAGTGTCCAGGGGTTGTACTGTATATAATGATATTCTTTTTTATAATAAACGTTACTTTATGAACAATAAAACGTTATTTATTAATGATAAAACGTTACATTGTTATAAAGTAACATTACGATATAACGATATATGGTTACACGCTTTTTTTTATAAAAACCAGTAAAATCTGACCTGAGGCTGGCTGTTCTTATTTTATGAGGCTTTTTCAGCCTGAATTGTTCTTATGTTGTTCTTAGTTTTAAGAACACAGTTTCAATTTCAGCCTCATTTTGTTCTTATTATGGAACAAGAAAATTCAGGCTTAAGATGTTCTTAATTTTTGAAACATTGATTAGAGCCTCAAGTTGTTCTTATTTTGTTCTTATTTTTTGGCTAAATCTGAGGCTCGTGTTCTTATAAAATTGTTCTTATAAAAAAAAAAAACGTTAAAAACGTTAAAACGTTAAAAATGTTAAAGCATAATGATAAAACGTTAAGGCTATGAAAACCATTTCTTGCAGTTCTTGGGAAAGTAACCACCATGAAATTCCTTTCAGATTTTTCAGTTCGCAGCACTTTGATATATAAACTTAAAAAGGAAGACTGCTTCCCAATTTCCCAAGTATATAAACAATGAATTCGTACTCCGGTCAATTTAATATACAATGGGTTGTTTTTCAGGAGTTACTTTACTTCTAGCTCTCTCTTTGGTAGCTGTGACGGTGTGGTGAATGAATTTCAGGAAAAGATGTATTATCTTAGTAAATCTTTTATTTACAATGCTATCAAACCAAAACAATAGTTCAAGATAATATAAACATCAAAACATGAATCATTAGTTCTTTTGAAAAAAAGATGGAAAAACCCAGCCAAATCATCAGAGAGTTCATATCAAATGTTTACATACATGAATAGTCCGAGTGTGTTCGAATGTTTTTGAAATGAACATGCAATGCAATGCTAATAAAAGATCTTTTTAATGTTTTTCTCATGGGTACATGAAGCCACATTGAAACATTTAACAAAATAACAACAAGCGATTTCCCCAAGGAATTGCATAGCAGTATTATTGTTGAACAACTCAGACAGTTTCTGTTTGGAGCAACTTTTGAAAGAACTGTTATATCTTTTATCTGTAACTGAACGAGAATCAGGTAATCAGTTCATTTTAATATGCAAGCAGGTCAAAAGAAACTGATATATTCATTGTGTTATTTGAAATCCTTAAAGTAAAGCCATATACATGTTGATCATGTTTGTATTAAATTTTGTTAAATTTATTCGCAAACAATGATGGTCGTTATAACGATAAAACGTAATGTTGCTGATTAAAGAATATAACGTTGCCATAATGATGTTATCGTTTTTCAGTGAGAACGTTATAACGTTATACTTGAGTAACGTAATAAGGTTACAGAAGAACCATAAAAATTGTTATTTCTTTTGTTCTTTTTAATGATAAAACATTCATACATATAACATGTTATCGTTTGTTATCAAAATCCCCTGGATGTTCACATATAGTTAAAAAGCAAGTTTAAACATAAGTGGCGGATCTAGAGGGCTGTCACGTGTTGAAAAAAATGTCAGCAATTTAACCATAAAAGAAAAACGTTTAGATAATCCCATTGGTAATATGGATGTAATTCGCAAATTATGTTAATGCACTTCCCCACACGTTGTGCCTCTAGATCCACTGCTGAAACATTGAATATCAGTTATTAATGCCAGGGAAAAAATCCAAGCAATCAAAAATCTAAAGTGAAGCTTTTTGGCTCGGGTTCATGAACTCCACTCACATCACCACAAAAAGGATCATTCAGTTTGTGGCGTTATGTCCAGAGTTCAAAAATTAAACTTAAGGGAAATTATTAATATGAAGAGTGATCATTTTTAATTCAATGACAAATTTGTCTACCACTGGTATAAGAAATTTCAAAATTTAATGGATCATTTTAAAATTACTTTTTTTAAAACATTTGTCAGTTTGTTATTACTGTATATGCTTTCTCCTTAGAGAAGCAACATTATGTGTTTAAATTCTTCATTTCTCATGAAATTATGCACGTTTTTTTTTTGTTTTTTTTGTTATTCTTTTACTATTATTCATTTGAGCTGCATTTTTAATAAGATTGTCCACAGTCACTATTTTTATCATGTTGTCTATCTGATGTGTTTTCACTAATAAAGTCATATGGTACCATGTTCACATTAAGATTGTATAAAGTTGCAGGTCAAAAATATGAAAGCATTTAACACAGCCTTCACTTTGAATTCTTCTCTTTGTATTAAATACTCAGCTTGGTAGAAAATGCCCTAATACATTTGACTTTTGAAAATTTGAAGTTGTTAAAAGCCAGGCATAAGTCAGCGAAGTAAAAAATTGGGAAATCCAACCTTAAAGATTTTGGTCGACATCCAGCTTATGAAAAATCCATTTATTTTTTATATTTTTATTTCTATTTTGCTTTATCCTGTTGTTTCATCTTTCAGCTTGATATTAAAACTTTCGTAATGAACTACTGGTATATGCTCATTGGATTCCTCATGCTGCTTTTCGTATTAGTGAAAATATCACCAACAGCAAAGTATCACATTAAATATATTGGCTATTGTTTGTATTGTATATTACTAGCAAGTTTATGTGGGATATTTTGCATCTTTCAACCTGGTAGCTCCAAAAACATATTCATAGCACAATTTTTTATGAGGCTGATCAGATTTGAATGGGTTTTTGGAATTGATATTCGAATAGAGGACTGGCAAAAATTGAAAAATGCTAAAAAGCCATTTGTTGTCGTTTCTAATCATCAGACGGCGTTAGATGCTATCATTTTAATGAAAGCATCCCCGAATGGCACTGCACCTCTAGCAAAAAAAATTCTTCTTTATGTTCCGATCTTTGGAGTTGTATGCTGGCTTTGTGGAACCATATTTATTAATCGAAAAAAGGGCAAATCTGCGATTGAAATCATGAGAAAGGTTGGTGAAGAAATGAAGCAAAAAATGAGATCTGTTTGGATTTTTCCTGAGGGAACACGGCGACAATTAGACAAAGTTGTGTCGTTCAAGAAAGGTGCTTTCCATTTAGCAATTCAGGCTAACGTTCCAATTGTACCAGTTTTAATGTGTAATTACCGTAACGTTATTGACCGCAAGAACCGAACCTTTGATGGTGGAGTTATTCGAGTCAAATGCTTGGATCCAATCAGCACTGACAACCTTACCAATGACGATGCAACTGACCTCTGTGACAGAGTTCAAAAGATATTAGCTGATGCATTTGATGATGATATGAAAAGCCATCCAGAAATCTACAGTCTGATGCCTCCCATAAAGATGGATTAATTGTTTATTAAAGTCACATAAAAATGACATTGATCGAATTAAATTTTGAAAATGAGATTTATACATTATGAATTTGTAATTTCAGGAAGTCATGTTTTAAAGGAAGATTTTGATTTTTATATTTATAATATATATAATCCATAAAAGCTTTATCACGATATATAACAGCCTGTTAATTTCTATGTGTGTGAAGTTTAAGTTGTGTGTTGTTTCTATGTGTTCACATCATTTGCAGAAGTTTTACCTTTGTTCTGAATGCTTTTTACCTGATGTTGCCATGTAGCAGGATCTAAAACCTCACGATCATAAAGAAGAACATTTATACACGTCTCTTTATTAATAAGTAGTATTAGCCATGCTACTTCACTTTCATGTTACTTTTGATAATGGCAACATCTCTAAAATATTTCTTTGCTTTGATTGCATAATATGACTGTTGTACATTTCAATGTGGTGGGCGTAAAACAAAGTGGGCGGAAATAGATTTTTTGCAGGAACAAACTTTAAGGATTTTTTCTAAAAATCTGCAAAATCAGGAAAACATTTTCCACTATAGGTTTCCCACCAATATTTTCTTCTTTAAAGTAAAGTTTTTCCTATATATTAAGTTTGAGAGATAAACTTATGAATGAACGCGTCCCAGCTTCATTTTTCCTTTACCCAAGACTTCATAAGCCTCTGGAATACTCTTGTTAGCTAGGACTTGCCCCTATTTGAACGAATCTCTGCTGTATCAGAATTTTTAGGCCATGTCGTCTTATATACACTTTAAAGGGATCCTGTGATGACAGATGATAATTTGGTACATAATAGAGCTCAAAAAGTTGATAAACAAGTCTTTTTACAGTTTTTGAAAATTTCTTCTCCTTTTGATATTTCAATTTAAAAATATAAAATTATGCTAATCATAATTATGATGTAATAGGAGAGTGATACTTACTGTTGGTGTGTGTAACTTTTGAACTACTAAATATTCTTAGTTCATACTTCATTATTATCAGGATTCTTGATCTATTTAATAAGGTACAAAGATGTAATTCATTTATATATCAGTAATAGCAATGAGAAATTTTAACAACTCATTTATTACGTCATAATTATGCATTGCATAAATCAAATCTAAGATCTTGAAATTGAAATATCTGGAAAGCAACAAAGTATTATAAAAAAACTGTGAAATGACTTGTTAATCAATCATGTCCCAAAAATATAATTCTTCATGGCAGGATCCCTTTAAGAATTCTCAGCTATATAGATCCCACTTAAGTGAGTGTAGATGTTGTCAACATAACTTGCATTTATATTTTGTATATTTCGTTACATGTCATTACTGGTTTCATGTTAGTGGTACACAATATTTGAATTGCTACCTCGTCATCATTTTGGTATTTACTGCTTTACTGATGTTTTTTACCTTTCTTCTACATAATCGTAGAATTTTTTTTTCTTTGTACTGAAGTTTTTACTTTGCATGCATTAGTGGAATTATTGAATTGATTCGGTAACATGTAAGACAACGTTTAATTGGATGAGAATATGAATTTTTCACTTCTGTTTGTCTCCTGTAATTCGTGGCCTATGAATATGATTGACATTCTTGTTTTACATAGTGTTAAGATAAAATTGTGTCATGTGACAGGTGCAGTAAGCTAGCCGATGTCTGTTCCTACCAGTAAGGTATTTGAAAATGGCCAGAAGAGTTGAACGTGTCAAGATCCAGTCTGATGCATTGCAAGTATGCATTGCTCATGCTTTGTCGACGGAAAGAGAAGAAGTGATGGGTTTACTCATCGGTGAGGTAAATTTTGTCTTGCTTACTTCCAGAACTATTCAATGGATTAGTGAATTTACTTCTGGACAATCGAGTGTATTTTATGGATCTAATTTTACTAGAAAGTTTGTGAAATGTCTCGGAGAACAAACTTCATAAATACTTTGCAAATTCTTAACAATTTGCAAAGCTCATAAATTTTACCAGATTCTCACCATAGAATGGATTTGTAATTATTGTGTATTTTACTACTCAGTCTGCAAAAATGTCAAAAAAATTTTCATTGAAGAAGTGTGTATACTTCTATAGAAATGTACTCCTCCACAGTGATTTTTCAACAAATTTACCTAGTGGGTACATCTCAGACCTTGTGTTTGCATTATTTGTCATCGCAAATTTATTTTTCTGTTTGTGGTATTGCTCTGTAGATTCCTGATGATGGTATACCACATATATATACAGCTATTATTCTTCGTCGCCTGGATAAAAGAAAAGATCGCGTAGAAATCTCGTCAGAGCAGCTGTCGAAAGCTTCCACTCAGGCAGAAATATCCTTTTTGAATGCCTCGGTTGTTTGAGCTTGAAAGCATATAATGCAACTTTTTTAACAAGTGCTATACACTTTATTTGATATGTATGAAGGATATAACTGATTTGTTGCAAAATTACTGCGGAGGTGTATATTTTAGAACAAGCCACGCAAATATACACACTATTTCAGAGGAAATGCACTTCGTCACAGTGTTTTTTTTTTTACGATTTTATCCACCGGTAAACTGATCCAAACATTTGTTAAAGCGCATGCGTCAGGCTTGAGTACTTTGATCAGTAGGTTTCAAATTTGGAAACAAAACGTTTCCAAACTTTTGAAAAACAATCGAGGATAATCTGGTCATGTGATCATATGAAACATCCTAAAACATCTTGTAAAATTCATTTGCATTTCTGATAAATTATAATTTTTGTTCTTCCTCGAAAATAAATTCCCGTGAAATCCACTTTACCTTCAAGACCGCGAAAATTGATTCTGCGAATATGGAGAAATTTCGCGGGTTTTTTCAAACCGCGAAATTTTCTTCCGCGAAAATATCTGACAAAGTAATTACAGGATGGAATTAATTTATGTAATGCTTATAAAAAAAGGTGTATCTCATCTTTACTTAGCTTTGAAATTGAAATATCACTCTTGTTATGATTGTAATAGCAGATAAACGCAAGACGTTTTTAGTCAACGTAGGTGGTAATGTTCTCCTTCGTTGTTGTTTTTCAAATTGAAGGTTCCTTAATTCATACTTTTCTTACGAGTTGGGAATGTATACACATGCAAAGAGACCGATGCGAATCATTGGTTGGTATCATTCACATCCTCATATTACTGTATGGCCATCTCATGTTGGTATGTATTTTTAATCTCTGTCACTGCTTGGGAGGGCGTTTTATTATTCCCCCTATAATCCCCTATAGCTTTTTCACAATGCAGTGAATGAAAAGTAAAAAATGAGGGTGTTTATATTTCTCCCTTTATCCAGAAGTTTGTCGCGAAACTTCAGCAGAAATTTTCGAAATTTCTGTTTTAACATCGTGTTATGGCTAAGCCAAAAAGTATCGCCTGCTCGTTTTAAAAGATATTCTACAGTGGAATGGAAACTAAGTGTATCACCTAAGAGTGTTCTGAATTTGAATTATTGAGTTTCGAAACATTATACAGATGTAAGAACCCAAGAGATGTACCAGATGATGGATCGAGATTTCGTTGGTTTGATAGTGTCCTGCTTCAACAGTGACGCACTGGTAAGTCAATTTCTTCTACTTGGCTGTCTCCAGAACATACCAAATTTAACCATCACTTCATTTTCTTTTCATCTTTTCACTCCAAGTAATTACATGAATGTTTTCCCGAACGTTACCGTGGTTCTGCTTTCTTATTTTGCTGACCAGATACTACATTAAATCTGTCTGCATTATCGGATTTTCGGGTTTTCATTGGACAAAACATTCGTCACTTCCAGAAAATTTCGTCGTTTTTTCCGGCTAAGTTTTGTCCAATAAGATATAGTTTTGTCCAATAAGATATTTTGATTGCTTCGGAAATGACTCTCCTCCGTCGTTGATTTTCATATTAAATATGATTTTCTTTTTAAGCATCTTGGTCAAATACAAACGACGTGTTTTCAAGCTGAACGTTCTGGATCGAGGTCAGTACCGCTCAAACTATTTATCGACAGTTTTCGAAAAGTCACTGCGATGAAGAGCATTTTTATTGAAATCATGTGTATATTTCTATCTTTTTGCTGTGATTTTTCAACACATTCATTCGTTCGCTAGGCATTTCATCGATTAAATTGGGATTTTTTCCTTCTGATTCATAGTATTAAAAGAGTGGATACGCCTTTGGAAATTATCCCTTGTCAGTCGATCTGTAATGCCTGCTTTCAGGCCTTATCCAGTTTACCACAAAGTTTGCTTGAAGTAAGTGTTTTCAGTGTCACCATCAATTCTTCACTATAACAGGGTGGCCAGCGATCTGGAAAACCTGAAAAAACAGGGAAAATGAAAATCAGTCCAAAAAGTCAGGGAAAAGTCAGGGGAAAACGAGAAAATTGGGAAAGTCAGGGAAAAGTCAGGGAAATTTTGAGGCTTGTGTTACCTATAGAAGGATCTTTCTTAGCTATAATGATATTAACAGGAAAATCAGTGGCAGTGTCTTTTTGACAGGCTCAGGGTTAGTCAGTGAAATTTGCTGAGAGTCAGGGAAAAGTCAGGGAAAATGGTAAGGCAAAAAAAGTGGCCACCCTGTATAACCACACCACTAATAAAGTTGTTAGAATGCAAAGAACCTTATTGTGTATGCACTCTATTTTATTGATCTCGCTATACTAACGTTTTGTTAATACTGCAGTATAATGTCGATCGTCTAAAAGCCACTATGACGAAGTGCTTGTCCGTTGAGATGTTGTGAATATTTGCTTGTCTTTCTCTAAAAATGTACTCCTCCTCAGTGAGTTTCAAGGAATGTTTAGAACCCAAGCAAAGTGTCTATTAGGCAGATTTGTAAAATCAACGAGCCTGCTACACGAAAAAATTTAATTTTTCGAAACTGTTCAACTCAAAAGTAACCTCAGATATTTAAAAGCTTTTCTTGTATCACGCTTCTTTCAAGTGTTGATGTGAAGTTTCTAACGACATTGTAGGGAAAATTCATGAACAACTCTACCCATACAACTCTGCATACAGAACCCCACAAACGTATAGAAAAATAGTTTCGTGTAAGCAAAACATGATTTTTCCGATTCTCGCTAATCCTTGCAAAGTTACAACTTTGTTCGAAACCGCTTATGAAATCCACTGTTCCAGTAGAGCTTTTCTATCAGCAGTCGATTTTTGGCTTCACTATCCTACCCCGTCTCGTTTTGATGGATAGTTTGACACAATATTGATCCTTAAACTGAAATTTAAGAAATTTTTAAAGAAATGTTACTTGTTATTCAACAGCCCCTGGAGTTTGTCATCCAGTAGAAATCCCTTTATAAGAGATTCCACAAGCCAAGATGTTTGTTGTTGTTGTTTTTCAGGAGGAGAAAGATGCTTATTCACAATCTTTAAGGTAATTTTGTTTTGTTGGATTTTTCAATTTTGCTTTGTTTGCAACATTTTCATTTTGTTGATGACGTCATGTAGCAGGATTTTTTTTTGTTATGTAGTTTTAAAGACCAAGATCTGATTACTGCCGTGAAAAATGCTTCAGGTACGACGATTTAACTCATCTGTCGTCGTTATACACGTCTTTATATACTGCAATACGCAAATGTGTCTTGGTATCTAAGACGCTTGTGTTTGCAATGCTTGCAAAGTAATTCGTAAAATATTGCTCGACATTTTTCGAACAACACAATAGAATCTTTCACGTTGAACCCAGTGGATAACATCGTCAAAAACTCACCTCGAAGAAGAGCATTTTTATTGAAATAGTGTATATATTTCTTTAGAAATGCACTCCTTCGCAGAAATTTTCTTTAAATTTGCATACTGGGAATGACCTCATTGTTTGTTTCGCCTCGTCTCCAGGTTGAATAGTAATGACTTTTTTTTTAGTGTTCACTAAAGCTATCATGGAAATCACCGAGATAATTTGCTCGCCAATCATACATAACATGGAGATCACCTTAGAAAGTGAGAAAGCGAGACTGAAAAAGGCTGAGGACCATCGAAACATTTTGAAAGCGAGGTTACTGAGCCTGGGAAACTATGAAGAAGATATGGCGGTCACGTGACTAGATTGATTTCGATTGTTTGGACTAGCCTCGGTAAAAGTGGAGTCAGTAGTTGCCGAAGCTGCTGGTTTATCAGAAAGTGTCGAAAGTTTGGGTTTGAGGCTTGTTGTCATGGTTACGTTAATAAAATGACAATAGAATTTGTTGAATGGGAAGAAAAATTCTGTAAATAGAGATTAACGTCAATGAAAAATAAAAACAAACATTAGATAGATGTTGCTGATTTCAGCAATTAAAAAAGTGTAAACCGGCCTTTAATAAATAGTAGTTTCCATGGTTTCCATGCACATTTAAAGCCAAAATCTTCGGCGGGAAATTTCTTGAGTTCGGTTTAAAACGTTTTTTTCTGGACAAACTCGTATTCCTGCCTGGTTTTCGATAATGTCTCACGCGTATGCATTGTGTGATAAATTACAAATTGTACTCTCGGCATTTGTAGTGATGATCAATTTCCGAACAAAACGATGTAATCGAAAACGAGGCTGGAATATGAACTATGAAGAAGATACTAGCTAGCTTCAGTGCACTTTTTAGGAGAGTATTCACAGAGTTTCAGCAAACGAAAATGTCTTGACAAACTTTATATTCCAGCCTCGTTTTCGAAGAACAGTCTCTTATTGAGATTCCCTCTTAAGGCCGGTTTCCATACAGCTGCATTTTACGCTCTAGCGAAAAAAGCTCGGGAGATTTTTTCTCGGGGGCACAAATTGATTTCCATAACTGTTTTTCATAGACGTGCAAAAAATATCAAAACATTCAGAAAGAGAGTTACTAGTTTTGCACTGTTTTGAACTGAACATATTGTCAATAGATAGATAACTTCGATGGAAAAATAAAATGTGAATGAGAAAGCTTTTCTTGGAGAGACGTTCCAAAGGGCTATACAATATGTTTGTTAAAGATTTAATGCTGCTTGTCCAAGAACATTTTCTCTAAGCATTCAGAATGAATTACTTTTCTGGATTTCACCCTTCTTAAAGAAATCTTGAATATTTTGTTTTATTGACGTTCGCGTATCAAAAACAAACAATACTCAAATATGATTGGCTGATATAAAATTTAACAAAAGAGAGAAAAACAAGATGCCCTTGCAGGCACAAGGATTTCTGCAAAATCAGCTGAAGTATGAAAAAAGAAAGACTATGACATTCTTGAAATTTAAGAAAAGTTTAATCGGCAATATATATTTATTAAATTTCTGATCATGTACTCCCCAAAAATCAGGAAAAAACATAATTGTCACTATGCAAAACTTTATCTGAATGACATGTTCTTTATTTTTGTTGGTACGAAATGATATTAAGGATTCAGTGATCAATTCAGATAAGACAATGAATATGCACGTAAGTCAATGTAAATGTTATGAATTTAATATGTCTTGTCAATCTTCCTAACAGAATTCCTAATTCAGAAGGAGAAAAAGGAAAGCATAGATTTTAATGATATGAAATACATCTATATACATACAAAATCAACATACATAACTGAAAACAGAAATTTGTGCTTTAATTTGAGTAACAATATGTCATTGCCATCTTTTTAATTTAAAAACATCACAGCAGGCACCCAACGTTTATTTAACGTTAGTCTAACGTTGGTTCTAGGTTTAACGTTACCAACGTAAAATCAACGTTGCTCCAACGTTAACTACTTACGTTAGTACATCGTTAGAAAGTTACATCAGGACAACGTTAAATTTCGTTAATTTACGTTATACTAACGTTAGTGTTACATTATTTTTTACGTTGTGGTAACGTTAGTGGTTGGTTAGAATGGATAGCATGAATTTCCGTTGATTTTCATTTATTGCAATTTGCCGTAACCACAAGCATTCCTAACAGAATGTTGTTAATACAACAGGAAGAAGATGTTGTTAATACAATAGTCAGGACGCTGACGACAAAAAAAGTTGGACTTGATGTGGAGAAAATAAAAACTATTGAAATGGGTTCAGCACTTTATTGTCACACTAGAAAGTTTTACTGGAACTTCTGAAAACGATTAAGGGTCCTTTCCAAAAACATTTTTGGTCCTGATGACATCTTCATAGGAAAAAATTCAATCTTGGATTTACAAAAAAATGTTTGCACCAATCGAAAGATTGTTTAAATTGGAACAAAAAATGTAAAAAGGTCACGTCAATTTTTTCAACCGCTAAGAAGTCATAGGGCCAGGAAATAGTTGATGACGTCACAACCCAATCTATAGCAACAATTATAAAATTCGGATTTTAAGGTAAAAAATTAAGCCATTCGAAAGGTCTCTTAATTTGGAACAAAAAATGTAAAAAGGTTATGTCGTTTTTTTCAACAGTTAAGAAGTTATAGGATCTAGAAGCAATTGATGACGTCATAACCTTACATATAAGCAACAGTTTAAGAATTTGAAACAACTGCACCGATCAAAGGATCTTTTGATTTAGAACAAAAAATATGAAAAGGTCGCAACATTGTTTTCAATTGTTAAAAAGTTAGGAGGCTGTAAACAACAGATGACGTCATATCCCAGTCTTTCTTATAACTTCTATAAAGCTATTAGAAAATGTAGACTTAAGAAAAGTATTGATAAAATAAAGTTCACACTTTATTCAAGATCATTTTCAGATTCAGAAGAATCGGAGGAAGAACTATACGGGGATCTTGAATCGTCTTGGTCATTCCGATTTTCGCATTCATTACAGCCGCACAAATCTGTGCACGATAAGCCATGCGATTTACAAACGCAATTTCGGGTTTTGAATGAACCATTGCAATTACACGAGATCAGCTGCAAAACTTCGTCTGGTGCAGCTTTTCTCAGCATCCAGTCAACCAGCAAAACATCATCATCGATAGACCATCCGTATCCAGCAGGACCAGGAATTACTGCATTGGGTAGGAGAGAACGTGTAATTACACCGGTAACATAAGATACTCTTTTACAATGACAAAGGAGAGCATATCTTGTTGGTGGAAACCTTTGTGGTTCCGGTGCTTTCTTGCTTCCACAAAATTTCAGGTAGCGGCCTTCATTTGCATTATCACAATCCAATCCGTATAATTTGCAAACAAATTTTTCGATACTGGCAAATAAGGATGATTCAAAAGTGAATGAGTCACCAAGTTCCATGAATACTGACTGGAATTCATCAGAGGCCTTTAAAATTTTGAAAGCCTTTGCTTTGCCAACGCCATGGAATGCACTGGTGTAATCATTCCCAGTGAAAGCGTGGAGAGCAGGTATCGCCAACGAACAATTTCGACCAATATCTCCACAAACACTGGTCACATCGATTCTTCTTCTTCTTCTTTTAACATCAATCTTGATGTACATACGGGCATTTATTTTGTCTTCAAAATACAGTGCATACAACGGTATATCATTATCTACCGTTTCGACACACACAGAGGTAAGACCAAAATTAGAATGTGCATGTTGTGCACACAGAAAAACTTTGGTGTCGGCTTCTTCTTGGGCCGTATTAATTGCCTCTTCTTCAGTGCAAATTACCTGATGACAAAAAAACCGCGTCAGGATTTTTATCTCTGCTGACGAGAGCACACATCTTCTCCGCAGAGAAATAATGAACGGGGGCAATAAGTTAGGAAAATGTTTCATTTTCTCTTTTAAAATAATAGAAAAATGAACATTGTGATGCAAAAAAATCTAAAAAAAATTAACAAATGCTTGCTTGTATTTTTTACATTGGTATTTAAATTTTAATGTTTTCATTGTTTTTGTTAAGTAAACCGTGTTCCCCCGGATTTTAAAATATATTTTTAAAAACATTGTTGGAATGATCGCACCGAAATGGATAAAATGGCGGAAAAGATGCAAAGCTTGTTCACAGTTTTTTAAGAGTTATTTTTTGTTTGGAATTCCGCCTTAATCGATTTTAGGGTTTCCAGTAAAGCTTTTTATGCTCTACTAACCGTACTGATTCATTTTAGCTAGATTTTGAATTCTCCACAAAAATGTAACTACTCGCTATTTTTTTTGTCGTCAGCGTCCTGACTACAACGTAGATTTACGAAATTTAACGTTGTCCTGATGTAACTTTCTAACGTTATACTAACGTAAGTATTTAACGTTATTCTAATTAAAAAAAAGACTTCCATTCTAACCAACCACTAACGTTACCACAACGTAAAAAATAATGTAACACTAACGTTAGTATAACGTTTGGTGCTGGCTGGGATGCATTACCTGAACTAAATTTCATGAAAAGATTATAAAAATTTATTCAGAAATTTAAAAAACAATAAATTTTTAATTACGTATACACGCCAGGGCATCATGAAAGCATAACTGACACAATACGAACCTTACATTAACTTCTAATAAACAACATCAAATTCATATGCTTTCAGATATCATAGTGATTACGTATGTACGGTCAATCTTCCTAATTACGAAAAGACTTCCCAAACACAAAAAGTAAACAAAGATTAGGATTATGAAAAATATGACCTAAACTTACCAAAATTAGCAAACATAACTGAAAACAGAAATATGAGTTAAAGGATGTCCAGTATTTAGCATATACAAGTAAATAAGCTAAAATAGCTAGAGAAACATCAAACATAAAATGATGCACCAGGTAGAGGGTAGACAGAACATTCTTGTATGTTGTTGGAGCTGAAGAGGAAACTGAGCTGAGCTGTATGTATCCAGAGCTTAAAAAGCATTACAGCCCACACATGAAACAAAGGATCTTTGGTATTTAGAAAGGCTTAAAAGAATCCCCCAGACATTTTCCAAAAAAAGGCATTCCTTTTCACACACTGTTTTTATAAAACATTGAGAGCTTGTTTTTAGAAAAGAATGAACGCAGTACAATCTTTGTAAGATAAGTATAAACTTCTCCCCTTCTCCCTTAAATCTTCTTTTAAATCTGTTCAATATTGATCAATCAACACGTGGAAGTCTAAGTGGGTTTCTTCGGTTTCTTCTACCATTATGCGAACGGCGTGCAAATGTGAAGTCGAAAAATACCCGGATGATCACATGGCGGAAATTCAAGCCAATAAACTTTCGCTATTGAAGTTAAGGTGGCTATATTAGCACCCTTTCGTAGAAATCGGGCATTATGCACCAATCACGATTTAGACGGCTTTTTCATGAACCAATGAAATTTAAGAAACAAAAATGCGTAGGTTTGGACAGTCAGATGAAAAAACAGAAAAACAAAGACGATCGTAAAGTATTTCTTGCTTACGCAGAAATCCAAAAATACACGCTCAAAAGTAGAATGAGTTTAACTTTTACGCCAAACTCAAGAGCAGCTTAAGAGAATTCCAAATCTCTCAGTCAGCGGCAATTTTGATTATATCCGCATGCGTCGGCAAAATTCTCACGAGCTTTTTCCGCTCGAGCGTAAAATACAGCTGTATGGAAACCGGCCTTTAGAGGAGCGCTGAATCAGTTTTTTTCACGAAGTTATATATAGCCTCATGTCTCCAACTTCATGTGAGTATTCGTTGAGGGCGTTTCTACCAATTAGTCAAAGATTTTCAATTTTGTTTTGATATCAGCATCATGACTCTCCGGTTGAATAACGTCTTTTAAATCCAACATCCAAAGAACTTGATGTAATGTTAACATGAAAGCGATATGTTAATGTAGGCACGGCTTCTCAACCGATTGTTCTCAACGTGGAAGCGAAATCAACTATAATTTTCCAGTCAAACCCACCGATGTAGTAAAAACAAAATATCGATGAACCACTCCTTTCCACACGAGATATCGTGTTAATACATCATCCATCATTCGCAGAATTTCGCATAGACATCTACGCAATGTTTACCAATATTATCTGGTTCGGATTTATTTTCAAAATCCTCGGTATCCCACATTCGAAATTGTTTGTACTTCTCTACTAGTAGTCTAATGTTCGAGAAAATGATGAATTTCGAAGCAGCGTCATATCCTTTGAGTTTGTAAGATGGAAAGTATGACCTCAATTTCGGCAGGACTACAGTCCTCGATTTGAATTCTGTAATTATAACTCGCAGTTTGGTTTTATCAACCCAACATCCAAAATTCACGGCTTTCCGGACACTATGACATAACACGCTACCTGTTCTGTGAACTAACTTCAGTGCTGTCAGTAAACCCGTTTGCATGATTCGGAATGTTCCGAAATCGTCCGATTTGCCACCATAGCAAACATTTCTTTGCTGCAACTTGAATTGGCCTTAAAAGAAAATATGATGGAATAATAATGAAATTATTTTGGATATTGTTGAAATGGTATTGTCTGCTATGTTGCTACCGCATCTTTTGGAGTAAACTCCACGCGGCAGCGCCCTCAAAAGAACTCAGCATTTTCAGTTGATGAGAAGGGCAATCAGTAAACACATATTTGTTAATCCATCATGCTAAACGAAGTTCTTATGTTATTAACATTTTTGTCCTTCTAACATCAGAAGAACACCTCAGATGTTACAAGAACAGATTTTTTTGGAATAGAGTTTCGTCGTCATTGATCTTTAACGAAATTATTTTAATTTACTATCCCAAGAAATCATTTTCGTTATTTCTTTGTTAGGATTTAAAGAAAGAAAGAAAGAAAGAAAGTGTTGTGAGAGCGAAAATATGGAATGTGACAAAGCCAGATTTCCATTCCATAGAGCGATTTATATGTTATGACCCCAAGAGATAAGGTTTTGACTCTGAAAAATCATTACATCATATGTACCAGACACCTTGTTTATGAGTAGGTTTCAATCGTGAAAGTAAATCCCCGCACATAAAGTTCGTCACTGTATATCAACGTTTCTTAGAATGGATTGATTTCAAAGATATTTTACCTACCGTGACAAATGCATCTATACCGTGCTGGTGATTTAGATCGCGACCTACATGTTCCATATGTACAAGGCGTTTGTAAACATGGATCATCGAACTAAAGACGAAAGAATTCTCACGTGCACGTGCAATTTTGTAGCAAGACTTTCATAAGTAATAATATTTCGATAAAAAATCAGTATGAATTATATTGGAGATAACATGCTATGATGAAGATAAATACTTTTTCATGACGGTAGTATTTGTCGATGTTGACTTTTTCAGTAATCGGAGTTGATTGGTCGGTCGTTTTGCGCAAACAAAAACACGTGTTACGTATGAAAGAAGCATCGTGTCCCTTAAGTTTGCATTTTAACACGCAAGAAATTGCTGACGGTGCATCCACTTCCTCCATTACATTGAACTGGTCTTTCGTATTGGACTCCACGTGAACACTCGCGAATACAAATCGAATGTTTGTGATGAGCAAGCAAATTATTCGAACGTCTATTATCGTCAGTTTTGCCATGTCAAAAAAAGTCCTGTAATAAAATGAACTCCAATTTTTCGTGTTTACGTTACATGGTGTAAATCAAGCTACATAGCCGTAGTTTATAGAAGTTGGTAAAAATAATAATGTAATATCTGGCTTTGGAGGATGATGGTGAAGACCCTTTCCTGTTTCGAGAGACTTACTGTAAAGCACCACGCGTTAGATTTGAGCAACTTCCCTCTTTTCTTGCAGCAACTACTGTCTTTTTGCCCACACCTTATTTAAAATGCTGATGAAAACACATTCAGCTTTGCTTCAAAACAATCTCTATAAACGCCACTGCATACATTGTTCACTTTATGTAACCAATTGTTTCACTATGGCAAAATGAACACGTAACTATGCCATTTCATGCATCAATGACGTTGATTTAAAATCTTATACAAACGCAGACTTTACATAATTCATCGTTACGTAAAACTTGATTTTTTTTATCTTCAGAGTTTGCCCTTTGACGTCACTTTACCATCGAGAATTTATTTATTTATTTATTTATTTATTTATTTATTTGTTTGTTTGTTTGTTTATTTATTTTCTTGTTTATTGTTTGTTCGATTGCTTGATTATTTTACAATGTCTTTACATAAGAGCAAAACAGACTTGAGGAATGATGTTAGGGGAGACTATTCGAGTTGAAAAATCGAGCTATAATCCGAGTAATGCATTATGACATCCACAAACTGAGATAGTAACGTCGAAATTTTTATGTGCTTCATACTTTCCGATTTTTTTCGTCACAGGTACCTTTTCTTCGACGTTGTCGCAGCAACTATTTTTTTTAGTTCATTATTTTGTTTGAGCCAAGTTAGCAACCAAACAAAAAATTACAAAACAATATTAACTGATTTCTGAGTAGAATAATTTCAATTTTTAAATGCCGTCCGTAATTTGAAAAGGCAAGAAACCCTGGGTTCGAGGTTGGTCAATATGGCCTTTTCTTTAAAGTAGTAGTTCACGTAAAGATTGCGGGTAAAATTCCATGTTGAGAAATTGTGCTTTACTTTATTGATTTGGACTTAAAATTTGAAACAAACAAACAAACACAAAGCATTGAAGATTGGCTACTGTTCCGCAAAATTCGTAATCATCTCAAAACGAAATGAAAGAAGCGAAACTGTACAGTCAGTGGGAAAACGTCCTTTTTGAAATTCTTTACGTTCGTTCCAAATGCTAAGGCTCGACCCTAACAAGAAAGAAGCTTATTCGATCAGGTGCTCTTCTGTGCACTAAATTCAAATAAGAGTTTCCAAAGCGTGACCATATAATATCTCGCACTTGGTTCGTCTTCGGTACTAATACCATTAGGCGTTTACAAGAAAGAGGTACTTTCCACAAATTTCAGGTAAAAAGCAGAGAATTTTGTTAATTAACAATAACCACTATTTTCTTTCAAGGTGATAGGTGATACATAAATACATATATGCGAATAAATGAGTACTTTAATATAGTTAGAAAAGATTTTACTGGCTATGGATTTTATATGATTATAAAAACAAATTTACTTTGGCACTATAGAAAACTTTAATGCAGATTTTAGTGAAAATTGCTTCAAATACAGCAACTGTAAACACTTTTCCATTGTGATTATAACTTTGAAAGATTCATATGAGACACTTTTTCGAGACAGAAGCTTTAAAGAAATTTGGCGCTTAATCGAGTTTGTCCAAAACTTATCCGTCCAAAGCCTTCTAAAGCTGAGTATCTTCATAAATGACTTTTATTCCGCACCCAGCAAGATTGCTGTTATTCAAATAATCATGCCGATATTCGCTGGGCTCAAATCCAACCAAGTGCGTGTCTGTACCTGGAAAACCAACTGCTACATATTCCTCTCCCTTTTTCTGCCACGCGTTCCAGATCGCATCTACCATACCGTGGTGTAACCAAAATTCTGGGGCGTTTGCTGTGAAATACGTTCCCATGTGACCACCTGTTGACCAGAAGAATGTGAATCATTCATAAATGCTCACATGCAACATACTCTAATCTTGTAATCAGATCTGATTTTTCTGTTACTAAACCATATAAACACAGACCTATCAAGTTTATTTATACGAGACGAAAATGTCTAGAAAAATCACAGTGGAGAAGTATATTATTATTAATAGATACATAACGTCAATGAAAATGTACTTCGTAGCAGGTTGTTTTTAGAAGATTTTGTTCGCTGGGTACATTACTGATAAAATTTTAAGCAAGACGATGAAAGAACTCAAAATAGTGAAACAATTTTACCGATGATTTTATGTAGATGAGCATGCCAATGCATTCGGACCAAATCTTCAAACACAAAAAACGATGTTGCGTTAAAGTAAGAAATGGTATTTTTGACGTTTTCCAGTGACGGGGGGTTACCATTGAATTTCCTTCTCAAACAACGATCATGTCGATTCCTCAGGAAGCAATCTTTAGCATGCTTTCTATCTATCGGTGTTTCATAGCCACTCACTGTAATATTCCATGACGTTTCTGCGCAATTTTCTCGTTGCATTGTGTCTGCTTTTCCCTCAAAGCAAATTTCCTGTAATATACAGTTGACGGCCTCAAATTGCGGTGTTTTCCACTTTCCCAAGCTGAGCTCTCCAGTGGTTACGCAGTTAGATAGATTTTCCACTCCATCGCCACCTAGACCGCCCAAATCATCCCAAACATGATAGGTGGGAGTACGAGACCAAATAATTTTTTCGTAAAGACTCCAATTCCAAAATGGCAGCGTTACTCTACAATCTATTAATTTGTATAGATTTTCGTGCATAATTAAAAGCCTATGAAGTAAAGAGTAATGATTGATAACAAAATGCGATGGATACGAGCTTCGACAGAATCAACAACAAAAAGTTTTAATCAATTACCTTCTATGCCAAGGTAAGAATAGATAGGCTTGATGGATCCCTTTGGAGAAGTAACGGTGGTGTACTTTTACATAATACAGATATCTCGAGTAAAACTTCCCCGCAGTTGTCACCGTTTTGTAGATGTCAATGAGTTTCACTCGATCTTTGAATGACAGTGATGAAAATTCTTGCCGCACACGATGGCAATTCTCGAGGACGCCATCTACACATGTGCATACGCGATTGCACTCATCACGAATGGCTCCATCACCAACGCACAAGTTCAAATCCTCTATGATACAAAAAACATTATTATTGTTGTTGTTGTTGTTGTTGTTGTTGTTTTTCCCATCTTTACATAAATGTTGTTTTGATTGAGATTTCAATATAACGAAAACTAATCCGAATCGCATCTGGAGAAATATCATCATCAGGACAGTGAGATTTTTAACAATATTTATGTAAAATAGAAAGATAAATAATTCGAAACTGTTTTTTTACAAGTCACTCATACCTTGTACAAACGGTAGTTTCATCATTTCTTTCTTCACTTGACTCTCATGGAATACTTTATACTTTATTATTGATCCGTTTTGGGTGCTATTTTTTTCCGCCCCTCTACCAATCTTAATGATGTAAACGCCCTTATTATCATACATCCGACGAAAATCCATGATCGTTTGCAACTTAATTTGTTTATCAGTAACCAATACAATTATATTTCCCTCTTTGAGAAATTCTTTGTTGTCTTCTTTGGTCTTGTTGATCATGTCTTCAACCGTTGAATTACAGGTACAAGGAACTCTAAAAACCAATGATAAGCTATATATCTCGATAACTCGAACCTTAATAACTCGAAATTTACTAATGCAAACTCTTTAAGCAATCGCCAATGCGAATAATCTCTCAAACGACTTTCAATAACTCAAACATTCGGCTAGTTGAAAAATTATGCATGGTTCAAGTATCCAAGAGTTAACCGAGTTCACACCAACTAACAAAACTTTAGGTTTAAAACCTATTATCTATTATTGGAGTGGACTTTTTACAAAGGTTTCATGGGCGAACAGCTACATTTAGTTATTCTTAGACATCTGGACAAGAATTTGTTACGGCTTCCAATTTCTATTCAAGTTCATATTAGATAAGGCCGTTGTTAAAGTCTGTTTTCCGAAAGTCCCCTGTAGAATTGATTTTTTCACTTAATTTTGCTGGAAACTATAGTTCAAAAAATCGCATTTTAAAACAATACCAAAGCTTATTCCACAATGACGATTCTACATAATGGAGAATGGGGAACGATAGAAAATGATGTTAAGGGGTTATGTCCAAAACTCCACTAACCTTAATTTGTTGATGGTACACTCTCGACATTGAAATACCAAGATTCCTTGTGAGACACCAGCAGACGTGTAAACGCTAATTCGGTACTTCATTAATGACATTTTATTGAATATGTTTTTAAGAAGGCTTAAAGTATACTCCTGATGCACGCAGGTCACATCTACCATGAAAAACACATTCGTTCTTTTCGGGAACGTATCTGAAATAAACAATAGTCAGGTTGGCCACGATTTGTCACCCAACATGTCATCACACGTCCAGGAGAATATAAAACAGAAATAATATGAAAGAATTTCGAATAACCCGTGAGGCTTCTTTCATTCATTCATCCATTCACTCAAAAATTTTGTTATATGAGTACTCACACAAGAACTGACGACACCAGTGTAGTGGTCAGATCGTGGCACCGAGAAGATGTTGCGGTCTTCCGGCCCATGGCACATAATTCAAGAGGGTCATGCAGCCACGATTCATCATTTGCCTTACTATGGACATAGTCCACAGGTAAGGATTACACCATACTGATGATAACAATTAAACGCGTGTGTTGAATAATATTGTTGATAGTTCTGATCTACTTGTGGTGTGTTCATATCATTTTTTTTATCTCAAAGGAATCGAACATGCACGATCTGAAGGAATCTGTATGGTCATGCACAGAACTTCGCAATATCATTAAAACCTAACCTACTGACGGATGCAGAGATATGTTCCGGCTCACATTAGGACGTATTTCTACTATGTGTTTCATTCCATTCATCCCCGCAGCGAGCGTAAGCGAGCGAGGAGGCATAGTAGTTTCACGAGATAGGCGAATGTCAGTTTCCGATTTTGTTCATCATCTTCATCATCATCCTCCAAGTTTCATGTTGACGTTACACGGTGGTATACAATTATTAGCTGACTTTGCTTTTTTTCCATGTCAAAGCATGACACCGTAGGTGGGAGACAGAATGTTTATTTTCCTAATTTATTATTATATTATACTATGTTTTTAGGAAGTTCGTATGCTAAAATTGCTTAGACATTTTTCATATTACTTTTGTGTTGTTTTTGTGAAGTGAACGACAAGGATTTCAAAGCACAGCTTCAAATCTGGAATTTTGTCTGACACCATTTTTGTATATGTTTTAGCTCTAAATCTTTCATTCAATAAATTTTATTCAATGCACTGATTTTTGGCGGATCTTGCCTTAAAAAGATTTTAATTGGAGAAAGAAAGAAAAGTGACCAATTTTTTGAGGGGGGTGACTAAAGATTTTAATTGGATTTCTGTGTATGCAAGAAAGAAAGCCTACAAATTGTCGTTCTTCGTGTTTTTCTTCTTTCGGTCCTCCAAACATCATGATCAATAAAACATTTTTATATTTTTTCTTGTTTTTTTTTGTATACTTTGGCTATTTTTTGTTTCGAATCAAAGTTTGATACGCAGATTTCGAAGGATTTTTCGCTTTAATTTTTTTTTTTAAAAAGTTTTTTTTCTTTTGGCTCTTACAGAATTTCTTTAAAAAATCTTAATCTTATTTTGAGTATAAAAATACGTATCCATGGTTTTAGTTCACACATTTCTTTTGTTTGTAGCAAATACTTTCTGATATTACTTGTTAAGCCTTATTTACACTTTTTGAAAGGTATATTAGCATCAGTGTGACATAGGACTAAGAGATAACAAAAAGTAACAAGACTTTGTTTGTTTTTGTTTCCGTTGTATAGGCTTGCAATGTATAGCTTGCTGCGTGTACAAATTGGAATGCTTGAGCGCGGGGGCATTTTTAGCTAAAGCTACATGCTAGTAAAAGACGTTGTTAACCAGTCAAGTCGAGAAAAAAGCTTTTGTTAATGTCCCGATGTAAATTAAGGATTTTCGGGCACTGGACAGATGAAAAAAACTTTGATTTTCACAACATCATTTTCATAATTAACATGTTTTCCGACAACATCGGAACTAATCAAGCATTGTTCTTCAAGAAACACATGCTACTTTCAATGCCTCACTACACGATTAAATTGATTCAAGCAACCATAACACCATTTAGTTAGGTGAAAATCTCTCAACTGTTTGAATGAGTTGAAAAATTTCCACTTTTTGTCGCTACAAAACGAATTCATCAAGTCATTTTGTGAGCGTCCAGATGATTTTTATATATTTCCCCATAGGGCGAAATATATGTTAAAAAGGACATTTTCCTTCTCAGTTCACTTTTATAGCTGCGGTTCAGTATTGAACTTTCCGCCTACCCAAGGTAGATATAAGAACAGTAGTACGTCATTTTTTGTTAATCAGTACAGATGGGTAGTGGAAGATTTTTGTTTTCTGCTAGCTTTTATGATGATTTAAGAGATAAACATTGAATGATGAAAATACATTTGCCCCCCGCTAACTCGACCTCTCGCTATTTCGACACTCGCCTTACTCGACATAATTCCTTCGGTCCCGCCAGATTCGACATTTTTGAATAGACAGCAGTAATTTAATTTTAATTTTTGGAAACTTGTTGTATGATAAAAATATATTCCAAATTAAGAAATACATTAGTTTTGTTCTTATTTAATTCAAGGGTCTAATCATTAAACACCAGAAATTAATTAATTCAACACAAAAGAATTCTACATGCGTGAGCTGCGTAACGTATGTTTTTCTTATAAGAAATTTTTCCGTAAGAGCTTATGTAGAAAAAAACGCGTCTCTTCGAAAAAAATGATTTGTTTTTAATTATAATTTCATGAAACTAAAGCTGAATTCGAACAAATAACCGCCTTTTTGAACTCGATCTTTGAAAGCCTGAATGTACAAAGCCAGTGCAGATAGCTAACAAACGTATAAGTTAATAAGAGGTCTAAATTGAGCTTTACTAACATGAAAAACATCTATTTTCAAGTAGCAAAGTTCATCATTCAGTACCATAAGTAACTAAAAGTCCTATTTTATGTAGACCTATTTGATTAATATCCATTCCTTCACGAACTAAGTGATAAAATATCAAAGAAAACGCTTTAAATGTTTGAGATGTAAATTTTTCGAAAATTCAAAAGGCTGCGTTCTTTCATTAGAATGCATATTGAGTCTCCTATGGAGTCTCGCAGACTCTAAATCGTAGACTAACTGCCATTTCGGCCGGAGTAGAAGGAGGAGTAGTAGGAGTTCACGGGTGTTTTATACGGTATTCGCTATCGCTGCTACCGTAAAAATATATAAATCATACTTTTCATTCGTAAGTCTTCTTCGATTTCACCATGGTACCAGTCTACTGGACTTTTCCTAAACAGAAAAATATAATCACGTAAGTAAAGTGAGGTTGAACTGTTCGGAAATTAGGGATTGTTCGTAAAACCGACGAGCCTGTGACACGAAAAAAATCAATTACTTGTGAGAATTAAAATAATAAAAAGTTACTTTAGAGAATTAAAGCCTTTTCTTGTATCAAAAGAAACATCATTGCACGCTTATTTCAAGTGTTGATGTGAAGTTTCTGATGACTTTTGTAGGGAAAAATTCACGAACAACTCTACTAAGTTGTATATACTTCCCTACAAATCTATAGAAAAATAGTTTCGTGTAAACGAAACATCATTTTTCCGAATCCCGCTAATGATGTTGTCTTTCTGCCGCCAACATTAAGACTAGAAGCTCAGCGATTGAGGGACAAAGTATTATGCAAAAATGATCGCGAATGGATGATGGATATGAATCAAATGTGACAGAATCGACAAATCTGTGGAAATCGACTTTAATAATAATAAAAAAAAAACGAACGGAAAAAAAACGGAAAAAAACGGAAGTACCAACGCCGCAAGGATCGACAGAAGTATCAACGCCGCAAGGATCGTCTAGTGGTATGATGACGAGTACAGCTGTTTTCAGATTTTCATAAAAATTTGAAAAACACGTGTAAGTTATGAAAACACTGATTCATTGTTTTTTTATCAGGCTCGAAAAATAGGATTATAAGTGCAAAAACATCTTGTTCCCCAGCTTATGCTTGTTTTCCTTGAACATTTGAAATATCGAAAGTAATGCAAAGTTGTTAACCGGTTAAGTCGTCGAGAAAAAGTCGTAACCGGTTAAGTCGTCGAGAAAAAGTCGTTAACCGGTTAAGTCGTCGAGAAAAAACTGAAAAAACTGCAAACTGGTCCAGTTATTAATAACAGAAACTACCCGACAATACCTTTTCGAATTTCTATATCTTGTTATTAAGTCCAGCCTCGTTTCTATTATGACAACTCCGCTATGGGATAACATAAAGCAATCAAAAGAATGAGGACTGCTGACCATAACAAGGTTTTTGAACAGAAAGTCGAGAAAGGTATAACTGTACCAACATCCTTTGAGATTAGAATTTGATGTGGCATTGGTATCTTCCCTAAAATCCTCCCTATACTGTGATGTAATAATGACGTCATTTCAAGCCATCTTTGGACTATGGAAGTCCCAAAGTCGCTTGTGAAGTTGAACTAGCCTTATCCTAGTACTCAAGTGAATTCAGAGTAGTGTAGGGGAGTTACGACTCTAGGCTAGTATAAACCAGGCGTCTTATATTTTAAGTAATTCGGGAGAGATACCTACAGCCTTTCAGTTAGTTGCAAGAAAAATTTCTTACTTGTTTACCCAGCAATGAATACTTGAAAGTATTGGTAATAGAAATGCCATCGAGACCAACAAATGTTTTTTCATTTTGAAGATGAATGATCAAAGTTTTCCTTCTTCTTCAATATCAGAAAAGCAAAATGTTTTTATCCTTTCTTTTGCCAAGCTGTTTCATACTCGATTGATTAGCTGACGTAACTTAAATCCTATTAACGACTATAACTTACAAGTTTTACAAGTGTAATGGTTAAACCATCAATTATGTTTGCATCATTACCAATCTCATTTCCAGAACTCAGCTGTCTTTTCGATTATAAAACTTTCAATTCAATAAGGTTTCTTGTCGTTTCTTTCTTCAAAAGTAATTCCGGTTTCAAGAGGAGTTTCCAAGTGAAGTAGTGTTTATAAACATAAGCGTATTTGCTAGATAACTGCGGTATACTGCAGCGTTAAATGCTTTTTATTAAGTCCATTTTCCTGTAATCAGATGCTCTCTGGACATTTCTGACAGCTTTACACGACTGCTTGATCACCCCGGCGAAACTTCGATCGTGAGAATAATAAATCAAGTGCGACATAATGAATTAATTATAAAACGGCAATCTTTCGACATCACTTCATACAGCCACATAATAGTCGAATTTAATAAGGACTTGACTGAACTTCGTGGAAAAATGCACGAAATGGAGAGTGCAGGTGCACCTTGAGAACTTGAGACTTTAAAAATGTTAAAACTAATAAATACACTCAGTAAATGTGAACAGAGTAATAAATCCATGGCTATATTCATTTCTAAAGCCATGTGGTATTTGATATTCAGAAACAGGACTTGTATTAAGTAACTGTGGTTTATTTTGCCGAATACAAATAAAAGTGTCCGCTAGATAAGTGGAACTGTCAAGGGACCAAAAAAAATGGTTCCACTTAGCGAATGCTGCACTTATCCGAACTTTTTCAAAAAAAACTTTAATTTCGTCAAAAAACGCAGTCCTGGGAAAAAATTAGAAGCTCTAAAAATACGAGTTCAAAAGGTTCCAGAAGGAGTAAAATAAGACCCAACGAGCTCTATTTATGAAATTAACTTTTAAATATAGTCACTTTGAACGAAACTTTACAACTTTTTAATCTCTGTAGATAAAATCGCTAATGGACGCTTGTTTTAAGTTACTGTCAGTTCTTTTTCGATCAAACTGGACACATTCACGATCGATGAATTTATTTCGTCTTCTTTGCTTAAGTTTGAAAATCGCGCAAAAGTTCCAGGCTACGAGGGTGTAATTTGGCTCAAAGGACCAGAAAAATAGTTCCACGTATCCGGAGTTCCACTTATCCGAAGAAACTAAGAGAGTTTGATAAGGCAAATCCAAGGGGTCGGGGAAAATTGTATTCCACTTAATGAAAGTTCCACTTATCGAGCGGCAACTGAAATTTAATTCGACACGACGATTACGTGGCTGTATAAAGTTGTACTTCAGGATTTTATCTTCTTATTTGGTTCTCAGAAAGCCCTTTCAAAACAACAAGAGAACATTTCACATTTGCATCTATTTCTGTGAAGTTTGTTTGATTTTTAATTTACAGATAATGAATCATAAGGTCAAGAAAAACATGTGTCAGCAGTTTTCTTGTGAGTTAATCTCCACGAAAGAGCCAATTTGTTTGACCGCTTTGTTAGTAATAAACAGCTGCTCGTTCCCAGACCATTTCTCAATTGTTCTATTTCTACTGACATCAGTATAGTGGAACCCTCAGCTTTACTTATAACAGGTCATCATCTTTGAATAGGGTATACCCATCTTGCATAGCTGTCCCAATCTTTCCAACCACAGTTGTGTTCTTTGAGTCGTCCTTCTTGTTTTTAGCTCTGTCATTAACCCATTGCTTATTTATCAAATTTAGTAATTTATGTTTACTCTGTTTTCGCATTTTTTTATTGAGAATATCCAACAGGACCTTATTGAAACAGGAAATTTGTACATATGTATATGTTTACTGAAAAGGCTGTATAAATATTCGATGATAATAATAATAATAATAATAATAATAATAATAATATACTAGGTTGCAATGAACGTCAGGGACACCAACTTCCATCCACAAAATAACAAAATAAACTTGTCTGTAATCGATAATGAATCGATTGTTTCTCTCGGACCTTCCTAGTAGCTATATCATCGATTTTATAAATCTTTCAAAAATGAACATAGTCCAGTTCTAACAGAACTTTTTCAAGCTCAAAATCATGGCTTTCTAGAGAATGTAAACTTTTGGTTGTTGTCTGAATGAATTTCGCTTGCTGGAATGCTTCTCATGTTGTCAATATTGACAATATTGTCATTCATTTTAGAAGAAAGAAAAATCAGCCATTGAACATGATTCGTACATAATGAAATTTTTAATGTTTTCTTAAGAATTTTAAAAACTTCCCTGGAAAAATCTGTATATCCACTGCAAAGGAGTACATTTCTTTATGAATATATACACTACTTAAATAAAAATGCTCTTCGTCGCAGGTGATACTATTTTTTTCCTACCTTCAAAACGACCACGGATAAATAATCATTCATTGTGAATGCACTGGTAAAATAGATTTTCTTGGGTAGGATATAGTTTGGGTTACCAATGATAAATTGGACTCAGGGTAAGATTTGATGGTAGGTGTTGAATGGATTAGAATAGATTATAGGCTCTCAAACTGTTAAGAGATAACCAAACTTCAAAACTTCGTAGGTAGTTTGTAATACTTGGATTAGCAAGGCAGGTTATCTCAGAAATTTAAATTAGCTAGGTAGGATATCTCGAGAAGCTTATGTTATGAATACCTTGATTAAAATCGCCGATAATTCAAAGTCACGCGAGAATTGAACAAATAATACAATGATGGCGCATTCGTCACTTGCTACGCTTTTATTTGTATGCGTGTGTTTGAGTAGAGGATGTAAAATCAAAGTTTCCATTTTCCACTTCTACATTGACGTGAAAGAGGACTACATATGGTAACTTCAAGCTGTACTTGATAGCTGTACATGAATTCCTCCCTATGAGAGTACAATTTTTCAGAAGACAAGCCAAGGATCGGGAGTAAACAATAAGGACTGAAAACAGAATGTCGATCAAACCTCAATAATTGAAATAAATGCTATTTTAGGTTATCATTTCACCTGTAAAAAGAACGGATAAATTCTTTGATACTTACGTCACAACCAATGTGAACTGGTTATAAGAAAGGCTTAACTAACAAGTTCTATCTAGAAAAGGCGGGAATATAATATTCAAACTCTAACTATCAAATTTTAACAGCCTCGTTTCTGTGCATTTTACACATAGTTAGTACTGGCCTCTGTTATTCACTATTCAAAATCACTCCAAAGAAACATTTTTGATAATGAAAACGAGACAAAAACTAAGCAAGCAGCCAATCCAATCCACTCGCGGCATTCAAACTGAAATACGATATTAAAACCGTCAATGAAAACCAATATATGTATATTTCTTGATAATTCAAACAAAACCCTTCGTATAATTACATCTAGAAGTACATAGAAGTTTGGGAAAGTGAGTTGCATCATAAAGAAAAGTTTATCAATATTGAATTCTGCATAATCACCAAAAATAGTACCTCAAAAATCAGATATGCTGATTGGTCAAGTGCTAATAAGGAAGCATAGTGATTGGTCTATAGCGTGACATATTTATATTCTCATAGAACAATAGTTTCTGTCTAACAACAAACTAAATGTAAAAGAATTGAGGAAAGAATGAGCGAGTAAAAAGCAATCGAGGTTTTAGAAGCAAGATTGCTAGTTGTATTTGTGTCTTTAAACATTGTCTCTAGCAACCAGATCTTGAATTCACCAACATTTACGTACAAACTATAAGCGTTCGGACCCCCGCATTTGTAACCACTGGAGATAATACCATTTAGATACCAGACTCCTAGAGAAAAGATCCAAACCTTTACAAAAAATGAACATTATCACGGCTATGACGTCATATTATCATGTCGTTATGCTTTCATTCTGCCGTTGACGTGTGTTCCAGTTATATAAGAACAAAACTGAATCATTTAAACAAAGCACAGTTGGCCGTTGTAAGAATTCTCCCATGTCAGTTGTAAATAAACGGGTTTTTTTATAAGCAACATGTTTATAAGCAACATTAGTAACTTTTCTCAAAAAGGTTAAGCTACCAAAATCTTATATAAATTACCAACATAAAATTTTAAAATTATGCAGCATAGTTACAGCACATTTCATAAAATTGTTACACTAGGTTGCTGTTGTTGCTAGGTTACAGTACTATGTCCTAGACTTTGTACTGGCATACTTAAACGTCCACAAAGGTTTTCATCACTAGAGCACACAGGCTAGTACTGCAACCTTGTGTAACAACCTAGTGTAACTATTTCTAAAAATGTGCTGCAGGCTGTGCTAGTGCTGCTGCATCATTTCAAAATTTCATGTTGCTAATTTATCTAAGATTCTGGTAGTACTGTTGATTACCTTTTTGAGAAAATTTACTAGTATTGCTTATAAACGTGTTAAGCAACATTATTAATTATAAAAAATAAAACGTGTAATATCTAGCTGGGCGTGTTAAGGTTTTTTGTGAGTGTTTGCGTAATTACGAAAAAATAATAAGTTTTTTGAACCTCACATACACATTAATGCACTCCTCCTTACCGTCTTTTTGACATGCCATCCCTCCTCCACTGTCATTGTCACAAGGACTGACTGTAGCATTAGAGTCACCTGCACATATGATCATGCTACCATTTACTTTATTGTTAAATGCTACTTTTTGATTGCACACCTTATTTGGAACAGTCCGTATTTTTGCATGCCTCAAATGTTCTGTATAATTCCCTTCGAATTTTGTTCGACCCCAACCGACTATGAAACATTCATAATCATCAGGAATCCGATTATTATCATCGGGTAAGCATATCGGAGCTTTGGTTTCATCACTTAATCTGATTGTTTCTTCTAGCTCAACGATGGCTGAAATAAAAAAAAACAAAAAACGATGGCTGAAATAAAAAACCAAAAAAAAACAACTCTCACTATCTGAAATGATATCTTGAATTAATTTTTTGGTCTCTTGAAACCATTACAGTAATTGCTTCGCACTATTTTAGTAACCCAGTGGGCAAAATCGTCAAAAAACCACTGCGACGAAGAATATTTTTATTGAAATAATGTGTATAATTCTTTAGAAATGCACTCCTCCGTAGAGATTTTCCAACAAGTTTGCCCACTGGGAAGGATCTCATAGAAATCAACCATTAAAGTTTTTGTGTTCCAACGCTTCAGTTAATTTTATAACCAATTCAAATTTATTGTATAATATACGTTAGCCAAGTTCATAGAATTCATGTGTTTACACGATACTTCATTTGTTATTTGTTATTTGTAGGGATTGAAGAATTCAAGCGAAAACAACAGCCTCTTTTACTCTTGCCGTTTTGACGAAGGAACTGAGAATCTGTTGCTGCGATGGAGAACATTAGTAATAAAATAGAGTGTATATCTTTATAGAAATGCACCCATCCACAGTGATCTTTCAGCAAATTTACCCACTTATTAACTATAGCTACTCTCAAATCCAATGAAGAGCTTACCTATATCGTTACTAACCACTACAAATTTTGAGGATTCTCCTCGAGGATAAAAAGTGACGTTATATCCAGCATGGACCCAAATCCGTTTCATTCGGATAACTTGCTGTCCATGCGTGTAATTCGTACGGTAATGCCCTCCAGCAATCACCAGAAAGGCACGTGGGTTGCTGCTTGTGTATTGGCTATCTGAAAAGGTTAAGAGATATACTCAACAAAAAAACTTACAGACCAGAATCAATGAAAATTTCACAACTGAAAGTATTCTATATCATTTTACAGTTCTACAATTTTCACAAAAGTTCGTTCAATCTAGTTTTCTCCTTTACGCATGCGCAATGTGTTTTGCGATTATGTAATTCTAATAATAAACAAGTTCCAACATTCTATGGGAATCACCTTGTTCGAACAACTGAAAATACTCCTAGAAAGTTATCATTGATGGAGAGCATATAAAACCAGAAGGTATCGAAGAACATCAAACTGTTCCCTTTCTCATATACACGAAACTGATTATCAAAAGAAAAGGCCTTGGAACGTGGTCGATAAAATGGTTGTAGAACTAAAAGATCTCTAAGATGGAGAGTTATCTCACCAAAACAATGTGCTGCTGTCATTAGTATGTGCTCTGATAAGATCGACGCTCCACACTCGTGCTTATTATTCAACCTCAAGCTCACATGCCACTTCCATTGTGCAGGCACGCTAGAGTTGCCACCAACAATGCGTTTCACTCTCCTCCTGTGAGGAAAAGAACTTCTTTCAATTGACCCACAATTCAGATATTGTTCTGAAATAAGAAAGATTTTCATTGGAGTTGCCTAATGAAATTTGAAGTCGAGTTTAGTCGAGTTAAATCGAGTTAAAGTATTGATAGATTTACAAAGTACTCACCACGTGACTGGTTATTGCATATGTGCGAACAAAACTTTTGCGCTGTTTTGTAATTGCAAAAATTTGGGAAAAAAGAGGAGATCTCTTTGCAAAGTTGCATTCTGTGAAGTCCTTGCACGGAATTAACTGAAATAAAAACGAAATGGATGATGGGATACATTCACAATATACTTTCAGGACAAATCCCACATTCCACTTCGGGTGTGATCAAAGGAAAGGAGATATGATTTACGCCATCTCAAAATTTCAGTTCCAGACTTTCCAAACATCGGTTTTGGTTGAAATCAAATTGGAAAGTTTCTAAAGACAGAGGCTGAAAATACCTTCCCAAAATTTTCATTTCGTCAGAAATTTTGTGCACAAGATTTTCATCCAAGTTACAGGTAGAACTGATATTCATTGACATACACGTCACCTTATATGCATGACTTACCACAGAGTATTACCAAGCTGAGAATTCCCTGCAAACCATTCATCTTGTCTCTCCAGCAAATATTCTTCTTTTTGCGAAATAAAAAGGAAAGAAAATGAACATAAGAACAGTGTAGTGTTGCACACAGCAAAATTAGTTCCTGAATAATTCTATTTTAAGGGTTTTATCGTTTATTTTCTCTGTTAACAGAATTTGCCCTCGACTTCAATGAAATTCAAGCTTTTCGGCTGTACCTAATCATTGTTTGAACACAATAGGCAAACATATGTATAATCCCCAGAAAAATCTGTTGTTTAGCAAGAATTATCATTGCAAACATTTTTTTATTGTGATCTGAGTGAGCTAAGATAAGCTGATTGCCTTCCAAATAAGTGTATTGAAATAAAGCCGGACTAAGAGGACTTAATAGGGACCATGCATGACGTCATTTCAAAGCAGAACGCTCATTTACAATAACATCAAAAACAAAATGGTGGAACAGAAAGAACTATTTTAGCTGAAACAAACTAACAGTACAATTTTATAGTTGAGATCAAATTATTGCGAAGTTAGTTTCTCATGTTTCACGAATGAATGTTTATTTATCTAAATATTTGCTTGAAATTTATTCAATTTTTTGATTTCCTTAGGCGAACTTATTTGGAACTGCAAATTCAGCGATGAATTTTTGATAAAGAAAAAGAATTTCCAAAGAACTAAAAAGCAACAACGATACAATATCTTCGCTTTTTTGTTTTGTCTCCAAAACTCAATCTTTTAACACGGTTCATAAAATAGACATCTACAGCAATTCACTACTAGGGTCCGCCATAACCCCCATATCGAAATAGTGAACGACTTAAAGAATCAGTATCGAAATAGTAAACGACTTAAAGTATCAGTCTGTTGATCATCCATCATAAAAATTGGAGAAATTTCATTTAGTCGATGTCAAACAACATAGAATAATTGGCAACCAGAATGAGCTAGCACTATATTATTACTATATTAGCACCATATTAAAACACTGGATATTTGAGGAGATTTAAAATATTTTCCTCATCTTTATTGACCAATAACTATACTAAGAGACCATATTAATGCATAGCAAAATTTCATTATTTTTTTTTTAAGAAATAAGCGTTTTCTGTAAAGATGAAATATGAAGAAGTTCTTCCAGTATGTTAACACACCATAACTCTTTCGTTATTATACACACGTAGTTGAACATCCTCTCCAAAAGCCTTCTGTAAAACATTCAGCTTTGATTCTGATATTGAAAAGATTTGATCGAAAGCCTGAAAACAAAACAAGAGTGTTTAATGAGCAGTTTCAAAAAGTAATTTATCGTCGACAAATAAAATATATTTACAAGACGTTACGAACGTTTTTTTTTTTTGTAAAAACTTGTTCCTGTCCAACTCGTCACCAATCTCCATTCCTCTGAGTAGAAATAATATTTTCATGAAGAAGCAGAGGAAGTTTGTGCCAGGTTTGAGTTATGATGAATATCAAGAATGTCTCTATATTTTTCACACTTACCTTACCAGATTCGCCAGCTGTTTGTTGAGTAACTTTTATCTCTTCATTTGACCATAGCAAATATGGGTATCACGTGAACGAGATGTTCTATTGACAGTCTTGTTAGCCTGTTGTGTTTAAAACATTTTTGTAGAGAACTAAAAGCTTCATTCATTAGATATTTCGACACTACAGAGATGTTTTTAAAGGAACGCCCTTGTGTGCAAGTCGCTGAAGGTGTTGTACTGAGCTAATAACAAGGAACGCCCTTGTGTGCAGGCTGCTGTGGGTGTTATACCGAGCTTTTTATATTTGTCTTAGAAAAATATTTCATCATGTAAATAAAAATAAAAACAAACAAATTAACAAATAATTGTGTTTTATATAGTTTGTAAACAAGCTGAAAATTTCAAACTACCAAGGTAACAATAAACAACCAATATAATGATTTTTAAGCGATGTATTTAGTCGATTGAGATTTAGAAATGCTGATAAATTGCTCAACAAAGTCAATTGGGAATTTGCGCCATTACAGGTTTTACCGAAAACAGCGCCCTCTTCAAAAACGCCCTTAGTTTGTACGCTAGAATGAATAGTTTTCTAGACCTTTTCTGATTTCGTTAGGTGAGAATTATTTTGTACTATCTCCAATTTCTTTAAACTGAGAAAATTAAGTTTTAAATTTCATAACCACAAAATGTTTAAGAAACCTTTGTATGGAAAGATACTTGGTATATTTTGAATACATCGTATTTGGAGTCCCTGACCAAAAATTATTTCAAATTTGCTAGTACCCACTCTCCTCCAGGGAAAGTTTGCAATTGGAGATAGAACAAAATAGTATCGAAACAAGTGATATTTATTAAAATTATTTTGTTTTAACTCCATGCTCTTCTTGCAAATTCATCTTTAACTGACAAAAAATATTTTATACGGTACGAAAAACATCAATTTTCCTTTATGTTGCTTCTGTGTATAACACTTGGAGTTGCTTGGGCACTCCACAATCTTAATTTGGAATTTAAAAAGACTACAAATTTTCCTTAAAAGTCTTTGGCATGATTTTGAGCTGAGCTGACAGTAAAATACAACAGACACGTTACATCTAAAAATGACAGCGAGGCTGAACGAAAAAACGCTGGTGAAATTAAAGATGAAAAGGTAGCTGTTGTTTGTATTGGCTTAGAAAATGTTATAAGCTTGCCAAAATCTAAAGTAGGAAACTTTTCATACAAAAGAAAGCTATCACCATACATTATTGTTCATACAAGAAAGGTTATTGTGTGCTTTGGAGATTTACTGGAAGAGGGAATGACATTGCCAGCACTACAATGTCAATGTTGGGAAGAAATCTTAAGGATGATCCTGCCATTAAAAAAGTTATACTTTGGTTTGACTCGTGCAAAGTTTATTTTTCGACAGAGATAGTTATAGTCGAACAGAGGTTTTGTGAACCTAGTTGTTCCAGCATTCAAGAAGTTGACAATATTCATAGTCAAATTGACAAGGCCTTCTCTCCAGTCGAGATATTTTCTCCACTTGGGTTGGTGCAAATGCTACCAAGTGCGAATCAAAAACATTCGTTCATGGTAATACAAGTGCAATCAGCCAGCATTAAGTACATCATTCACGTTATAAATCTGTTCCGTATTTTTCAATCAAAACAGTTGTTCATTGCAAAAACACTTCAAACCATGTCTTCTATAAAGAAAAATTTATCGACCCTTTTAAACAGACTAAACTGACCAAGAGTCAACAAACCAGAAAGTCTACCCAAAAATCTCCATAAATCCCGTTTGCAAAAGTTTTGAAAGCTAGCAGAATGATTTCAAAGGCCAAAAAGGATGGTCTTGAGAGTATGTTTGCCTATATGCCTCCTATTAATGTTGCTTTTTGTAAGATTACATCAAAGTAAGATAAGTTTGGTACCAATCTATGCAATTTATATTTTAAAACTGCGTATTTAAAGATTGCGTTAAATTTTCTAGGGTGAAGGTTGGCTATTTTACCAATTGATTAATGTCCTTTGTATGTTCTCATGTGACTTTTTATATTTGCATGACATTAATTTTTGTAATTATATTCAAACCACAGAAAATGAATGCACTTTTAAGGCTTTATCAGCATCTTATGATTGTTAAATCGCTTCCACGTTCGCCATTTTGAAAATACAATAAAAACAAACAATCTCCACTATTTACAAGATTATCTAACAGAGGTTTCAGGGAAATCAATAACCTCGTATCAACCTGTACATAGAATAAGCCGTATTTGCTTGGCTTTTGGAGATAGAACATAATAATTTTAAGGCGTTGTAACGAATAAGGAGATAAAACAATATCAGACTGTCGTTTGAAGGAGATTTTGCGCTTGTTTTTGGAAAAAGCTCACGGAGAAAGAACGAAATGATCCTGAAAAGCTTGAAAACAATCGGAGCTCATTTTTTCCAAAAATGGAGATAGAACAAAATAATTCTCACCTAACGATTTGTGTTTTATTTCTTTAAGCGTTGGGATAACTTAAAGCAATGTTCTAAATAGCAACCTCGAACCCAGGGTCTCTTGCCTTTTCGATATAGCGATATAACAAAAAGGCAAGAGACCCTGGGTTCGAGGTTGTTCTAAATAGCTATGAAACTCTCTTTATCCTTCCATTGAGGGATCTTCGATTACTTTGTTGGATTGGATTACAGTAGTTGTAGTATGTGTTCAAGAGAACTGAATTATGGGAAATTCTGACTTTTAATCAGAGAAGTTTGTTGATTTAGCTTTGTTAAATTTGTTTGGATTAATGAGGCTTTGGTTCAGGTTATGCCTCGTTCCTTCAGTCGATTGTAAAAGTTTCGATGGTTAGAACTCGGTAACTATGGCGATTAAAAATTCATACTATAAAGATTATAAGGAAATATAAGTCGAGAGTATTTATTTTTTGTAGACCGTCTAGTGAAGCGCAAGTAGGAGCTGGTTACGCGAAAACCATGGGTATTGGGTATAAAGCACAATAAAACTGGACGAACAATTGTATCGCTGTAATCGAAGAAACTAACAATAGAGGCTTTGGTAAAAAAGTTAAATTGCGAGTTCCAGTAAATATCTTATAAATCTATTGCTAGTATATTGTTTAAAGCAAAACCTTAAGCCCAGGGTTTCTGTACAATAAACCTTTTTATAATGACAAGAACCCTGGGTTGATGATTGATTTTATACTCTGTTAGAAGCCAAACATGGGCAATACGTTCATTTAGAACTGTGATGCAAAATCGGTCCCTAATAGAATTTTGTGCACCGCAACAGTACCAAATTAAAGTATACAAATTTTGCAGTAATAGCCATATGACAATTTTCGGTTATTACAGGGCGGATTAGAGTGCGTGCTAATTTCAAATACTTAAGATATTATCACTTTGAGAATGGGTTGAACGAAATCCGGATCGATCAAAATATTTGAATTATACAACTAGTGAAAGCATTGGCGGATCTAGAGGGTAGTTGCAACTTGTGGAGAAGCGTTAACAGAATTTGTGAATTCAAGTTATATTACCAATGGGATTATTTGAACATTTTTCTTTTATAGTTAGATTGCTAACACTCTCCTACACAAATTACCTCTTAGATCCGCCACTGGTGAAAGATTTCAAGGCCAATTTCAGTATTCTTTGTGGTTGTTTTGCAGTTATTTAGTTTTGGTGTTTGAGTACTATAGAGTGGCCTGTTGCTTTTTTCCTCTTTCCTTGGAAAGGAATCAACATCATTCAATTCAATTAAGAATTAAGCAGCATACGTTATGACTTATGACGACTCATCATGCTTCAAACCAAGATGAATTGGAGAGATCTAAGGAAACACGTAATGGATTGACTTATTCGTCCATTTGTTTGTTCAAACATATATGGGCGCTCACCTAAATCCTGGGCGTTTAATTAATGATGACATTCCATTGCAAACTGACGTCAGAGTCTTTCGTTAAGCGAAAAAAACAAGAAGCAGTAAAGAAGTAGTGTGGAATTGAATTATTTTTAACGGCAAATCGCACTGGAAGAATATAATTATCTATGGCTCAGTGTTCGACATTTTGTCAGCCATCATGCCAGCGACGTCATCATCCCATCCTACTGTCGTTGTTTGACGCGAAATGCAAGAAAACGTTACAGGAGTTCAAGCAAACTGTGCGTGCGTATCAGCTCACTGGATACCGAGTTGATTTAGATATCCCGGATCCCAATCCGACATTCAGGTATCCATTGCTACACTGGGCTGCAGTGTTACAAAATATCGAGGCTATCAAAATTCTTCTGCGTCATCCGTTTAACGTCGACGCTCAGGTGAAATCTGACGAAGGAGAATCGGTATTACATCGGATACTTTTGTTTTGGAATCCAATTAATTCGGATTTTGGTTTAGTGAAGAATCTAATCGATGTGTTGCATGAATGCCTGGAGTCTGTTGATCGCAAAAACAGAACGCCTCTTCATGTTTGTGCAGAGTATTTAATAGCTTGCAGTAGAAAAGACATTCTCTTTTGGAGACACATTTTAAATACCATGATAGTTCATATCAAAGGTAAATGCAAGAGAAAGGCGGTATTAAACACGCCCAGCAACACTGGAGAAACCGTGCTACATATTTTATCTAAGCGTTCTGAATTACTCGAGACAGTGAAGGGTGTTGTAAAGAACGGTTCTGATTGGACGATACGAAACAATGCCGACGAAACTCCGCTTGAAATAGCCTGGAGATATGCACTACCTGTTTATGAATACTTAAACAAAAAGAACCAATTACAAACACTCGAAGTATCAAGTTGTCATGGTGATCGATTGACCAGAGGTTCACTGAGAATGTCGGATGCAATCGACTACACGGTATTTTTTGAACTCGATCAATCAGATTCAGATGGCGACGACCGAGGTGAGAAATGTGAGGGTAATGTTTTTGTTATGAAAAAGTCTCAGAAAGAAGTACCCTGCAGGAAAAGAAGGAAGTGTCGAATCGAAAGCGATTCTGAAGAAAGTGACGAAGAAGAAAAGAACTTATATGGTGTTGCGAGTAAGCAACCAATAAACGAAAACAAATGTACATTAGTGACGTCATCTCAAGACATGGAGATTCATAAACGTCTTGAAGTCAAGCTAAAATCACAAGGTATTGAGGTGGAGATTCGAAATGATCAAAGCAAGGCTGATATAGAAAACGAAATCTTGGAGACGATAGAAAGCATTCGAGACATGCAAAAAACTGATGATATAGAAGGTGAGTGTGACCGTAGATCATTTGATCACTAACAAACAGTTTATGGGACAGAATTCAAACATTAAACTTTACGGTGTAAACCTTGTGAAATGTGCCTGGGTGAGTGAGGTTCGGGCTTAGCCTCATTTGTTCAAATACTTTTATAAGTATTTTGACCGTATAATGCAGTGTTTGAATCCTGTCACATAAACATCCTCGTAACCTGTCTGACACGTCTTCGCCGCTTTATATTGCCGATTTGAGACCATGAAAAAGTATTGATGAAAACCCTGACCGCTTATTAAATTCTTAGAGTCTTTGCAAGGGCTTCAAATTCACCCGTTCTTTTTGGCCTAAACGTTCTTTTTGGCCTATTAGAAACCTTCGAGGATCAATCAGAAACTGACGAAGATGAAGATGTTACTAACGACAACTTGTTCGCTTCAAAGATACAGATGATACAAGATATCATACAGAAAATGGCAGGTTAACATCACTGGAAGAACTCCATTTGGTGCTATGAAATATATTCGCTCTTCTCATGTACGAGTTTTACTTAAAAGATTCTGGTAGATCAAACAAGAGAGCAACCTCGAGACCAGGGTTTCTTGCTTTCATGACACCCTTCTAGTTTTTTTATTGTTGATTTTTTATTGATTGGACTGAATAAGGGATTCACCAAGCCGTACGGCATTTATTGCACAAAATATGAAATAATGCGATTTAACCTCAGTACAGATTATTCCCGTACCATGTTTTGGTCGTCAAACATAACCTCGTTTTCGTTATGTTAATTACCACTGGAAAAACGTTTAACAAGAATGAAACATGACGGAAGACCCAAGCAAAATAACAAAGTTTTTGATTAACGATGCGTAAATAAAAGGCGGAGCAAATAATGCTACCTCATAGTTTCTTAGTTTTGTCGTGTGTCGCGTGCCGTGACAAAATAACCATTCAACGAAGCTTTTTTCCTATTTACTAAATCCAAAATTTTCTTTCTAAATTTTTAGTTGACATTTCACTTTTGGGGCAAACGAAACTTTTTTCATCTCAGGGTGAAGTGAATACGTATAAGAACATGCGTTGCGTGCATCTCTTTGTTAAGATTTAAGATTTCGTGTAAAAAATAGAAACTCTCTTTAATTTCGTTCATGTTTGCAAGAACACTGGGTTCGAGGTTGGTTTGAAAGATGAAGCTTGAAGAAAAAACTACGGCACTATTGCGTACCCCCATAATATTATTGATGATTCTGATGCAGAATTTCACACTGATTAATAACCACATAACTTGGGTCTCAAAATCAACAGGTTAGGGTTAGGATTAGGGTTAGATATCAATAATCAGCGTGTGTAAACGTGTTTTAGAACGGTAAATAACAGAGCCTAATATAATGCAATAAATAAATAAATCACTTTGAATATTAATTTGTCAGGAGAATTGAAGCTTGAAAGGAAAATTTAATAACGGTGCTTAGTTACGGTTGAGAGGTGACCACGAATATGATGAACGAAGAAAGTTGAAAAACAAGAGAAACTGAAAAGGGGAATCAATTTTCCATCAATTAGATGCCTACTTCCTCATCATTTCATCCACTCCATTTTAAATTTTAGGCTACTAAGAAACTCAGGTAGAATTTTGTTGTTCGGCACAGCTTATAAAACCAACATTCAGTCGTGCTGACCTAACATTAGGGAACTTACGAAAGTACGACGGCAACGTGGACGACGACGAACAAGATATTCATCTCCAATGAATCTCAAAAGAACAGAAACTATACACTTGGGTTAAGAAGTTTATTTATAATGCCTTTGAAGTTTGGTTTTTGAACTTTGAGAGACAGAATCATGAAGGAACCAAGGAAAATTTATCGGAAGTACTGCTATTCTCACGTCTTCGTTTTCAGTACTTCAAAATATTACTTTTCACGTTGTGTGTAGAACGTGCAAATCTAATACTGATATTAGTAAAATTAAAAATACTTCCCAATAGTATAGTGTGAAATGACTTCCATTCTAAAGTAAATCTATGGAGTAAAGTGAATCTTTTGTTTGCCTCACGTCGTCGTCCACGTTGCCGTCGAAGTTTCGTAAGGTCCCTATTTTCAGCGCGACTGTTTAAATCCAAATGCTGAGCCAAGTCGTGCTGAAAAATGTAAACACACTTCTGCTGTCTGGGGGATCGAGAAAGGACTTCTTTGGGTTTAAAAGGATTTCTTGTCCCAATTGGCTTAAGCTTCACCCGGGGGTATGAATAATATAAAATGCTCGACAATTCGTTCTTTTTTCATCATGGTAACATTGCGACCCCACTAAAAATATTTCAAAATTAAAAAAAAAAAAGTAAATTGGAAAACAAACATAATTGTCATGGCAACAACTGGGTTTGTTCGAGTTGGATTTCTCGTCGAGTAAATTCCTCGAAATTCTATAAACACATGCAAGATTCGAGACATTTTTTTCATGTAAAACGACACTCTCGTCATCCAAACAGACAAACGGATTATCGGGTGCAGTTTATGTGGTGTGTATAATCACAATATAAAATAACAAAACAAAAAGAATTCCATCAGAAAGTTTATTCATAACAAATTATTAACGCCGAATATGTTTTGAGGATCAACCGCCTGCTTCAAGGCGTGGAGGGCGTTAATTCCGGCCTCTGTCAGGGTCTTTGATAAAAATTGTTTGCGAATTTTTCCGACACCGTGGTGGTGTGAAATACTGCCACCATTACGCAACACCTCTTCGCGAGCTGCGTTCTCGACATCTTCGTAGATGTGTAATGGGTCCGGCAATCCTTGATATAAGAAACCAAAATAAAAGTAGATGCAGGCACCAGCGTCGTATGTTTGTGTAACGCGACAGGTAACGAACGGTCGCCTTTTAACACCGACAGCTTTACATTTACGATAGATTTCAATCTTGACGTTACGGCACAGGTCCAAAACACGATCCCACGGAACCGACGTCTCAAACGATTCGGCAATATACCCCATTTCCAAACCAAAATCTCTGAGATAAGCAATGGCATAAGTCAGTGTGTATCCACGTTTCCCGTTCGTTTCACCCGCGGGAATTCCGCCATATTTTTGTACGATCTGATAGACTCGGTGCTGCTGTTCTTGGGTCGTTTCGTGTGATCCTTCAAACAGCAAAGTACATACACACATCTCTTTCGGATCGAAGCCCTTTATTCTCGTGATGTAGAAGGCTTTTATCCAATCCAACGTGCGAGTCCAAAACGGACTATTTCCGGCTTTCAAAGCCTGCCCGAATAAGAATTGTTCGTTATCCATTAACCTGATCGAGGCTGGGGCGCATTTCTTCAAAGCAATTTCACGCAAAGAATGAACGCCCGATTCAAAGTTCGGGAAAACAACCGAGCCATACGTTTTGCATTCCGGCAAAGGTCGTATCTTTAACGTCACCTCGGTAACAACACCTAAAATACCTTCCGAACCAAGCATCATGTGGTGAATGTCAGGACCTGAAGACATTCGTGGAACTTGACATTTCTTCTCCATCACACCTTGCGGCGTAACCATGCGAATGCGCACCACCAAGTCCTCGATGTTTCCGTAAACGTTCTTCTTCATTCCACTTGCGCGGGTGGCTACCCAACCACCCAGTGTACTAAATTCGATCGAGTCTGGTTCATGCCCGGTACAAAAACCGAACTCGTAAAGTTTCTTTTCCAAATCCTGTCCGACTATACCGGCTTGCACATGCGCAATGAGGTTTTCTTCGTCGAACCACAAAATCTTGTTCATGTCCGTCATGTCGAGTGAAACGATCATGCGCCTTTCGTCTTCCGGACACGCCACAGCGCCCGACACAGTTGTACCGCCACCAAAAGGGATCACGCAGACGTTTGATCTCGCAGCAGCTTCGACTATCTTTACCACGTCTTCGTGACTCTGTGGCCATATCACAATATCTGGTATACGAGCCAACTTACTGTATCTCAAGTCGAATATTTCAAAGATAGTTTGACCGTGACCGTGTACCACTCTGTCTTCAGTGTCAAACGTGGCGATTCCGACGCCTTCCACGCTTTTGACGAATTCCTCGTTAACGATTGGTTCTGGATAGTCCTCAACGTTGATTTTTTCACGTGACGGTGTGCGTATGGTAATATCTGCATCACAACGCTCTTCGAACCAAGGACCAAGTTTGGGTAACATCTCATCTGCAAGGGCAGGATACCGTGTACCTTTGAACCGGGTCGTCTTCTGTTTCTCGTCTACAACTTCGAACTGACAGTCGCTGTAACCCCAACCTTTCCATCGCAAAACCTCTTGTCGTTTTCGTGGATATGCTTTGAATTTGTCGGTGTTCTGGTGCGTGAAGTTCATCTTTATGCTTTCTGCACTGAGACTCTGCGAAGTCATGTTTGATCTGTAAAAATCGAAAAATAACTTCAAAACAAATTCAATCACTACCAATCACAAAAACTATTAAAAAAATCTGATTTCTAATCCCAAAATCTAGCCTGAAATTTCCAAGAACAAAGTGCATTGGAATAAAGTTTGTAATATAAAAATGCTGTGTCGTGTATAGTCAGCTGCCAAAATATTAAATCAAGAGGCTTCAAAACGACCCTAGATGGCCTTCATCCCTAACATTGAATTGAGTGGTGGTTAAACGTTCGACACGACCCGATTGCGAATTCAAAGTTGAGTGTGATGAGAAGAATACCTACAACGAGCAAGCACTAATATATAATGATTTACCAAAACATATTAGGGTTATTAGTGATAATAAAAGTTTTTGCACAGAGGCGAGGAAGTACTACATAGATAGAGCTCTGGCTAGAGTCCTGTCTTTCTCTCTTTTCTATGTTTCACGTATATGTTTGAATATAAATTATTTATTCTTGTTTGTCTGCTTATCGTTTTACACTTTTCAGTTTTCTCTCAGTGTTTCAATCACAATTTCTCTTCAATCCGTCGACTTTTCAGTTTTCTCTCAGTGTTTCAATCACAATTTCTCTTCAATCCGTCGACTTTTTCTAGTCTCGTTACACGCTTTTCTTTATAAGAACAATTTTATAAGAACACGAGCCTCAGATTTGGCCAAAAAATAAGAACAAAATAAGAACAACCCGAGGCTCAAATCATTGTTCCAAAAATTAAAAACAACCTGAGCCTGAATTTTCTCGGAAAATAAGAACAGTTCAGGATGTGAATTCTCTCACTGGTAAATGGTTTAGAAGTTTATTGGGTTTTTTTCACCTCCAATAAATGTGCAAATGGGTCATTACCAAACAGCAACCATACTTTTTACCAGTTGTTTTTAAAAAGTATTTCGATTTTACTGGTTCATAAATAAGAAGAACAAAATGAGACTGAAATTTGAAACTGTGTTTTTAAAGTAAAAGAACAAAATAAGAACAATTCAGGCTGAAAAAGGCTCCAAAAATAAGAACATCCAGCCTCAGGTCAGATTTTATTGGTTCTAATAAAAAAAAAAAGCGTGTAAAGCACTGGCTCAATTTTCTTTCCTCTTTTTCTCCCTTTTACACAATTTTATCATTGAAGTTATTTATCATTGAAGAAAATATTTTTAATATTTTTATTTGAATACTTATTTTCTAGGGAGAAGAACCATATATTATAATAATAATTGTAATTGTATTATTGTAAAAATGAAAAAAAAAAAAAAAAGGAAAAAAAAAGGAATCTAAATTAACTGACAGGGTTTATATAGCCTTTAATCTAAGAAATTACCTGACTTTTCCGGGAAAGTATACTATTTTCCCTGACAAAAATTCTGAAAATGATGACTTTTTCTTAAATGCCTTATGTTCTTTCCTATCTAACAACTCCTAAAGCAATAGCTAATACAAAATGAATTTCACTTAGTTCAGAACCAACTGGGACCAAAAGCAGGATCAGAAACAACCAACAGTATAATCTAACTAATGAGCTAGATATTACAATGCCCCGACAGGCAATTGAGTGGTCTATACTGACAAAACACTGTGTGGAGCACGTTGCAGCCAAATTACAAATGTTTTATCTAGAAGCCAACTACCTTGAAAATAAGTTTTTTTATTTTTCATTCTAATGAGCAAACAGGTTAGATAAAAAGCATATTATACATATTTCTTTTATGCTTCCTTGACTTTAAAAAAAAATCCCTGACATTCTCTGACTTAATAAAAAAAGCCACTTTTCATCCTGACTTTCTCTGACTGTAAAAAATTTTCTTCCAATTCAAAAACCTTGAATATCTATCGCTAAGTCAATCTCAAGAAATCTCAAAACAAAATGAGATGGATGAGTTGGATAAGTAAAAACAAATATATATAACATAAAAAGAACCACTTGCTCACAAAAAAATCAAAAACTTGAAAACACACTTATTATGTGGAATTGATACATTAAGATGACGTAAACGTGAATTGATCAATATATGGAATTGATTATTTTTTTTGAGCGGAAAACACTAGTGGTTTAATTTTCCCTTTAAGGGGCAGGTTACACATAAAGGTTGACGACAGCTCTGACGCGAACTGACTCCTGTACAATGTCTTCAAAAGGATCTCAAGGCAGTATATAAATGGACAGAGTCCAACAATATGAAACTGAGCGGCCTAAAATTTGAACGTTATATCAAATATGGCAAAAATGAAAATCAGAAAGAGCATTCGATCTATCTACCTGATACAAACAACCAAATCGAAACCAAAAATCAGGTTAAAGACCTTGGGGTGATACTTGACGCTAACATGACCTATGACCAGCACATACAAATGCAAATCAATAAGGTCAAAAGCATCAGTGCATGGATCTACAGAACCTTTGACACAAGCGACACAAATACCATGTTGACTCTTTGGAAATCCTTAGCTATTCCACACTTAGATTACTGCTCACAATTATGGTCACCATCAAAACGGAGTCTAACACAGAGCAGCTGCAAAAATCATTCCTGCAAGGACTTTCATCATTGCAACACTTGCCGGTTTTCCAATAGAAAAAATAGATACACATAACAGCATGTATCACTTTGAGTATATATATACATTAATTGATTCCGGTGCCTTTGTTTAAAAAAGTTCCGATACGCGTATTAAATTGAAAAAGTTGAATTCATTTCAACTTTTCACATATCGTACTGAAACGTATCAAGATCAAACAATCTGGCCAATCAGATGTTAAATTTCAATACGATACGCGTATCAATTTTTTCTGCTTTAAACTACTGGGAAAAATTGAACAAATGGAAACTCTACAGTATTAAACGGCAAAGAGAAACAGAATTATTTACACTTGGTTTATTATAGAAGGAATTGTCCCGAATTTTGATTACGACAATGGACATTGTCATGGAAGCCAGAGATTGGGCAGAAAATGTCACTTGAAAACTGTCAACAACAAACACAAAAATATTTGGTGGGACTGTATCTCTGAAGAGGGACCTAGGCTATTTAATGTTTTGCCGAAATCTATATGTGACCGTCCATGGGAAAAAAAGTACATTTTGTTTTACCGGTAAAATATACCGGTATTTTTACCGGTAAAGATGTAGTATTGATATTTTTACCGGTAAAATTTTCATTATACCGGTAAACTATTTATATTATCGGTAAGTAAGTAAGTAAGTAATTTATTTTCAGAAATTATAGCATAATTACAATTATTACAGTATAATTAATGGAGACCACCAAATAGCAAAATACTAATCTAGTGATGGCCACCAAAGATAAATAATACAACAAATTGTATGCGGAAACTAAAAAAAAAAAAAAAAAAAAAAAAATAAAAAAATAAAAAACAAACAAACAAACAAACAAACAAACAAAAATAACAAAAAAAAACAAAAACAAACTAGAAATAACAAAGACAAACTGAAAATAACAAAAACTTTTCAATCAAGGAAAATATTGATTCAAGAGAACTTCTTTACAATGGGATTTGAATTTACCAAGGCTGAGTGAAGAGAGGTCATGTTGTAACAACTGGTGTTGCATGTTATTCCAAGAAATAATGCATTGATAATGAATCGAATTCAAACCAAATATGGATGTTCTGATAAAAGGTCTGGCGAGAAGGCGGATAGAAGAGCCGCGAGTGTTGTGAGCTGTTGGAAGAAAATGCAGACTGAAAAGACTACGAATGTCAATAGGAGCAAGAGAGTTTAAAATTTCATATACGAGAATTAAATTGGAAAAATAAATATAGTCAGTAACCCTGAGAATTTTTAGAGAGTAAAGGAGTGGTTTTGAAGAATGTCTAAAATGAGAAAAAGTGATTAAGCGAATAGCAGTTTTTTGAAGTTTAATAATGCAATGTTGTTTTGGTAGTGCTTGACCCCAGACTTGACAAGCGTAATTTGTATGTGATGAAAATAGAGCATGATACACATTAATTAAAGTATTTCTGGGTAAGAAGTGTCTTAGGATTGAAAGTGCACCATTAGTTTTTCTTAGCTTTAGGGCAAGATAATTAAAATGGGATTCCCAATTAAGGTGGGGGTCCAGAATAACACCCAAGTAACGAACAGAGTTCGTAAAATGTAATTTTTTCCCATTTAATTTTAATCTAATATCGTAGTCAACCTGTTTATTTTTATGTCTGAAAAGAATAACTTCCGTTTTAGTTGCATTGAGGGAAATTTTGTTAGCATTAAGCCAGTGTAAAAGATGTTTGAGGTCAATATTTATATGCTTTTTAATAGATTTAAGATTCGGGCTAGAGTAAAGAAGACTAGTATCATCAGCAAAATGAAAGACAGTTGAGTAAAGGATTGAGTTGGCAAGATCGTTAATGTAGATTAGAAATAATAGTGGTCCAAGTACAGAACCTTGAGGCACACCATGTTTGATTAAAGAGTAGGATGAGAACAAATTGGAAACTGATACAGATTGATAGCGATTTGATAGGTAGGATTTGAACCAGGAGTTAGCAATTCCTCTAATTCCATAGTGACTTAACTTGCTCAAGAGAATTTCATGGTCCACAGTATCAAATGCTTTCTGAAGGTCTATAAAAATACCACAAGAAAAATTACCTTTGTCAAGATTTTTTCGAATGTTCTCAGTCAAACTAATAAGTGCATGTAAAGTTGAATGCTTGCTCCTAAATCCAAATTGCTTATTAGTCAAAATTTTGAATTTGTCAAGGAAAGACAGAAGTCGATGATACACAATCTTCTCAAATATTTTATCTATGTTTGAGAGAAGGGATATGGGTCTGTAGTTAGACACATCCAGTGGGGACCCCTTGTTTTTGAAGACAGGAATCACCGTAACAGATTTCAAGATTGAAGGAAATTCGCCATTCTGGACAGACATATTAAATAGTTTAGCTAAGATCACAGAGATTTCTTCATTTAAGTTGGTTAGTATTAAGCTATGGATACTATTGGGACCTGTTGATTTGGTTATGTCAAGAGAGGTAATGATTTGGGTTATTTCAGCAGGCAAGATAGGTGAGAAGAAGAAAGAATCAGGATTCCTGTTTTTTAAAAACATTTTAAAATTCATGGAACTATGCTTAATGTTTCCACGAATGTCATCCGCTATCGAAGTGAAGTATTCATTGAATGTAGATGAAATTGTTTTTGGATCTGATGTTACCTTACCATCAACTTTTAAAGACAAATTACTTGGGCAGTTCATATTGCTTTTTTTGTTGAGGATTTCATTGATGCCATCCCATATTTTTTTATTGTTTCGAATGTTTTTCTGAAAGTAAACATTGTAATAATTTCTTTTTACTGTTTCTAATTAGGTTAACTATACGGTTGCGATAAAATTTATAGAGATTATGATAGTGTGTATGTTGGGCTTTATTATCAGAGTTAATGAATTTTTTGTAATATGAATTTCTTAGAGAAATTGATTTCCTTATACCAGCTGTTATCCATGGTTTAGATCTGTTCTTTTGTTGCTTGCGACTTAATTTTTGTTTTGGAACATGGGTATCGATGAGTCCATTAAGTTTATTAAAGAAAAGGTTAAAAGAATTATTTACATTATCTACAGTTAAAAACAAATTATCCCAGTCTATGTCAGTGAAATCTTTTTTAAATCCTACAGTATCCAATTTATTCCAATCTCTATAATAGTTGCTTTGATTCTTATCATGCTTTTTAGTTACATCATAATAATAAGTTATTAAAAATTGGGGAAGATGATCAGAAACGGATGAAGTTAGATTTCCAGAGATTGAATTATTTGATAAAGAAAGAGACATAAAAATATTGTCAATTAGAGACTTAGAGGTTGGAGTTACACGAGTTGGAATATTTATGTGAGGCAATAAAAAGTGTGATTGTAGAGAGTCTAAGAATATATTTACATTTGGGTCATTGTTATGATTTAAGAGGTTAATGTTAAAGTCTCCCATTAGAACTAGTGGTTTTTGTTCCTTGCTAACTTTCTCAAGAAAAGGATTGAGGAAAACATTGACAAAATCTTTTATGTCCATCAAAGGATGTTTATATAAACAGCCGACTACAATATTAGATTGCCTGGGACGTTGAATTTCAATGAAAGTTGACTCAAGATTTTTGGGCTCAAAAAGTATGTTGGATAGATCATTACGTGGAACTGAAGTTAAAGAGGATAAAACATAAAGTGCAGTGCCTCCTGCATTACCTGAGGCTGGGTTAAAGTAGGAAGTATAATTTTCCAAATCAATTACCGGTAAGCAAATTGATCAATACTTCTATCAGTAAATTTTCCGGTAAATCTAAATCGATCCAATTTTATTGGTAAAGTGTGAACTATGATAGTTTTTAAAACGAGAAAAGAGCTAGCTTTAAGAGCTATTATGCCTAAGTTATCGTTTATAATGGTGTTATACGTTACCGTAGCGTAATAATTTGAAAATCATTTTACCTCCGGGATACTTAAAAATCGTCAAAGAATTCACATCGAATGTTCAGTAATTGAATGTTTTTAGATGAATATGCAATGATGCAAAGAAAATAAACGATCTTCCTAATGTTTTCTCATATACATGTTTTTGTAGTAGCATGAAGCCAAATTTTAGCATTTAGTTCCCAGGATCTTTCGACGAAAATATTAATGCAATTGCAGTAAAGGTCTTCGAAAGGTTGTACAAGGAAAATTACGTCGGTTCCATCACTTCATGCTAACACTCTTATGCTCGACTGTTGTATGACAATGAGACTCGAACGGACAGAGGAACTACCATTTGGAACCTTGCCGCAGGTTTTCCGACTATCCATCATCAACATTGACTACTGCGAGAAGAGTGCGCACCCATGCAAGCTTTACAGCCAGGACATGGGAGAGTTTTGGAGCCCTGTGTTTGCACAGCTTTCAGACTATCTTCCACGTAAACCTTTGATGAAAAACTGAAGGAAACAGGTAGTATTAATGTTTAAACGAAGGTGAGTATTTCAAAAGAGAACTTTTGCAACTCGTCAAGCCGACGTTAAAATGTTTTCATTTGTCTTTTCCCAAATTCACTCTTTATCAGAATATTATCTGAATAAAGTTACAAAAGTCAATAAAGATCACTAAAAACGTTGCGATTATGATCGATTCTTTAAGGACACATGTCCACTTGTTGAAGGCGAAGTATCTGTTGAATAAAAATAAGTCTCAGCTGACTTTCCCTGAGGAAAATAAAAATAAAAGTTTTCGTCATGGGATTTACAAAAATAACTTAATAGAATTCGAGCGGACGGTTTTTATTATTGCCAAATTTCGAACAAACTGTTGTATCTCTTATTTTCAGCTGAATGAGAACCAGGTAACAAGTTGATTTTGATACACAAACGAATGTTACCTATAATATATACATAAAAAGAGTATAGATTACCAAAGGGCTGTTAGAAAAATTTCCCTGTTTATTATAATAAGATTGAATAACGCAGTCATTTTAAATGGAAGATTTAAACCTATAAAGAAAAAAATCATTAATAAATTTTCGACACATCATCCTTTCTTTTAAAAGATCTTTCAACCGTCTAATTCATGAGCAGGTGATTTGTTTTGTTTCAGAGTTTATTGACGTCAATTACTTCATCATGAATAAAAACAAAAAAGAAACACATTTGAACAACCAACGATTAGGTAATTTATGACTTGACCGGGTCTTAAAGATGGCGGAATTAGTATAAACAAACATTAACATTTTCGAAAACATGTTATCACTATCGATTAGCCACTTTACCTTACGTCTAAGACGTTACCGGTAAATCACATTAGGTATTTTTTTACATTACATTACGATACCGGTAATTACCGGTAATCGCTAAAAAAAATCTTAAGTTACCGGTAAAATTACCGGTAATTCTTGAATATCGGTAAATCGAATGTACTTTTTTTCCCATGGACAGTCACATATGCAACATGACTAATTGCACCAAGGAAACTTTTAAAAAACATTGGGACTATTTTCTTTCCACACTACTGGACACACCACTTCTCCCAAATTATTTCCACTTTTTAGAGGAGAGCAGCCTCAAACAGTGCCAAAGAAATGCTTAATCATCAGATTCTAAGAATTGGATGAGTACACCGTACAGAAGCCGTCGAAAAGTATCAAAAGTGTTTGCTGATTAGCTTTTTTGTTTACAACTAGTCTTTGTTTGCGCTTAGATTCTTTCGATAGTGACTTTTTCGATTCGCGCACCCTTTATATTTTGATAACGCTGATTTTTGACTTTGATTTTTTGATTTCTCATAAGAAGATGCATATGATCAGATGTTTTTATGGTTTTAAAAGATATCTTTGTGATATATTAATAATAATGTGCATGTATTCTGGAATTAACAGATTTTCGTCACACTAAAAAAATATTAGCGGAAAAGCTTCGACCCCCCACCCCCTTCGCGGAAAAAATCTGTGAAGCGTGACGAAAGTTATTTGTCGCCAGCCCCTTAGTAGACGGGTTACTACACATAATTCTTGAATTTTGCAATATTTCAATGAATGTATTCCTCAAGAATTACGTTTTCATATATTAATATAATGTTTAGATGTCTCTACCGGCTTAGACAGTTATATAGCATTATTTTTAGAGTTGTTGGAAATCGGTTTTCTCAGGCTAGGCTATTATGCGCCACTCATACATGTAAAATGCAAATCAACAGAGAGAAATCCCTTACTCTCCAGTAGATTATAAAGATAGATATAATACTAATCATATCTTAAGTCATTGCAATCATTAGCATTGCATCATAATTCTGCGTGCAAAAATTGAATGATAATATAAATAGCACACCACATCAATGAAACAACTTGTAAAATAGAGAGACTCTTTAACATTAGCTATATTTTCAGTTATATACGATGAAAGATTCTCTCGTAGTTAATTTTCATATAATGAATCAATTCAAATTACCTGAGACTGTAGGTTGCTTCTGTAAATTTTGGCTCGAATCAAAACGCCTTCATGTGATTGTTGCGAAATTGCTAGGTATCATGCTTCAAAGCTGCCATCATGATTTCATTGTGGTGAAGTTACCTTTTCTCAGATTTCTTGTTATGATTTCGTATCTAAAAATTGTGTGGGTTGTTTGAACAAGGAGCCGTTGACGGGTCTGGCGACAGAGAGACAGCGGGATGGCCCGACATGAGCACAGGAGGAGGCCGTCAGAGAATCAATTACACACTTTTTTGATAAGAATAATTTTATAAGAATTCGAAGCAGGGCCGACACAAGCCATTTCAGGGTGTGGGGGCTAAAATGTTTAAAAAGGACTTGAGTGAAGTGACCTGGAATCATGCTCCCGAAGGGAGCTGGGGTCCAGGGGGCGAAGCCCCCGGAAGCTTTGGGTTTTTGACCATTTTCAAAGCCTGGATTGAGCCATTCTGGAGGTTGTTAGAGGACTTGCATTGCTAGAAAGTTAGTTTGAATCAGAAGCTTGTCAGAATATTTATGACAAACGCCCTGGTAATTTTCAATGAAAACTAATATCCAACCGTGTCTTTGCGTTTTTAACCAGTTCGGAAGCCTGGATATTGAGCCTTTTTGGAGGGCGTTAGAGGGTTTGCATTGCTATAAAATTAGTTTGAATCGAAAGCTTGTCAGATTATGACTATCTCTTTGCAATTTTCAACGGAAACTAATGCCCAACCGTATCTGTGTGAATAATTGGGCGATGCATACAACTATTCAATACAATAGAAAAATTGGCTGTTAAAAGTAATGAATCTAAAAGTATTAGAAAGTTCATGAGAGTTTTTTCTATTTTAAGAGTTTTTTGTATTCACAAAGTATTTTTTCTTTCAAATTGGCAAAATATTTGGCAAATCAGCCGATGTAAAAATACCAAATGTTCTAAGTCTCTCCTCATTTCCAAAGCAGAATTGATTCGCAATTGCCACTAGATCTAAATTATCAGTTTTTTCTTTGTGTGTTGTGAGAATCATGACATGATTTAAACGTTCTTGCCGCATAGTAGTGCGTAGCCAGTTTTTAACTCGACGAAGGCATGATCCAGAACGTTCGCTCACGGCATTTGTTGCTGGTGCGAAGAGAAGAAGTCTTAGGATGATAATTACTTCAGAGAGAAATCCTCGACTGGGATCTTTCATTGTTTTAATGAAATTAACAATGCCTTTAATGGATTTATCCTCTCTCTCTTCCATCATTGTGCAAAGAAGTTGAAGCTGCACACGGAGACTTTGCTGATTCAGATCGTCACCGTAAGTCGCTATTACATCGTCAATCCAGGGAGAGATATCTTCACCTTTGATTGCTCTCAATAAGACCTCCTCTATGTTGCCGTAATGTTTGAATCCGGGTTGGTCGAAACGTTGATCGGAAGCCTCAGAGGCGACCAAAAAATAAGAACAAAATAAGAACGACCTGAGCCTCAATTTTCTTGTAAAATAATGAATGAGAACAGTAGTTCAGGATGTGAATTCTCTTACAATTTTTTCCCAAGCTGGCTGCAAAAATAAAGTGTTACTATTTCCACTTGTGATTGTTTGTTTTTTCGCCTCTTCTCACACAATAAATGTGCAAAATGGCTAAACTTGTAGCGAAGGTGTTCCTAAAAAAAAAATTTATTTTACTGTAATTTCCATGGAACAAAATAAGACTGAAATCTGAAACTGTATAATAACAGAGTATTTTGATTTTGATCATAGCCAATGGTTAAAATTCAACCCTACCTTATAAGAATTTTGATGCTAAAAAATAGCAATAAAATTAAGTTAAGAACGTCTTTTGGCTCCAATTTGCTGCCATTGCTAGAACAATCAGCCTGATTGAGGGTCGCAAGTATAAGAGTAAATTAGCTTAAAAATCCCTTTACTTTTTAATCATGAACTATAGATGTATGACAAAATTACATCAACAATGTATTTTACACCTGATGGTGCTTAAATAAACGAAGTATAATTGTCATACTACATAAAAACCGTTGTTGGTTTCGTGATATTAAAATTGTTTATCGCCACAATGTTCCTGCCCTACAAACAATGTGTTAGCTGTATATTTACATACACAGTAAAACAGTTCATCAAGGCCAATAGGACTGATGCCGAAAAAGGCTGTACATTTTCGAAATATAAATCCGGTGATTTTTGACACAACGCGTCGAAGATTTTGCTTCGACCGTAAGTAGCCACACTACACTAAATAATCGACTCAAAATTTACGCAAAAATCCTTCACAAATATTTATATGAGGAATACCGAATCCTAATTTCGTTTTGTCGTTTTTCCTCAGTTTTTTTAAACGCATTTTCGTTCTATGTTGACCACTTACAGTATGTTAATGCGTATCGTCGACTGTTTTATGAAACTCCATCTATCTAAAATATATTTATCTTTCATCGTTAGTTTTGTCGATTCATCCAGAAAGCTGCATACGCATACTGTATAACCCATGGACGTCCATGGTATAACGAACATAAAACGCATCAGACACCTGTGGTAAACAAAAAGTACAAACAATGAAGATGTGTTGCAATTGTTTTGCACTTAAGAGTACTTCTTGAATTGTCAGACAACAGCATTGAGAAAGCATTCCTCTTAGTTGGAACATTCATTTATAAGATAATATGGATCACCTAAAGATGTCATTAAACTTTAGCGTCTCCTAGCTACGTGATTTTTGTTTGAAGCCAAAGTTTTTCAACAAAAATTGCACTAGCTTATATAACAGGTGTCAAAACAAATATCCCACGAATTGTTTGACCTCTCTTAGAGACTGTTCAAACAACCTTTGCAACCTCGTACCCAAGTTTAGTTCAAGTTCAAAAAAAAAACCTCAGTAAGAGGTTGTGTTAGACATTTCATATGTGTTAGACGACATGCAACATTTGTTAGAAGTATATTGATAGTGAAACAGTCTGTTTGACGGGAAGAATGAAAACTTTAAGCTGCTTATGCTTTCTTGCTCAAATGCTTCTGATGGAATGTTGTTTAAACAACTATAAATATACATTTCGAAGTGAGTGGCAGGAGGGTGACTTGTGGAAAAGCAATGGCGTTGTTTTTCCTACTGAAACACTCTTGGATTGGACATTGCATATCAAATTTAACGCTCCACTTGCAGTCGATTTGAAAACATGGGTAACAGATGGTTACCAGAATACTAAAGGCAAATCCAGTGTTGTGTTAACGCCCCGACAAGACTACAAAAACTATAAAATAGAAAAATCATATGGAGTATCATACTTTGCTTACTTCAAGACGCAACAAGGGCAAAAACATTATAAATGCATTGAGTTCTGTGGAGTGGTTCCAAAAACTGGAATAAGATTGTGCCAGCATTATGTTAGCACTTCAAAGCCTACTAAAGCAACAGACCGCACTTCTACAAATCCTTCTAAGACCGCAGGTGTCACAGCAAGCGTACCAACTGCTAACACTCCAAAACCTACTAAACCAACAGACAGGGCTACAAATCCTTCTAAGACAGCAAGTGCACCTACCACTTTTCAAAGCTTTTCAACGATTGAACCTTGCAAGTCTAAGTATAACTACAAAGAAGCTTTGCTGAAATCCTTATTATTTTATGAAGCTCAAAGATCTGGGAAGCTTCCACCTAATCAAAGAGTTATGTGGCGAAAGGATTCTACTTTAACTGATGGTTCCGATGTTGGTAAGGATTTATCTGGTGGGTACTTTGATGCTGGCGACTATGTGAAATTTGGCTTCCCTATGGCAAGTGCCATGACAGTGCTAGCCTGGGGAATGGTTGAATTCAAAAAAGGCTACATTCTTGCTGATCAATTTGAATACGGACTTTCTGCGTTAAAATGGGGAACTGATTATCTTCTACGATGTCACACTGGAAAAAATGAATTCTATGTGCAAGTTGGAGACGGTGATGTAGATCATAAATTTTGGGGTCGTCCAGAAGATATGAAGATGAAAAGACCATCCTTTAAAATCGATGCTTCCCGTCCTGGTAGTGAAATAGCAGGAGAAACGGCAGCTGCACTTGCTGCAGCTTCTATCGTATTCCGTCGACATAACAAGAATGGATATGCTGATCTTTTGGTGCGTCACGCCGAGCAATTGTATCAATTTGCTGACAAATATCGAGGGCATTATCACGTATCAGTTCCTCAGGTTGCAAGCTTTTACAAAAGTTATAGTGGTTTTCATGATGAGCTGGCATGGGCTATATTATGGCTTTATAAAGCCACGGGGAAAACAACATATCGCAACATGTATCTAGCCAAATACAGCAATCAAGCTACAACTACTGGTCTGATGGAGTTTTCATGGGACAACAAGTGGGGAGGAGTAAAGGTGTTAGCTGCTCAACTCGGAGTTTCGAAAAATAACTTAAAAGAAGTAAAGAAGTTGCTAATGCAACCGAAGCTTACTCCAAAAGGGCTATTTTTTGTTTCACAGTGGGGATCTAATCGACACGCTTCAAATTTGGCCTTTATTGCCCTTGTCGCAGCAAATGTTCAAGATCAAGATTTTTATGAGAAGTTTGCCAGACAACAAATTCACTATATGTTAGGTGATAGTGGACGCAGTTATGTGGTAGGATTTGGACACAATCCTCCACAGAGGCCACACCATTCTAGCAGCTCATGTCCGACTGTGGGTCCGTGCAATTGGAATAACTTTCATGATTCCAGGCCAAATCCTCAAATATTGTATGGAGCGCTGGTTGGTGGCCCTGATCAGCAAGATGGATATGAGGATAAACGAAATGATTTCGTTAAAAATGAAGTGACCTTGGATTATAATGCTGGCTTCCAATCGGCTCTTGCTGGTTTAATTCAATTGCAATACACTTCCAAAAGATGTTAAAGGGCTTTAATGTTTAAGGTCAAATGAAGAAAAAAAGCAACAGTGGAAAAGATCAAAACTAACCTCTCGCATAAAATATTATTAAAATTTTAGGGGATGATAGGGCTTGCTTATGATTTTTCTTCAAAAAAATCGAATTTGTTAGTGAGTTTTTTGTAAACATTGCCTTAACTTACTTCTGTATGGTGATTGTTAACCCTTCTTTCTTTCTCTCGGTTACCTTGACCATTATTATCTATATTTTAGGCCTTGCTCTAAAACGTTTTATGCAGGTCAGTTGGTATATTTTACCATAATATTATTAGAAATAACCTCAACAAAATGAGCGAAAGTTATTTTTGGTACGATCATCAGTTTTGAAATTGGATTTTAAATCTGATCGTCGTACTACTAAAATTGATTGCATTTAGGAGATGGTCGCAATAAGTCAGTGGCTTCAGCCAGTTCTGACTATTGGAATTTCATCGTCGTCGTTATCTATGATTGTTAACCGGCTGATTATCTTTAATTATGATGTAATAGACCTTCCATAACAAGCATGACCTCGTTTTAAAGATTTTAGTTGCATAGTAACTACCGTATTTCCTCTATTAACCACACCAGGGCGCTTACTAAAATGTTTTCAAAATTTAGGGAGGGTGGGGGCGTTTATTAGAGGGGGTGGTTATTAAATTGTTTTGAAAATCCATGCAACAAAACCATTATAATTCGAAGTGCACTCGGTGTTATCATAGTCTTGTGACTATATGGTGTGTTATCTTTGTTAAAACTCGAGACAGTGAAGAATTCTTGTCGTTGTCAGAGTAGTGTCATTTTCGGATTTTCACAGGAACTGCTGATCATTATAGTAAGTTTGTTTTTTGAGATATTGTTGTTGCAGTGTGCTCTCTTCCCTTTCATATTCGAACAGTCTCTCCCCCTTTTCTTCTTTTCATTGAAAAATACAGTAACACCCTACTCTAGTCTGACATGTGAAGTTGTCAGATGTCAAGTCTAGTATTCTTTGGCGCGCCAAACATGACAATAATACTTTGTCAAGAAAATAATTTGAGACTCTGGAAAGCAAAATTTTCGACATTTTTAGGCAAATTAGTCCATTGTTTTAGCCCTCCCACTTTCAAATACATTGCGGGGGCCCTGAATAATACTTGAAAAACTTATAAACAGAGTTGATTGTTTTTATTATAAACAAGAAAGTATCATATGTATTATGTATTTTAGTTATATATTTCCAAAGAAAGTGCATTTCCAGAGAAAGTAGTAAATCACAGGCGACAACGCCTAATTTTCTTAACAAAGAAGTATTAATGTCACGTTTGGCGCGCCATAAGTATTCACTGTGGTCATAACTTGATCTTGGAACCATGATAAGGTCGTGTTTAGAATGTATAGGCCATCGTAGGTAACGTGAATACCCGACACGGGAATTTTCCGACAGACTACTCAATGGCGATAGCGCCGCCATCCCTGTGTCGAAAAGGCAAGAAACTGATCCGCTGGCCTTCAGGACTTGAAAAACAATATAAATTCTCATGAACGAGAGAACGCAGCCTGAATCTTCGAAGGTTTTAACATCTCAAACATTTAAAGCGTTTTACTTGATATTTTATTATATAATCTATGAGCGAACGGATATATTAATAAAACAGGTCTACATAAAACTGGGACTTTTAGTTGCTTATGGTACTGAATGTACTTTGGTACTTGAAAATAGATATGTACTAGTAACCCATGTAAAAATTTTTTACAGGTTTTAATCGATGTGAGCTGAACAGAGAGAAAGGCTTAGTATAATGAATTTTAGTATGATAAAGTTCTTCAATTGTTTGGAATGTAGAATGTTTAGAATGTAGTATCCCGTGTAGAACAGCGTGTAGAACACGGGTTTAATTCATCAAAAATAAAAATACGCGCTGTGCGTCCACTTTTTACGGTAGCAGCGATAGCGAATACCGTATTAAAACACCCGTGGACTCCGACTCCTACTACTCCTACTCCTCCTCCTCCTACTCCGGCCGAAATGGCAATTAGTCTGCGATTTAGAGTCTCCGTTAAAAACTCAATATACATTCTAATGAACGAACGCAGCCTTTTGAATTTTCGAAGGTTTTAAATCACATACATTTAAAATACGTTTTCTTTGATATTTTATCACTTAATTGATGAAGGAATGGATATTAATCAAATAGGTCTACATAAAGCTGGGACTTTTAGTTACTTATGGTACTGAATCAATGTACTTTGGCACTTGAAAATAGATATGTTTTTCGTGTCAGTAAAGCACAGATCAGACTTTCTTGTTACTTTCTACGTTTGTTAGCTATCTGTTCTGTCTTTTATCATCAAGGTTTTTAAAAATCGAGTTTAAAAAAGGCAGTTATCTGTTCGAATTCATTTTCGGTTTCAAGAAATTAAAATTCAAAACATACACATTTGTTTTTCCAAGAAACGCGTTTTTTTCTACATAAGTTCTTATAGAAAGCTCATATAAAAAAAACATACGTTATACACAACTCACGCATCTATAATTCTTTTGTCTCTTAATAAATTAACTTGCTGGTCTTTTACGATTAGACCCTATTTACACCAACTTATAGTTTTAAACACGATACCTGTTTTCCACGATGAGTGTGTTAAGCTAACAAGATGCAATCATGCTATCGTCATGGTTAAAAGTCTGTTATTTGCGTTTGAAAGAACGAGGCAATAACAACAACTTGTCATCTTGTTGATGATTTACTTAGTGTGAGTCACACATAGAAAGAAAAACTTTCACAAAAATTAAAGATCTCTCTGCTCGTTTGCCGCATGGATTTCTAGAGTTGAACAAACAAGAGCCACATGGCGCAAAACAGTAGCAGAAAAACTACTTATCGCATACAGTTAATCTAACAAGATCCGATCATTAAAGTTTGTGGTCAAAACTTTGTTATTTACGTCTGTAATAAACGAGCAATAACTGGGCATATCAGATAAACTGCAACAGTAAAAGAGGGAGGAAACATGGAAAATATATTCTTAACAAAAATAACAAACACGGGTTGGTTCAAAACACGGAAAAATTAAAGAGCAGCAAAAGATTTCTTCCAGAGATTTCTTCTCACACTTTAGTTATAGTCACTATAGTAGTTGCGCCATTATTGTTTATTTGCCGCAAAAACTATTTCCGACACAAAACCTATTTCCGACATACCTGTACATAAGCTAGTCGTGTGACCTACGATGGCCTATACATTCTAAACACGACCCCATGATAATGAGAACCATGTGCTTTTCAAACCATTATGATGGAAAAAAGCATTTCGAAACATTTGAAGAGTAGAATCGAGTATGAGTGATAAAGAGAGTAAAATTTATTTACCATCATAAATAGAATAGCATGTCGTCAAATTATAATTGATAATCTGATAAAGGCTTGTGCTGAAATTCGTTTTACATGATGAAGAATGATTGATTTTTAGAATTTTCTATTTGCACACCTTACAATCCTACATCATTTTGATTTCTTATTAATTTGTTTCTTAATTGGATAGTATGAGGTCTTTGATATGCTTTAAAATATTTTTCTATGAAGTCTCGTAAGAGTACGAAAATTTGTTTTTATTGTTTTTATAATGAATCCAGCTTTAACCTTTTATAATAAAACAAAAAAACAACAACATTTTTTGCACGATATTTCTCGACCTCTAACATACTTACATACTGTCCAAGTGCAGATGTCTAAAAATCGGGAGAGTAAAGGAAAAGCAGCTGGGGGCTTGTGAGGTGCCTCGCTGTGTGAGTGGGGGCATATAATAGGGAGGGGGTGAAGTTTTTTACGGGCCTTAATTTCAAACGTCAGTTATCCCTATTGGTTCTCGAGATATTTCCCTAAAAACGCCGCACTCAATTGGGGATGCAATGCAGTGATATCCCCGAGATTTCCCACATGCTACTACATATGATAATCGTAAAAAACGCTCTCGCCTCCACGTGGTTTTACATGCAACTAAGAAGAACTTGACCATAAATTTACACTAAATATAGTATCACTCTCTAAAATAAAAGTGGGATGCATGCACACTTGCTATAATAAGATTATTATTGCAAAAAGGATATGACTCAATGACTAATAACTAAAACTTATTTCTAAATTAAGAATTCTCTTTGAAAACAAGACTGAAAAGTTTGAAGATCATAAGAGTAATTACAACCTTTCCAATTGAAACACAAAGTTAAGCAGATAATAATACTGCAATTCTTTATTTTTTCAAAATTTGAGTTCTTGTTTTTCTTATTATATAAAACCTTTGTTTAAGACCATTTGTATGCTGAAAATATTCCTTTCCGAATCAGCAATTTTTAGTAATCTCTGCACCTCATAGTTGCAGTGAACATTATTCTGTTTTGTTTTGTTTTTTATTATTATTATTATTTTATTAGAAGGCCGTGTAAAATAATTACAATAGTCAGTGACAAACACTGATGTGGACCTACTACTTTAAACGTACAAACTTTCGCGGGCAGAAACTTTCAATAAATTGCAAATTTCAAAAGTCCCTTGTAATTGTCCCTGAGAGAAGAAATGGTGTGGGTGGAATTGTTTAAATTTTTCTTCCCATGCGATTTGAAGAGGTAGAGTCAATTTCTTTGCACAAACTTATTCTATGTTACCTTTCTTTCAAGGTAAAATATTGATGCAACACAAAATGTTTAAATGCTAATAACTTCTCAACTATTAACATTAAGGACATGTTTAATACCAAAATCGCTTATAAATAGCAAATGAACGCTTGTAATCAGCATACTTGAAACTTGATATTTCAAGTCTTTCCTAGTCAAGCAGGTTGAGTTTGATTTTGTGATGAGGTTGTAGAGCAGGGGTGAAGTTAAATGGGTTATAAATTTTGAAAGTTTTGCAAACGATAGATCTTTTGTAGTAGTGCTGAATAGGTTTCCAAGAAATGAGTTTGAGTACTTCTACGTCAGGGATGTTCCTTCTTATGCGATTGATAAAACAAGCAGCACGGATATGTGTATTCTCGATGCATGACATCAGAGCAGATGAGCAGTTACCCCATCATTTAGATTCAATGGTAATATTCCTTGAAAATATAACAAAGGATGTAACAAGGTTATTGGTCAGTCAGAACAGCCCATTTTTGATCCCTTACTTTTGTAGATTCAGGAGAATTTAGCTACTTTCCAATCTGATGGGAATTTTCCTGAAGAAACATTGTGCTCTATTACTCGTTGAAGACTTCTAATTGATATTTCTTCGTGAATTTTGAGGTCCTTTGCAGTGATATTATCAGCACAACAGGCTTAATCTAGCTTGACTGCTGCATTAAAAGATTTTGCAAGTGATTCATAGTTTATGTCAATGGTTGATAGTGATGGAACCATTTCTTTTCCATGAAAGTTTGTGTTAGCATTTATGTTAATCTCACATTTTTCTTAGAGTTCTTTCCCAACTGAAGCAAAAGACTGTTCATGGCATTGGCTTTATCTGAATCATCAGTAATGTTATTACCCTCTTTGGATTTCAGTGGACCAATGTGCTGATGTTTAGATTCACCTTTGTATTTCTTAACAGTTGCCCAGAATGATTTTGATGTGTTTGATGTTGAAAATTCATTTTTCCAGTAGCTGGCTTTTGAAAGCCTGCAGGGTCTAATCTAGGCCGAAAGGGCGTCTGTTGATTGGACACTGCCCTCTTTTTTTCTGAAAATTTTTTTTGCTTTAAAAACTTCAAAAATCACTCTTGTATAGGGGGTGTCACAGGTTTAATACGCTGAAATAAAACTCAGGTTGAATTTTGCAGCCGATGCCCATTGTAATACCCCCTGACTATGTAAAGGTTAATATGTATTATAATGTGATAATATGCTTTGACTAGCTATGTTCGGAACAACAATGAATATGGATTTTTCAATCTAATTTGTTGTTTCAACTGTGTTTTTTCCTAGTTGATATTGTGGCAGTTTTATTTATAAAGGCTAAAATATTCGATTGAAAGTGGAAAATATTTGAAATGTGAATACTTGTCACAAGATGGTTGGCTTGCTGTTATTGCTTATGTTTGTAAATGGTATATATGTGGATATTTTATCGAAATTTTGACTCCCTAAAATGTGTTCTTTTTTTTCTTTTGATGGAAGCTATGAAATCCTTATTTATAATCCTTTATTAACTATTATTATATATTTTGCAGTATGTAATAATATTTTACAGCTTGTTGGATCAGAGGTGAATGTACTCGGCCATCACTAACTATTTACAACCTTGGTATATCTGGAAGCACTATTCAGTTTACTTGTAATAGGAATGGCTCCACCAATGATGATATTTTATACAAGTTCTGGAGAGACAGCACCAATGTTACTTCTTACCAAACTGGAAAATCATTTTTAATGCGTAACGTCCAAACATCTGCCAGTGGAAATTATTCATGTAGCACCAAGGTGAATGGAGCTGTTGGAATCTCTGTTAGGAAAGAAGTTAAAGGTTTGTTTCTACTATAAATGCAAAATTGTTTGCTTGATGAATTGATAATAAACAAGGTATTGTCTAGAAAATGTCATTTACTGGTTCATTAAAATATTCTGTGTGAATCTCCAGCTGCTTGTATTTGTACAGTTATAGAGCTGCATTATAGTTACTCAATTTTGGGAAAATTCATGACCTAATTTTGCATTCAAGAAATCACACATTCAAGAAATTTACATTCACAAACAAGACTAATTACCAATTAGGACTAATTAGGGCCAAGAAAATTTGCTATGTTTTTAGGTAAAACATTTTCAAAAAAACTGTATAATGCAAAAAT